>MWVB01000037.1:13347-84058 GCA_003054985.1 Leucosporidium scottii | reverse complement strand
ACAAAAAGAGAGTGCGCTTTCCGCCGAGCGCGAGCCGATTGAAACGCTCTTTGCAAAGAAGACAGGCCGCCTTACGCATTCCAAGAGGTCAAAGCTTTTTCAGCAGCAAAATTATAGGAATGAAAGGTTCACGCTTTCTTCCCTCCGCTGCTGCAGCTCCCGGCGAAGACGACGATCCGCGTCAAACGCTGCCCACAAGTCGTGAGGTACGCCTATCAAAGTGCCCTTCCTCTTTTCATTGGGGATGCCCCGATTGAGAGAAGTGATCACACCCTCCTCGAGCTCAAGCAGGTCCCGAAAAGATAATGTGAACTCGTCACCGAGGTCTCCTGGGAAAAAAAAGGCCAGTGGGGCAGACTCTGCTGAGCAGCAGCTTTCTCAATTGAGCCCAGGGAGGAGGTCGTGCATTCTTGACTCCCACTGAACTAAATTCAGCAAAGAGTATCAGAAGAGCTCTCCCCGGGAGCTTCTCGGCGTCCAGCCTGAAGGCTTGGACTCGGGGGGTTGAAGGAGGACGTCGCAAGCCAGAAGCAGCGGACCCACCACTGCTGCGACTATGCTGAAGCTGAGCCTTTGTAGAGCTTCGATATCACTCCTCTCCAGCGCCTGACAAGACGTTCGAGAGGCCAGTGAAAGAAGCGCCGAGCGCCCGCTACTTTCGACCGAGACAGTATACCGTTGTCACCGGGCTGGACTGAAGTATAGACTATTCGGTCTACTGTCTAGGCCTTTACACAACGCTCGGACCGATCTCACAAGCCCGTCAGCGATCTCGGCGACGAGCTCGCGGGCGAGTTCAAAAGCGTCGCTTAGCGCCTGCTTGCAAGCTCAAGTCGCGACGTGACGGTTCAAAAGCTGTACGGAATGATCTTTCCGAGCTGCTCCATCACACCTAGCGCTGGCCCCCTCCTCGCGCGGAGGAAGGGATTTCGGCGCAGTAGCAGGCTCGACGACGAGCTCTTACGGCAGTTGAGGTCAGACCTTTCTGGCATTGTGCACCCTCTGGTGCTCCACGGAGCTTGTCAGCTGTCTATCAAGCACCCGGGACCCCCAATGTCTCCATTGAATGCCCCCCAGCGAAAAGCAAGCCGAGCAGCCCAGCCAAAGTGACTCGTCGTGGCTCCGTAAAGGCCACTGGCTGTACGGGAAGCACTGAGAATCATCAAGTACTGTACCAACACGCTTATCGCCGTGAGAGTTGCTCACAGCGACCGGCATGAAAGGGTCGCCAGCCTGCTTCTCGGCGCTGCTTTGAGACTGAGACAGTGAGAGGCGTTGCGGCCGGGGCAGAGCTCAGCCTGCGATTCTGTCGCGCCGATGTTCAGCACAAGGCTGTGGAAGAAAGACTGCGCGGAACAGGCTACACCGCTCAGCTCTGCCTTCCTCGAAAAGCGAAGCCAACGCGGAAAGTGGGTCGCCGAGCAGCTCTCTTGAAGAGGGTGCGCAAGCTCCAGGCTGTGTGGCGGCGGAGCATATTGTGGAAGATAAAAACAGCGACCTAGATGGACATCAAGCAAGCTGTGAGCCTTCAACACCTTTGTTGAGAGCCTACCAGCGAACTCGAAAAGCGCCGAGCCGCCAACGCCTGCTGAGGAGGGGTTCAAGTGGCAGATGGTGCTGCTTGAGGGGACATTTAGCTTTGGAAAACACACAATGTTACTTGTAGCTGCTACCACACCTGTCCAACAGAGGCTTCTCGCAGGCCTTCGCCCTCCGAAGCGAGACTCGGTGATGGGCGCTGAGCAGCTGACAAGGGTAGGGCGTCGCTCTACAGCCATGAAAAGGTACTGGGAATGATTTATCAAGAGCAGAACACATCACTCGTAACACTGCGACCCCGCCTTGACTCGGCCACGGAGAGAAGAAGCGCTCAGCGAAGAGCGCTGCTCGCACAACGAGCGGTCAAGCCGGGTCCAGAGCCGCTCCGAACCGCGTGGTGCACCATATAGATACTTTGAGACAGGTGCTCCTCGTGGACTCCAGCCCTGCCCTCCTGTCTCCGAGGAGAAGCGAAACCCGGCCAGCTCGACGAGGCGCTCACCCTTATGTCTCGAGCTACCGGTCTCTAGTGGAGCCAAGCTGAGCTTATTTACGGAGATGGAGGCGAACGCTTGGCGCAGAAGCTCCGGAAGCACCCTCAGCCCCGCTGCGAGCGCCCTGCAGAGCTGGGCACGTGAACGACGCCCTCCCTCGTCTGGCTCGACTCCGCTACAGTATGACGGCGCCGTGCAGCATCCGAACTTGAAACAGAGTGAAGTATTCAGCCGCTACCCTGCCGCCCACCCGCGAGCCCCCGCTCACAGCCAGCAAACAAGGACCCAGCGAGCCTTCCCTCCATCTCTCCAGCTCGGCGAGCAGACCAGCGTACGCATGATGATCTACATACTCCTTATCAGCACCCAATGAAGCACCTGCCGAGAATCAACAGAGAAGCAGAAACGAGACGAAGCGGCAAGCGAACGAGACGAAGGAGGGAGAGAGGCGAAGTTGAGTCGAGCAGTTCGAGAAGGCTCGTCGGCGTCAAGTCTGGCTGTAAGTGACCGTTGCTGCAGGAAGTTGAAGAGATAGTACGCTGAAGACTTGACTCTCTTGCCGTGTAGCTGAGCAGCTCTGGCTTCACTTTCGTCGTCTCTCACAAGCCATCGCCGAGCCCGGGCCCCAGCCTCGAACGGAGGGCGAAAGCGAGGTGGAGCTCACCAATTGACTCTTTCTCTCTTTCTTAACAGCTTCTGTGAGATAACGCTGCTGTCTATTAGGTCTATTGTTGTGTCTATGTACCGTTCCAAGCGCGATTCTCGTCGTCGACTCAGGTAGCCATGGCGCTCCTGGCACGGATGCGAGCGCCGTAGATGTAGAAGAGGAAGGGGACTATAGCATTAGGTGAGCGAAGGTACGAGGGAGCGAGAAGATCGAGCACCAAAAGCTCACTGGGTGCCAGAGAGAGCGAGATGAAGGCGAGGAGCGAGCCGGCCCACTGCGAAGTGAAAGAAAGGTGTGAGATTCCTGCTCTGGAGTCGCGAGAAGAGAGGAGAAGCATACCTCATTTCCCAGTCGCGCGTACATGAAGTCGATCCACCTAGTTACGAGCAGTTCGCGTCAGCGCGAGCATTTTGAGAAGAGAGAGAGAAGCTCACATCGGCACGGAAGCACCAGCGAGGGAGCGGATGAAGGTCTTGGAGGCCATGGCGGATGCTCCATATTGAGTGTAGGCATCGACAAGGTACGAGTTGGCCGAGCTGGACGAGAGAGGGTGGATCAGCCTGAGTCTCCTTCTCGGCGCTCGGTGCTCCGCTCAAAGCTCCTCAAAGGTCGTAGTGCTCGACCGCGAGACTCCAAAAAGAGATAAAAAGGAGAATGAAAGCCACAGAAACTCCTCCCATAGACCGTGATGTGTCACAACTTACATGTAGATACCGACGAGGGAGAAGCCGAAGGGAATTCCAGCGACGGCGGGACCGACCCACGAGGTGGAAGGGTTGCTAGTCCAAGCGAAGATAAACAGAGAAATAGGGAGAACGATGGCGCATCCCATCATCATCGGAAGACGGGTCTCGGGCACCGTGGAGCCTCCGTCGGCGATGACGCGGCGTTGGTAGTAGTTCTCCTGTAGGCGATTGGAGGGTCAATGAAGGCTTCCAGAAGGAGGTTCAGGGTAACGTACCTGGATAGGGCATCCGGTGACGGCAATGATAGCGATGCCGATGAGGATTCCGAACTGAGAGGGTGAGCAAAGGGGAGGGACAACGGTCAGCGAGAGCTCTTGGACCGGAGCCACGGCAAGCAGTACTCACGAACACAAGTCCAGTCTGACCATAGTTGAAGCCGTGTCCCTCAGCGAAGACGATAGGCTGTTGATGAGGACGAGGGTGAGGTCAGCGAACAACTCCAAGCTCGGCGCTCGTTCTCCGCCTTCATGCTGGTGAATAACGCCTCCTCCGCCATATCTAGCCCATCTACGAGTCAAACTCACAACGGCAAAAAATAGTCCGTATAGTAAACCGTAGACGAGACACAAGAAACCCGAGAAGCAAGCCATAATGGGCTCGGTCAGGAGCATCACCATCGGCCTCAAGAGCGCCTCTCTAACAATCTCAGGGCCGGGCCGACGCTTCATTTCCTGCTCCGTCATGATTGACTGATCTCCGGTCTCCTTGCGGAGCTTCTTCGCGCGACGAGCGAGGAGAGTGGGGGCGTACTGTTGAGGGGAGGAAGGGGAACTCGGAGAGGTCAGCGGAGGCTTAACTGGGAAGCAGCAAGCTTCGGCGTACGGTCTCGGGCATGAAGAGGAGAACAGTGAAGAAGAGGAAACCGGTGACGATGACTTGGAACCTGCGGACATGTCGAAGAAGCGTAAGCACGCGGCCGAGGGTTCGCCGAGCATGGGAGCGGACGACTCGCCAGTAAAGCCACCTCCATGAGACGTTCATAGCCATATAGCCTCCAAAAATGGGACCGAGGCAGGGCGAAACGACTGACAGAGTGCAACGAGTCAGCGAGAGAACAAGCGAGGTAGTGCGCTGAGCCGCAGACTTACAGAGAATGGACGAGAAGGCGCTCATCTTGTGTCCTCGCTCGTTGACGCTCCACTACAGAGAAGGTGCGTCAGTTAGAGGGAGCCTAGCTATCAAGTAGCGCACTCACGCAGTCAGCAATAGATCCAGCGGCGTTGCACATCGGCGCCGAAGCAGCGAGCCCGGCCAAGAACCGGAAGACGATGAGGACTGCCATCGACTTGGCGACGGCGCAAGGGATCGAGAAGATGGCGAAAAGACCCATGGAGAGGAGGTAGATGACTGTTCGGCGCGACAGACTTGATCAGCTCGGCTCGGCGCTCTCCTCCCGTCTCGAGCAAGCGACGAAGGAGGACTCACACTTCCTTCCCAACAGCTCCGACATGGGCGAGAGGAAGAGAGGTCCCACTCCGAAGCCGATGACAAAAACGCAGACCGTGAGATTGACGACCTCGGTCGAGGAGTGGAAGTGCTCCTTGACGGGGACGAGGCCTCCGGTGATGATGGAGGAGGAGAGGCCGACGTCAAAGCAGAGGGCTGTAGCGATGACAGTTACAACCCTGCTCGCGTAAGGAAGAGAGGAGGGCGAGGAAGGAGAACTCCGTCAGCGCGCGCCGAGCAGCAAGAGGAAGGCGACGACTCACCATTTCCTGAAATTCGAAAACTGCCTCGGATCCTCGGGATCATTCTCCTTCCACGTAACAATCTTACTCTCCCCCTCACCTTCCTTCCATCCCTTTTTCTCACCCAGGCTGCCCTTCTCAACATCCCCCTCGGCGCCCAACTCGACATGGGTCATTGAGCTCCGTCCGCTCATCAATGGAGGCTCGGGATGGAGCTCATGAGCTGGAACCAGACCGGCGGAAGTGTGGGTCTCGTATACGTCGGTTGGCGCGCCCGATTCGGTAAGAGAGGGGAAGGTGGAAGAGTCGCCGATGGGGAGGGGGTGGAGGTGAGGATGGGAGAGGGTGGGTGCTGGGGCAGGTGACATGGTGCGTTGGGGTCGGATTGAAAGCGGTGGAGGTCGCGGGTGGTGGGGTGCGAAGCTGTTGCGAAGGGGGTCTGAAGCAGTTGGCGCTGGCTCGGCCGGGTTGAGTCTTGGCGCTGAAAGAGGGGGGCTAGGCGAGTGAGCTCGAGAGGCCTTGTTTTCAAGAGTGGGAGGTAAGAGAGAGAGAGAGAGCAGCTCACCATGCAAAGCCTCCAACTCACCAAGTCTTTCGAACCCATCCCGCCGAACTCTGGGGACGGCTTGAGCGAAGCGCGGAAGGGGGCTCGAGCCTGCTCTCCCTTTCCTCCGTCTCTGCAGTCAGTCGCTCCTTCTGCACCTCACCCTCCATCGCGCAGAACAGTCAATCGTGATACTCAGAAGATCCTTCTCGCCGACCGAACTCGAGATTTGGACTTGGCGACTTGAGCGGCTCAACGCTCAGCAGAGCAAGGGGACCGCCGAGCCTCTTCTCGATCACGTGATGAGAAAGTGTCGGGTGCCGGTCTGGGGAACGGCAGAGAGGGATGCGAGGGAGAAGTTGTTGATGATCATGAGGGAGGGAGGAGAAGTCTTGCGAGCGGGAGAAAGAGCGGAGGACGGAGAGAGGGGCGGAGGGGCCGACGAAAAGCAGTGGCGGCGCGACGAGCAGGTGTGGCGAGGAGGAGGATGCGGCGAGAACGAGTGCAGTGGATGGTGGAGCTAGATCATTGTATGCTGCTAGACTGTAAGCAATGAGACGATCAGCTTTCGCTCGCTCGCAACGCAATGGTCACCAGGTGGCGCCGAGCATCGAGAGCCGCGCTGTGAGAGGCGACTCACCTAGCTATAGGACCACAAGTACATCTCAAGGGGGGGTCGAAGGGGTGATCAGGGATCTGGAGAGCACGCCCGAAGGATCAGCACTGATTCGACGATCGACCTCCGTCCAGCAAGCAGCGCCGAGCAGCGAAAAGCGAGAAAACGACTCACCCTCCGCCCCTCCCTCGCTCAGTACCAAATGCTAACACTAAAGCTCCTCTCCAAGCTCATCATACTGTGCCACCACCTGTACCCATCAAATCGGGTCAGCTCTTGGCCCCTTCTCCGCTGCCGCGTCGCCGAGAAGAATGACAGAGAGCAGAAGGGGACCTACCCAGGAGGCATGACCAGCATATCACCCCTCTTCAACACGGCCTGCATCGCTACGGGCTCAACATGTTGAGCGAACGAGGGGAAGGCGTCGAGCGGGCTCGGAGGCGAGGTCGTCGAGGGTTGTGTGGAGAGAAGGGAGGAGGGGGAAGAGGGTCTGTGGAGGTGAACGGGTAGCCTGGAGGTGTTGGTGAGGAGGTGGTTCGTCGTTCCTCCTCCTTCCCCTTCCCCTGCTCCAGCTCGCTCATCCGTCGATTCATCGCCGTCAGCGGAGGTGGCGGAGATAGAGGGACCATAAGCTGCCATCCAGGGTGTGCAGGAGGGAGGAGCGACCCAGAGCCATTTGGAGCCGACGATTTGGGCTTTGTAGCGGGCGAGCGAGCGATGAGAGGGAAGTGAGAGCGGGGGATAGAAAGCGAGGAGGGAGGGGAGAGGCCGTGGATGGGAGGTGAGATTTGATGCGAGCAATAAAAGTCGTCGTGCGAGATACGGAGAGAGAAAACAGATGCGGAAGAGGAAGAGAAAAAGAAAAGATGAGGAAGGCGTCAGCTCGGTCTCGGCTCCTCCTTCTCCCCTCGCCCCTCCCCAAGAACTCACCGAAACAGTTAAACCACCGATCCGTATGAGATGGACTAACCGTCCCTTCAGGCCCAAGCCACGCATTCATACTAAAGCCATCCTCATTACTCGGGGGTCGATACTCCTTCGCTTCGGTGGGAGCGGGGGGCGAGGAGTAGATATAATCGGGGAGGAGGACGTCAGGGAGGAGCGAAGGGAATTGTGAGAAGAGAGTGTGTTGGGCTAGGTAGAGTTTCTCCTTCTCTTTCTCCCCCTCCCCCTGCTGCGCCGAGAAGATGGAATCGAGAAACGATGAAAAGGGGACGATCCGCTGCCCCCACCCCTCCTCCGTGTAACTCGCCCCAACCTCCACGGGCACTACTCTCCCTGATCCAGCTTTCTCCTCCAAGTACTCCCGAGAGTCCCATCGACCAGGTTCGGTCGCTGGCCAGTTAGCAGCGCCTCCGGTGATGATGAATGGTTTGCTGAGAAGGGAGGGAGTGGATAGGTAGGCATCGAGGGAGGGGGCTGTATCGGGGGTGAAGCGAGGGATTGGGTGAGAGATGTGGGGTGTTCGAAGGGGCGAGGGAGGGGAGACCCGAGCTCGTTTCGGCGGTCGTTCAGGTTCGGCAGAGGGAGAGGCGAGGCGGGATTGGCAGACGGAGAGGAGGGTGAAGAGGGCGTCTCCCCTTCCTTCTCCGGGTGCTCCAGCGACAATGAGAGCCATGTCGAGCAGCCTGACCTGCTCTCTCCACCGGTCCTCCTGCTCGGGCTTCTCCCCCTCCTCCAACACCGACGAGCCAAGCAGCTGCGATACCACGGCGAGGAGACTAGAATCGGTATATAGACGACGCCAGTGGACGGGCACGTCGGAGTAGTGATAAGAGAGGATCTTCTCGTCTGAAAGGCGGAGGAGGGAGAGGGCGAGGGAGTTGCCTCTTGCGGTGTTGGAGGGAGAAGGAGGGGAGAGCAGGAGGCAGGAGATGAGGGAGATTTGATGGAGTACAGGTGGTCCGCAGGGTTTGAGGTCTTCGAAGCGGGTAGAGAAGGTCAGTCCGCGAGGAGAGCGAGAAGGAGAGAGGGACGGGCCGGATTGAGTGCTGAGTAGATGAGAGAGCACAGTGAGCACTTCTGTAGTCGATTCTTGCCGCACAACCATCCTGTGCCGGAGCAGACCTCGTTACGAAGCAATTTGGACGGAGCGAAACCCAGCTGGCAAGCTCTTGCTCCCGCTTCGTTTGTCGGCTGAGCTACAAAGCTACAGCTCTTCTCACTGCTCACTATGGCCATCCTACGCGACACGTCGCTACACGGCAGATATCACTACGCCCGTCTCCTCATGTGCGTTTGCTGCTCGCTTCTAACGCTCTTTCTCTCTCCTTGCTGACTCTGTACCACACTCCACAGCACACCTCTCCTCTCCACCACCACGACTTCCACCTCGGCAGCAGCCACCCCAATAGACTCAATCGCCCTCCTCTCCCTCGCGCACAAAGCTCTGAGCGAATGGTTCGGCCCAGCAGGAGGAGTGAGCGGCGTGGAGGTTCAAGTAGTGTCGGTGGAGGAAGCATCCAGTACTTCCGGAGCGACCGACCCTGCTGCTCGTGAATCCGTCCTCAGGTTCCCCGCTTCGTGAGTCTCGTTCGCTGTCCCTCCTTCTCACCGCCGAGCTGACCCAAAACCGTGGTATTGGCGCGATGAAATTACAGATCGGCACACCTACCTCTTACTGCCCTACCTCTCACACCAGCGACCTATGACGGGCAGAGTTACAGCCTTCGTGTCCTGGCGAACTCGGACGATTTGGCGAGCTTGGGAGGGAGCAAAGGGAGGGGGAAGGAGGGATGGGCGAACTGGAGGGAGGAGTTGAGGAGTGGTTGAAGCGTGCTGAGGTGAACGACATGAAGATGAGGGTGTTGCCGAAGCGCGTTGGGAGGCAAGAGGAGAGCTAGGGATGGGCCGAGGTGAGCCTTTCCTTCCCTCTCAGGTGACGATAGGACGTTCCTGACCGTGTGCTCATCTTCACAGATATCCGCACCTTCTGTCTATTACTCGAGAGCCCTTCAGCTCACCGTCAGCCCCCCACTGCGCCGCCGAAAGAAAGCGAGCCTTCGCCGAGCTCGCTTTTCGGTCGCTCACAAAGCGTGTGGTGCTCGCTCGACGATCTTGACTCGCCATAGGCAGCTGTAACATCCCCGCAATGGAACTGGGACCCTTAGTGTACGGTACTGAACTGACCGAATGGGTCCCGGGCGAAACTTGAGCGAAACGGACTCGGTCGAGCTCTGTAGCAATTAGCGAGGGTCTCTAGGAGCAAGGACTCAACGAGAGGCTATCATACTGCCTCACAGCTGTGTGAGAGCTCCAAGTCAGCCTTTTGCCCGACCTTACCTGCGCGTCCGTCGCGTTTCGCCTCTCTTCCTCCCACGCTTCACTCGCTCATCTCATCTCGCCTCAGCTCAGCAATGTCGTACTACAACAACTCGGATAACGATTCCTACCGCCGTGACTCGTAAGTCCCTGCTCCCCTACAGCATCTACCGCGCCCGAGTCGAGCTGACACGCCCCCACCTCTCCCTCCCCTCCTCGACAGACCTCCCCGTCACCACGGCCGTCCGGAGCACCACGGCGGCGGCTACCAGCAGCAGCAGCAATTTCAACCTCCGCAGGGACCTCCGCCTGGCCGCTACGAGCAGGAGGGAAGGAGGTTCGATGATGACGAGCGGGAGCAGACGCACCGCCCTCCTCCTCATGGCTCGGGAGTCTACAGCGGGGCAGAGGGGAGGCAACATTACGGAGGAGGAGGGACCAGGTTCGAGCCGCCTTCTGGGCCTCCTCCTGGGCGTTACGGTGAAGAAGAGGAGGGGCGCTATGGCCGCCATGACGAGGGATACGGCGGAGGCAGAGGAGGGAGGCATCATGGACAGCATGGAGAGGGATACAGTGCGGGGGGATACAATGCTGGGTATCAACGGCCTCAGGAGAGTCGCTACGAGCAGCAACAGCCGAGCGGTGGGTACGGTGGAGGGCGCCAGCAGGGCTACAGCTCGGGTGGAGGGGAGCCTTACAGCACCCCGAACGATGAGGATTCGCTCTACTCTTCTTCTCATCCCCAGCAGCAGCAGCAGCGCCCCTCGACCTCGCCGTACTCCGCCTCGGGCTCAGCTTCGGTGACCGATTCTCCCTACCCCACCTCCCAACAATCCTCCAACACCTCTCCCTACCCCTCGCAATCCTCCAACAGCAACGACTCGCCCTACCCACCCTACCATGGCGACAACTCAGGCTACACCGGCTCCTCCGCTTCAACGGGAGGCAAGCCCGCTCAGTACGCCGATATGCCTGTGCATCAGAACGCGCCGGAGGGGGAGGCTGGGAATTACTCGAATATGAGCGGTCGTCGTACGCCCTTTCCTTCTCTCATTTCTCCTCCTTGCCTCCTTTAGCTCGCTTCCGCCCCCAGCCGAGGCGCGCGCCGAACCTCGGAGCGCCGTGGCTGACCCGTTCACTTTGCGCTATGATAGGCAAGGCATGCTTTATAGGCATCAACTATAACTCCTCCTCCCACGCTCTCAGAGGATGCCATAACGACGTCGCCAACCTTTCTCGCTGGGTTCAAGGGCAGGGCTATCGCGAGGAGGACATGAAGTTCTTGATGGATGACGGGAGGAGTGAAGAACCGACGAGGAGGAATATGGTGAGTTTCCTCGCTTGGCCTGAGTGAGAGAAGATGGGGGGTAGGTGTGGGGAGCTGATGAAGGGTTCTCGGCGATGAAACGAAACAGATTGAGGCGATGAAGTGGCTTGTTGAAGGCGCCAAGCCTAATGATGTGCTCTTCTTCCACTACTCTGGTACGTCGTCTCTTCATGCTCCACCGTCCTCCCTCCCTTCCTTCGCTCCCTTCCCCTCCGTCGCGCTCGCTGGCCTTTTCGTCCTCTTCCTCCCCATCCCTCTGCTCCCTCGTTCTCACTGACGACCCCTCGTATTCCCCATTTGCCATCTAACCACCTCCTTCCCTCCCTCCCTCTCGATTTAACAGGCCACGGCTCCCAACAAGCCACGGACCAAAAAGACGAAGCCGACGGAATGGCCGAGACCATCTGTCCCTTGGACTACGAGACGGCGGGGATGATCACTGATGATGAGCTGCATTCGATCCTCGTTAGTCCGCTGCCTAAGGGGTGTAGGTTGACGGCAATTTTCGATTGTGTGAGTTGTGTTTCCCTTCTCTGGTTACGCGGCGGGGGGCAGGGGGAGGCAGATGAGGACGAGGAGGAGTATTTCGCTGACGCGGGTCTGATTTTGGCAGTGCCACTCTGGGTCGAGCTTGGACTGCCCGTACATGTACAGCACGAGCGGGAAGCTCAAGGGTCCCGAGTCCGTCTCCTTCTCTCTTCCT
This sequence comes from Leucosporidium scottii, assembly GCA_003054985.1. Taxonomy (NCBI): domain Eukaryota; kingdom Fungi; phylum Basidiomycota; class Microbotryomycetes; order Leucosporidiales; family Leucosporidiaceae; genus Leucosporidium; species Leucosporidium scottii. The sequence goes on along the minus strand of MWVB01000037.1, from coordinate 72,473 downwards.
TTTTCCCTCCCCTCTCACTGACCGTTCTCCCTCCCTCCCTCCCTCCCTCTGCCCCTCCTCACCGACCAGCTACACCTCCGACCTCAAAGACGGCGCCCTCTCCGCCTTCAAAGCCTACACCTCGCGCGATCTCGGGGGCCTCTTCTCCTCCCTCGCAGTGACAGGCAAGAAGGTGTTTGATGGACAGCAGGCGCAGGAGGTCAGTCGGAAGACTAGGACGAGTGAGGCTGATGTCATCAGCTGGTCGGGGTACGTCCTTCCGCTCTCCTTTCCTCTTCCTCTCTTCCTCCCTCGACCGAGACCGTAACCGAGCCGAGACGAGAAGAGAGACGAGGTGTTGACGGTCCCTTGGCGTTGGCGTTGACAGATGCAAGGACGACCAAACGTCCGCTGACGCTTCCGAGGGAGGTCAAGCTACGGGAGCTATGAGCCATGCGTTCGTCGCCGCTTTGACAAAGGCGCCGAAGCAGACTTACAAGTGAGCTTTCTTCTATTCTCTCTTCTGCTCTCGTGCTACGAGCGCTTGCTGACGATACGTTCTGCGCACGATCAAACAGCCAATTGCTCAACACTAGTACATTCCTCTCGCTCTGTTGCCTTTGCTCCCCTCCGTTGCTCGGCGCTGACCTTCCCCTCTGTTCCCCTCCCCGACAACAGTCCGCGACGAGCTCAAGGGCAAGTATGAGCAGAAGCCTCAGCTTTCATGGTGCGTTTTCCTTCCCCTCCCATTCCCCTGGTCGTCAAGTCGCCGAGACTGAGCGACGATAGAGAACGAACGCTGAGCGCTGACCCTCTTTTCCGACTCTTGCAGCTCCCACGAGCTCGATTGTGATCTGCTGGCCGTCTTCTGAGCTCGGTCCCTTGGAGAAGGAAGGCTGTGGAGGAGAAGGAAGTGTGGGAGTTCTGAGCTCGGCGCTGGTTCACAGGGCTAGAGGATGAGCACAAGGCTTGCAGGCTTGTCGAGCAGTATAAAGGAATCGAATTGATACCGTACATTCGCTTGCCTCTCTTCTTGGCGAGATGCGACAAGCGAGCGAGCCTCCTCAACCGCGCAGCTCGACTTCGCTTCTCTCGCTCCTTCGTCTCGCTCGTTTCCTGCTTCATCTCGTTTCTAGCTCTCTCATTGATCTCTCGGATGCTCACATGTCTGCTGGGAGGGAGGTTGTTGGTTATCATGCGTGGGCTGGTCTGCTCGCCGAGCTGAAGAGAGGGAGGGAAGTCTCGCTGGGTCCTTGTTTGCTGGCTGTGAGCGGGAGCTCGCGGGTGGGCGGCAGGGTAGCGGCTAAAGACGTCACTCTGCTTCAAGCTCGGATGCTGCACGGCGCCGTCATACTGTAGCCGTGTCGAGCGAGACGAGGAGCGCGTGCTCGAACTGCTCAGCTCTGCAGGGCGCTCGCAGCGTAGCTGGGGGCGTCCAGGGAGCTTTTGGCAAGCTCTTCTTGACTCTTCAGTCAGGCTGACCGGACCTGCTGGGGTGCATTCAAGACGAGAGCGCTTCAACGAGCTCGCCAGGCTTCGCCTCTCCTCGCGCAGACGAAGGGCTGGCTGGCTGCGTGGCAGGAGTGGGAGCAGCTCTTCATGAGGTTTTTTGGACCCTACTAGGTTTCTGAATGCGCCCCTCGAGTATCTCGCCAAGCTGTTTGAGCCGAAAGCGCCCTTCGCCGAGCGCTTCTTCTCTCCGCTGCAAGGGCAGCAGGAGGTCTGAGTGCTGTGGGTGCTCGAGCACTGCTATCAATGGACTTTTCCGATCAGCTCTACCCGAAATAGGGAGCAGCCCACTAGCCTGAGCAGTTGTTGAGCCTCCATCGTCGAATCTCGTTCGTGGGCCGAAAGCCTGATGAGCGGTCTCGCTGACATCGGAAGATGCTCGAACAGAGTCAAAGGGATGGGTTTCGGATCTACTGGTGCTGGAGCTCATTTGGGAGCGGCAGCGAGCTGTCCCCGACGTGAGCAGGCATCGGTGGCTGCTCGGCGCTCACCAAATTCGCTGGCACACTCTCGACCGACATGTTGAGGAGCTGCAGTGATAGATCGGGGGACCACGTTAGCTCACTTGTTCCCTCTTGTATGCATGACTCTTAGCGTGAGAAAGCTCGGCTTGATGCAGCCTCGCGGACGAGCGCAGCTCGGCCACCGCCCTTCCGCCTCAGCTTCGCCTTCCCCAGGGTAGACTGAGCGCATGATTGCGCACTTCGGGAGGGCTTCTGGTGTATCCCGATTGACCCCTGGGAGCGTAGGAAGGCCTCTGGAACGGGGTATGTAGCTCAGCGCTTGTCAATCTCGCAGCAGCAGCGGAGGACAGCTCGTCACGCCTTTGTGTAGACTGGGGTGAGCACGCCTCGTCCCATGCCACACGATGATGTGACGAGTGGTGCTTTTCCTCCCTGCCTCCGAGAATGAAGCCAGCACCCTTGTACGGGTCTGGCTCTCATCGTCTCGGCTCGTTTGCTCTCTCTTTTCACTTCGCCCGCACACGCCCAACAAATGCGTTGGGGGTTCGCAGCTGATGAAATGGTCGGGGTAGTGGATCAAAATCCCTCTTGCGCAGGGGGAGCTGTATGTGCAGGCTTGTCCTGCGCGGAGCACCCGTTCTCAGCGATGTTTCTGCGCCGAGCTGCCTTTCTCTCGACAAGGGGAAAGGACTTGGCGCTATACACTCCGCTTGCGGAGGCGGTGATATCATTTTCAGAGGTGTGCATCTCAAAATTCCATGGCTATCACAGGCAGAGCACGCCCGGCAATGTCTCCACTCTCGCCGAGCTCGTCGCCGAGGCTGTCGTCGGGGTTGGGAGAGTTTGTGAGGATCTCGGGTCGGTGCAAGACGCAATAGGGACTCTTCCGTGCTGTATGTCATCTGGACTCCATCATCCTCGCTGACACCAAAGTACTGGCGCTCGGCCCTCTCTTCGCTTGCCTCTCGAGTGCTGCTGCACGCCTTGGACGGCTTGCGATCTTCAGGCTGCGGTCTCCCAGTATAGAGGTATCAATGTGTCGTCCGAGTTGAATGCCGCAGCATCGGGTCTTGCTCTCCACCCCACTTGCTTACAACGCCGAGCCTCAAATATTGAGAGGCTCCGAGTTGAAGGCTGTTCTTGCACCTTTGCTGGGTTGAGCCCGGTGGCAGTGCAAGACTTGAATGTGTCGGCGAGGACCCTCTCAGGCCGAAGAACGCAACTCATTCGCGTCCTTGAAACGCTTGGAAGTCTCAAGGGAAGCGCCCGAGTGGCTGTTCGCACTCTCTCTTGCACGAATCGTGCTGTGGTTAAAGGTGTGATAGCCCTTAGGGAGCGCCTACCGCACTAGCCCGCCGTTGCGCGTAGATAGGACGTCCTACAGCTTCTCAATTCGGGCGCACATATCCTTGGGGTGCAAACGAGCACCTTCTGAACGTAAGCTGGGGGCTCGCTGACCGGCTCCGCACGTTAGATGGCTTCACGGGGGCTTCCTCCGTGCAATACAAACCGGACTCGGTCCCCTACCTCCGTGCAAGTCTTGCCTCTCGTGCTCCGTGACTCAGCACCGAACAAAGGGGAGCTCTTCAAGAGTCTTGCACCGGGCTTGAGGCTTCTCCGAGGAGCTGAAAGCAGGCGATTGACGTCGTTGAGAGCTTATCCCTCCTGATCAGTGCTTCCCCTTGCGCAAATCAGCAAGATTTGACCTCGGCGCTGCGCAGCTCCCCGCCGAGCTGGAAGGAGCTTCAGCAGCAGGGGGCGTCAACCAGCTTTCGAGGCTCCCTCGACTGGTCAAGCTGAGGGAACCTTGATGTGGTCTTCTTGGATGACCCCTGCTGCACTTCCACCCTCCGCGAGCTCATCAACCCTGCACCCGACTCTCGGCGCCTCGGGCTTTTTGGAGCAGGGCGTCTCGTCTAACCTCTCTGGCTCCCTTCTCAGTCTTCCACGTAGGCCGGAAGGGAGTCTGTGAAGAGCAAAGAACAGCTGACCTAACCCCTCAGTATACTCAGAAGGGGTATCACAGCTCAACGTCAAGGAGCCCGTCTCCAAACAGAGCAAGACGTCGTCGTCCCTTTTCATCCCGTGCGAGGTCTCTCTGAAGACTGTGCCGGGGTGATCGAAGCGACGGAAAGGCTTGCAAATGGAACGTGCGGTGGAGCTTCACTTCTGCTCCTTCATTGCTTCTCAACCACCTCGAAACTGACCGCCGACCGCCGAAACGAGTTCCAAAGATCCAGGTTCACACGCTCGCTGGGCTCTTCACTAGAGTCAGCAAGGTGTCATCCTCCCTCGTGGGATGGCGCTTTGCTTCGCAAGCGCGCTGGTGGAACACTTCACGCTGAGCAGCCTGATCTTCCGAGCCCTTTCGGCCGAAGAGACTTCTCTGCACGGTTGAGCGGTTGGCAGGCCTCTCATGTGCTCGGCGCTCTTCCCTCCCTCGCAAGTGGTTGACCCAGCCTCGCCGAATAGCTTCGGGCTATTCGCGCAGGCCAAGTACAAGCTCCTGAACAGTCCTCGCACTTCGTCGAGGTCGACAATCCAGCGTAAAGCTGTCAACCTTTGTCAGCTCGGCGAGGGTTCAGCGAAAGGGGGATGGGAGTTCGGCGACTTTTCTCGGAGGTGACGTGGAGAGACAAACAAGGCTTTGATTGTATCTCTAGACTAGGCTGGTCCAGTTGAGGGACTATTGAGGGGCGGTCAGCTCAGCCTCATTCGCCTCATTCGCCTCTTGTGCTCTTGCTTCACGCTTGCTCGTTTCTAGCGGTCTACAGCATCGCCAGCCGACGAGCTAAAGCATGAGCCGGCTGCTCCGCTGGGCTCAAGGGACCTTCCGCGCTGTAGGTCATGTCGTCTGTGCGCTCATCTCACAAGCCGCCGCGCTCCAAGAGCACCTCGCTGACTTCGTTCCCTACAGATCAGCTGACGCTGTGCATGGGCTTCTGCGCTCTCTTGACTGTACTGCCGGCGTGGATAGCATGGCACACTAGCATCGCCGTCGCCTCTCTCATCTGGCATCTTGTGGGCAAGGACGCCGTTGCTGTCTCGCTCGCTCTGCTGCATCACGAGTGAGTCTGGCAGCGCCCGAGGCATCTTACAGAGCTCACCCTCGTACTCTCGCAGCTATCGCACCCGCAACCCCAAGGACGTTGCCATCTCGCATCTCATTCAACTCAATCGCCAGCACTCGACACTCCTCATCAACCTCACCTACTTCCAAGGCCGTCTCGATTCGCTCGAACAAGCCTTCACCGTCCGCTATACACCTCCGCCATCTTTCCTCGCGGGCGTCAAGACGGGAACCTCGGCGTGGATTTCGCTGCACTCCGAAGCTCCGAGTACTCGGCTGGCCGCTTCGAGGGAACTGGCTCGCTTCTGCTCATCAACATCGCAGTCAGTGGTACTGCCACCAAGCCCGCACCTTACCCGCCCCGCCATCCTCTCTCTCGGCGCCTCACTCCTTCCCACTCCCCTCACTCTTCTCGACACCTACCTCAACGAACACGGCGTCCTCGGCCTAGCCGACTTTGCTCCCCATCTTGCTCGACTAGGCCTCATCGCCTTCGACCTGCATTATCTATCCCTCGCGTACAGCTTGAGCGGCGGCGACGGCACGCGATCCATCTCGAGCGCCGACTGCCAAGCGCTCGAGCAGGGAAAGGCTCTCTTGGCCTTCGCGGAGGGCGTCGAAGCGTTAGAGTTAGATGCGACAGGCAGACCATGTTCGGAGCTAGCAATGGCTGGGTTGAGGCTTATCAAGATGGGCGCAAAGGCGGAGATGCTCGAGCGGGAGGAGCGCCGAGTTCGGGCGAGAGCGTTCGACGGTCTGTTGCTGGTGCTATGTCGCTGGAAGGAGGAGATGGAGAAGAAGCGGTCAGGTAGCTGGCACTGTGACGGATGTTGGTAGGAGGAATGTTGTATTGCAAGCAGTGCTTTATGTTGTAGCTTGCCAAGAGGGGGAGTCGGCCGAGAGAGCGTGATGCTGTTCCGAGAGGGAGCGAGAGAAAAGTGAATGGAGAGGTAAATTTTTGCGAGCTGCCGCACCCCGAGCGAGAGCTCTCTCAGCCCAGAAGACTTCAAACGCGCGCTCGAAGCGTTGATCAGGAAGCTATCTCTCGTCTGGGACTCGACCGGCGGGAGGGAAGCGCACTTTGCTATATCGCCTTCGCTCATGGCAGAGCTGGCGGACCTGTGCGTCTTCGAGTTTCGGTGAAGGGCCGCTCCTCCGTCCTCGAGTCTTATGTTGACCCACTCCAGCCCTTCAGCTTTCCCTCGGAAGAGGCGCCGTCGACCTCGGCGCTCGGCGCGACTCAAGCAGCATCCGTTCTCGCCTCCGCCGCGCCAGACCTCCTCTCAAGCCTGAGCGACTACGGCGGGACTTCATCAGACTCCCCCCTATCTCCTTCAGTCGACGATGCTCTTCGCTCGCGCCTGACAGATGCACTCACGAGCGCCGTAACCGAGCTCAGCACCGAGCAGCGCAGAGTAGCGGCCGTCGAATCTCGTCTTCGAGCAGTGAGAAAGGCTCAAGGTAAGTCCTGGAGCTTGGTATGATAGACCGAGCCACATGCTGACCCTCGACCCTCGCTCGCCTTCAATAGTCTCCACGCCTCAGGTTTGCCGTCGCTCTCGCCTCAAGGCCGTCTCCACAACGAGAGCTTCATCTCTCGGCTCTACAAGACGTCGCAGGATCTCAGCAAGACTATCAAAGAGCTTCGAGACGAGCAGTGTGAGCTCCTCTCGTTGGCTTGAGCGGAAGTACCTGGCCCGGCGATGAGGCTCGGCGCTGACGAACCTCTCGTGCATAGCGGAGCTGTTGGAACGACTTGGCATGGCGTAGCGCGTTGCAGCCTGATTGAAAGTTTGATATGACTCTATCTTGTTGTCAAAGGTCTACCGAGGCGAGAGAGCGAGGTCAGCCGAGCGAGGGGAGGAGCGAGCGAGTCAGCCAGCAGCGACGTCAAACTCACCAGATCTGCCTCAATAGTAGCCAATGTCCATCTCTACTCCAGGAAGTTGATTTCGGAACCTCTGCTCCGGTTCATAGCCCGCCCAGCCTCGTTCCCTCGCAACGTCTGGGAAGCCTTCGTTGCCGGTGATAGCGAGTCTCTTTACCCGCTTGCGAGCAAGATCGTGCACCAAGTCTTTGAGATCGACGAAAGGGATCCGACTGCGATCAAAGGTGATGGCGAGAGATTGAAGGTCGGTCGGCAGGAGGGAAAGGAGGGTCGCGATCTTCTTGACGGCCGTGCTCCCAATTGAGCTGGTGCTGACGTCGAGGGCTGAGATCCTCTGACAGGCCTTGAGAGCTTGTTGCACCTCCTTGTTCATGAGATCTTGTGTATGGAGTCCGCGAAGCAGTCGGAGCCGAAAGGCGGAGCCGGGCAGAGTGGAGCAAATGAAGACCTCGCGGGACGGCCAAGATGACTTAGGGGCGGCCAAAGGAAGACTGAGGACGAGGAGGGATTCGGTGGAGAGCTTGAGGCGGGTGACTGCTTTGGGGATCACGAGCGTAGAGCTGTTGAGGTCGAGGATCCGGAGAGCGAATGGGAGCGCCGAGCCGTCAAATTTGACGGAGGCTTCGAGCAAGAGAGCGGCAAGCTCTGTATGTGCATGGGAATTAGTGGAAGCTCAGGCAAGCTATCAGGTTCAGCGACACGCACTTGAGAGTGAGGCTCGGCCGAGGGTCTGCTCGAAGGGAAGGACCTTGGCCCTCTCTTGCCGAACTTGCAAGCTGGTCAGCGCCGTAGCGCCGTCGAGGATCTGGTACAGCTGCTCCTTCTGTACCAGGTCTATTCTGAGGGAACGGATGATGTCGAGGCGCATTGGCTTGCATTCGAGGAAGCGGCGGGCTTGGTCATCCGAGCTGAGCCAGACGTCGGCGTTGAGCCAGTGCTGAGCAAGTGCTGTCCATCGATGTGCGACCAGTGCGAGGGAGAGCAGTGCACTGGAGCGGGAGGACCAGTCCTCTGCCTTTGGAAAGAGAGGGCACTCTTGAGCGCGTTCGACAATGAGGTGGAGGATCTCGGCGGGGAGGGAGTCCATAGCAGCGGGGAGGGCTTGACTTCGGAGACTTGACGGTGACGAGGCAGAGCTGTAGGGCGATGCCAAGTGAGAGCGAGATCAGCGGGAGGAGTTGGCGTCGCGTTTGAGGCTTGAAGAGGCTCACCTCGCGAGTCAATCGAGCAGGACTGTGTGAGCAGCACCGAGCGAGACTACTCTGTATTGCGCGTCGGCCGATGAAGAGGAGACGCGAGTCGAGAGCAGCGGACAGGCGGAGGAGAAAGAGCAACGAGGCATTCTCGAGCTCTGAGGGTCTTGTCAGGGGTCTCGTGCTGTTGTAGACGTTCAGAGGCGTTTGGCGAGCAAGAATTGTTACGCTCGTATTGCTGAGCTAGTCCGAGAGGGGCTCTTACTGCCGTCGGCGCTCGTTCGGCGAAGGCTGTTCTCGCCGAACAGCACTGGAAGCTCAGGAGAGACCGAGGAATCGCGGAGACTCAAATTTTTGGCTCGACAAGCTACTGGCCCGGCTCTCACGTCTGTTCTTCCGATCTGGCGCCTTTTTTGAGCTTCGTTGCCTGCCTCGGCGGTGCTGACTTGCGCCGAGATGCGCGAAGTCCAGCAGGGAAGGCTTCATGCACATGGTAATGCACATGGTAAAGCTACAGAATGAGCTTGGTACACCTCACGGTTGTCTGAACGTGCACGAGTGAAACACGGTCCTTTGCGAACTGTCGCTTCTCGTTCACTGCTCTTCATGACAAAGGCTTGGTGCTTCGACCATGACAGACGATGACTTGTATGCATCGCACTTGCTCCCACTTGACGTCAATATACCTCGAATTACCATCTCCTCCCTCGCGGCCCGCCTCACTCTCATCTCGGCGGCGCCGGAAACTCCTTCGTCAGATCCTCCTCCTCCCCTCTCCTTCCCCTCCCGAACACTGCGCCGTCTCCCTCCGAATCTTCATCTGAATCGAGCCACGAGACGCCCGAGTCGAGCGAGTAAGTCGAAGCTCGGTCGACTGGTCGGCGTTGCTGGGGTTGAGGAGGGCGCGGTTTGTGGCGGGATGATGCGGCGGGTGATGTAGAGACGGAGCGAATATAGGGGGCGGGGAAGACAGAGGAGGGATGAGCTGGTTGTCGAGGAGGATGGGTAGTGGTGGAAGGAGGAGCGGAAGGAGGTCGAGAAGCCTGTTGTGTAGGGCGAGAGAGGGGCTGCGGCACGTTGGAAGATTTCCGAGTAGCCTTGAACGGCTGAGAATGTGGCTCGAGCCGAGGATGCGCCTTCAGCGACCTCTGAGCGAGCGGCGGTGGAGGAGGGGTCGAGCGAGCGAGAGTCGGAGGCGCGGGAGTGGAGCGTGCTGATTGTGGTCGTATCGGAGGGTTTTCTGAGCCGGTTTGAGCTATCCCTGATGTGATATCGACCAACTGCGCCTTCGCCGAGAATGGATGCCCTCCTCCACGCTCTCCCTCGACCTCGGCGAGCGAAGGCAACGGCAGCGGCGGCCCTCGACCTGGTCCCCCCCGGGCGAAGAAGGGGTCCAATGGCGATGAGATGGTCATCAAAGTCTCCCTCGAGGTCCTGACCGGTCTTTCGAGTCCCGAGACTGAGGTTGAACGCGAGTCGATGGGAGAGGAAGTGGGTGCCGAAGCCGAGCCGGAAGAGGAGGACCATTGGGAATCTTGGCGTGGCGGTTCAGGTCGACGTTGAGGGTTTGATTGAGGCGGTGACGGCAGACTCTCGTCCCCCGAGTCGTCGCTCCAGTCCAAGAACCATCGGCTTTCCCTCTTCGCCCCTCCCCCGTTACCGACCTGCAGCGCCGAGTGGCCTACCGTTGCCTTGCCTCTATCACCCCCCTTCTCCAAACGCTCTCCAATCGGTCCCATCGGTCGACTCCTTTCAAAGACCCTCTCACCCGTCCCAGCTCCCACCTTTCGCTCTGCTCCCTTCCCGGCACTCGGCGCAGCGTAAGGCGGAGGCGCTCCTCTTCTCCCCTCGAGCGCCTCGAGAGCGTTCCCTCGCTGAAGCCCTCGCGTACGACTCGAAGCCACCGAAACGAGGGTGTTAGAGCGAGCGAGAGTGGCGGAAGAAGGGCGGGAGGCGGACTTCGGAGGAGGAGGGATGGAGGGCTTGCGCTGGGGAGGCGGGCGGGAGGCGAGTGCTGAGGACGAGGAAGAAGAAGGAGGAGGTGGAGGTGTGCGGCATGGGTGAAAGTGCGGGAGTGGGATCGGGTGAGGCGGTTTGGCGATGGTCGGCGACGACGAGAAGTAGGTCGACGGGCTGCTCGGTGTGCTCGGCGTACTCTCCGCTCCCTCCCTCTCTTCCTGAATTGTCTCCTCGATTGGCGTAGTCCCACCACTCCCCTTTCCCCGCCCACTACTCGCCAAGCTCGGCAACTTGCCCTTCACCGGACTTCCCTCCTCCTGTGAATCCGAGAACGAGCCGTAGAACTCGACGTCCAAGGGAAGACCGTACGAGGAGGTGGAGAGGAGGGAAAGGTGGAGTCCCTTGCTCGTGCTCGAGTGTTGGATTTGTCGTTCGAGCGAGAGTGAGAGAGCGGGGTCGACGTCGGAGGATTCGGAAGAGCGGTGGTAGAGTTGCGGTCGTTCGTGAGCGGATGAGGAGGAGGGAGACGGCGTAGAAGTGGGTGAGAGTGATTGCGCCGTCGCGGGTGGAGGATGGGCTGATCGACTGAATGCGGACTGCTGAGGTGTCCGAGCAGCGCCGACGGCGGCGAGAGAAGCGAGAGCGAGATTGACCTTCGTTTGATGATTCCTCGCATCGGGAGGAAAGGAAGGCGAGTCATCCCATCCCGAGATTTCGTCTTCCTGAGGCGTCTTCCACCCTGGTCGTGTCGGCAGCGGAGCAGGCGGTGCCCCTTGAGCTCCTGTGTCACCGAGCGCTCCCTTCACGCTCCGAGCCCTGCTTGAGCTCGTGTTGGTACTGGAGAGCGATGAGAGAGAGGGCGAGGGCGTGACTGACGAAGAATGAGAGCCTGATGGAGGAGGGAGAGGGAGCCAGAGCGGCGGCGGAGGAGGGGCTCGCGAGTGGGAGACGGGGATGGGCGTAGGCGAGCGAGAAGAGGACGAAGAGGCGTAGCTCAGCGGGGAGTGAGGTAGAGCTGCTGGGAGAGGAGTAGTGACGAGCTGAGGCGATCCTCTGTTCCATCAGAAGGGAGGTCAGCTCGAGTATGTCTCAAGGTCGCGTCAAATCGACCGGCTCACCTAATGCTGTCGACCAGCTCTCTGCGCTCCCTTGGCATCTCCTTCTTCGACTTCCTCCCTACACCTCCAACCTCCTTCTGCACTCCCAACACCTTGGCCGCCTTTCCACTCGGCACAATGTCTTCGCCGAGAATCCGAGCTGCCTTGCCTCGAAGTCCGCCGGCCGTCTGCTCGTCGCTCTTCAGCGAGAGGGCGGATGATTTGGAAGCGAGTCGAGGATGCGAGGATGATGCGAATGATGAGGTAGGAGACACGGGGAGAGGAGAAGGATGTGGGAGGAGGAAGTGCGACGGCGAAGGAGACGGCGAAGGCCGAGGGGTGGTGCTGAGGCTGGAGGGAGAGGGAGAAGGTGGGTACATCCTCCTAGAGCTCGAAGGCGATGATGAGGTGGTCGAAGCACCCGGCGGAGGTGGCGAGGAAGGAGGTGATGGGAGGTACATTGAACCTCCGGCGCTGGCGGTGATGCTGCTCGGCGTTGGTGGCTGCGACGACAGCGAAGCAGCGCCATCACTGCTCTTCAGCAGCGATTTGAGTCTCAAGCCGCTCATCCCTGTACTCCCTACAGAGCTCACGCCCCGCTGCTCGAGCGCACCGCCCCTCATCGACGCCTCTCGCTCCCTTTCCCATCGCTCGCGCACCGGCGCCTCGCTATCCTGCTGCAGCTTCATTCGATCCTCCTTCTCCAACGTCAAGCCTCGGAGGTTGCTCATTCTCGAGTTGAACAAGCTGGAATAACTGCTCTGCTGACTGCTCGTCGTCCGCGTCGAGCCCGTCGGCGAGGGAGGTTTCCTGTGCTCCTGGGCGAAGCGAGCGAGTTGCGAGTGAGTTGAAGAGGAGGAAGGATGTCGACGGTGTTTCTGGTGCTGTAGCGGAGCAGAAACGAAAGGACTGGGCGAGATTGCACCCTTCCCACCGATGAGCAAGTGAGCGAGAGGCGCTTGCTCAGCTTGCTCGGGATGGTTTGCTGCCGAGGACGAGCGACGACGAGGGTAGGCAGAGAGCTCTTGGTCCGAGTGATGAGATACAGCCGTCTTGGACCATAGTGGCATTCGAGCTGGTGCAGAGTCGAGAAATGAGAGAAGCGGAGGAGGAAGAAAGGAAGAGGGGCGGAGCAGCTTCGAAGTCAACAGTCACCGTGCACGATGATGAAATGTGGTCAAGTGAGAGATTCAAAGACTATTAAAAGGTAGAAGAGTATACTGAGCTGTAACAACAGCCCCAGCAGCGCCGATTCCCACCCCCGAGAAAGGGGAATAGGTGAGCGCCGAGCAGCTCGTTCGGCGGTCACGAGCGAGAGATCCAGAGTGGACCATTCGGGGATCGTGTAGTCACGGACTGATCCGCATCCCTTGTTAAACGCCACCTGTATCTCCTACGCCAGCTCACTCCACCCCATCCACTTTCAACCGTTCGCAACCGAGTTTCGCCTACGCCGAGATGGATTTGTGCTCTTGATACAGCCCGAAGATTACTTCGCGAGGCTGATGAGCTTCAGAAAAAGCCATCTCTCTACTCGACACTTCGATCTACCCCCTCTTGCACGCCCACCTTTGCTCAAAGTTGGCCTCGCGCGCCCCCTCTCTCTCCCCCCTTCCACTCGCTCGGCTCGCTTGTTCTTCGACATGTCCTCGCAGTCTCAGCACCTTGCGTTACAGCAGAATCCTGTCTTGCCCGAGCAACCAGTCGACCGAGACGACTTCCACGAGCTGCAGGAGATCAAGCAGTTGCTTTCGGGGCTCGAGAAGGAGCTGAAGGAGCTCAAGCTGGCAGGTCCAGGGGCTACTGATTCCGAAGCGCTGGGAGAGGTCCGTGCTACGGGTCAGCTGAGGATGGAGTTAGAGCTGAAGAGGCAGAAGGTAAACTGCGCGAGCGAGCGGGGCGGGAGAAGGAGGGAAAAGCTGAAGCTTGAGGCGGTTCGCTGAGACGCTCGCTCCTCCTCAACAGGTCGTTCAGCTGGAATTGGACATGACGAACTCCAGGAGCAGCTCCCGACTCGCCCTCGTCAAGCTCGAGGCGGCGGCCAAGCTGGCGGACGAGTCGGCGAGGTTAGTTAGGGAAGCGGAGGGCGAGTTGGGAAGAGAGCTGAGGCCTGGAGGTGATGTGAGGGAAGGGGAAATCCACGAGGAAGCGCTGGAGCAGCTGGGAGGCGGTGAGGGACCGAGTAGATGCGCGGTGGGCTCGCCGGACCAGAGCGCCGAGAAGGAGTGAGGGCTCTTTTTTGGCTGTCAAGTCTTTCAAGCCGGCACTGACAGCTCTTTCTACCTCAAAGGTCTTCGAGCAACTCCTCGCACGATCTGATCTCCCCTCCCTCCGACCTCGCTATCGACACCTTCGGTTCGGCGATCTCATTGTCTCCCTCCCCATCCTCCTCCGCGAATTCGCTCAAGGACCAGACGGAGGAAGCCGAAGTAGCACAAGCACACAGCGACTACTCACGTCGTCAGCTCATCGCCACGCTCAACGAGGACTACCTCGCCGAAAGCCTACCGATCCCGACGCAGAGAAGGGGGGCCGAGCTCGAGCAGAGAGCGGAGGACAGCGGTGAGTCTGGCTCCGGCTCATCTCACTTGCCACTACACAGTACTCACTCGACTATCCGTCGGAAGACTCTTCCCACTCTATCACGCCTCATCCTTCCCGCCCTCCTTCTCCTCTCCCCTCGCTCACCGGCAGCTGCATCTCGCGCCATTCGGCCTACGCCATCGAGCGTCTACACGAGACTGTCAAGGAGTCAAATAAGACGATTGAGGAGCTGAGGGAGGAGAATAGTGAGTTCTTTGCGAATTAGAAGAGACCGAAGCTGACCTTCACTTCGGCGATGGTCAGTGAGGCTGCTGATGCAGCTCGCTGGCTTGAAGGCAACGTAGGGGAGCAGGATGATCTAAAGCCGACGACTTCCTCGAGATCGGTCTCTCGCTGCTCGTTGCCTGGCAATCGCAAGGTTGCTCGACCCTTCGGCGATGAATGGAGAGAGGGGTCGAATCGAACATTGCCGCTCAGAGCGCCCGCCAGCACCTAACTGACCTGCTCAGAGCACACAGGTGTACACAATTTTTCCTTGTCATCCACGAAATGACCCTCTCGAGCTTAAGGACGCTCCTCGCTTGACCGTTCGCTCCTCTGTCTCCTCCCCTTTCCTCGCCTCCCTCGGGTGCAGGCGAGCAGCCCTCATCTCCTCTCCAGCTCTCGTCACCACCGTCATACAGCCCTCTTCGGCCCTCCGACCAGCCGAAGGAGCCTGCGCAGGCCCCCCCCAGACGAGGAGCTGTGACGACTCACGACCTTACGACCCCTCGACGATTTAACGACTTCGACGATTCTACGTTTAACGACCTACACCAATAACGACACTACGACACTACGACACTACGACCGCGGCCATGTTTGGCTTCAGCTCATCTTCCGAGCCAACGCTCACCCCCCTCCCCCCTCGTCTTTCCCTTCGCTCGACTCCAACTCCTCCGCCTCCACCTTCAGCCGCCTCCATCTTCGAAGAGGCCAGGGAGACATCTCCTGCTCGCTCGGCTTCCGTCGCTCCCTCGCAGCGGCGTGGACAGAGGGAGAGCACAGTCGTCGAAGAGGACGCCATGTCGGAATGGGGCGCGGGCGGATACGCTGGACTCTTGAGTCGAGATCCTCGTTTGAGCGTCGATGTGTGTGATGCGGCGGATGGGGATGCGCAGGATCATGCTGCTCGGCGAAGGAGCATGATGGCATTGCCGGGCGGAGGAGTTGCAGTCGCAGGTACGCCGAGCTCGAAGGGGGGAAGGGTCGAAGAACGAAGCTAACACAGCTTTGTTGCCTACAGGACCTGACGCTCCCCTCCTCATTCACGAGATGCACCGAGTTCATCTCTCGGCGGCTCAGCATCGCCGAAGGAAGCTCGCTCTTTGGGCCGGATTCATGACCCTCCTCGTCCTTGCTGCAACGGGCTGGTTCGTCGTCGAAGTCGTCTGGTCACTCATCACCTCCGGAGCCCAAGGTCGAGGTGTCCTCCGCTGGGCCGAGCTCACCGCTGGACTCGTCGCCCTCCTCGCCATCGTCGCCGTGATCCCCTGGCTTCGAGCAAGTCTGAGTCAGACTCGTTCGACGCTTCACATGCTGACTCTTTTCTCTAACAGACTCGTCGACCGAACAAGCTCGCCCTTCCCTCCCTCGCCATCGCCATGCTCATTTTCGCCCTTCACCTCGTCCTCTCGGTCGCCAACATCGCTCTCGTCATCGTCTGGCGGGACGAGCTCAATACGAGGTGCAGCTGGAGCGTCGATGCTGCATGGACGATGGGCAAGAGTGGCGACCATTGTCAGGGAGGGAATGGCTGGAAAGGATGGATCGTCGCTGCAGCTCTTCGGGCGATCGTGACGGTGCTCGTCGGCGTCAGTTGCTGGCTCTCTCACTCCACTGAAAGTTGCTGACTCTCAAACCTCAACAGTTTTCCTGGCTCACCTCCCTCCGTGCCTTCTACCGCTGTCTCCGCGTCACCTCCATCGTCGACCCTTCCCTCGCCCCCTCCTCCGAAGCTCGCGCCATCCTCGCTCGCCAATCAGCCGGCATCGTCCCTCTCTCCGCTCACTCTCACTCGCACACGCCACACTCCGACCCCAACTACCTTCCTCACATGCCCGACCGCTCAGCGCATTACGCCTTCGTCTCGGAATCCAATTCCTACGTCCCCTCCGAGGGTCGAGAAGGCGGCGGCGGAGGAGCGGGCACATGGCTGGGAGCAAAGGTCATGGGTGCAGTGGGATGGCTGCTGGGCGTCGATCCTTACGATGTGGCGAAGGAGCAGCGGGATCGAGACGTTGAGAAGGGGGAGAAGGAGGCGATGCTCCTGCGCGAGGGAAGGGGGAGCGAGGGGATGCCTGGGCAGAGACTGAGCGGTACAATCGACCCTGCGTCGATGAGGGTGTACGCCCCCCTCGACATGGACAACCCTACTATCCGTCACGTCGACAACTCCGCCAGGAGCTCCCTCCCTTCCTCCGCCTCTTCGCTCGGCTCTCGCTCCACGACTACCGATGCTCAACGCTACCGGGGACTCTTTGACGGCGTCACTCGACCCAGCCGCTCCCAAAGCAACTCCCAGCCGACCTCGCCCCTCCTTCGCCCTCAGAGCATGGCGACAGTCGACTCTTCCCTCCGCTCTCCCAGCCCCGAACCCCTCGACACTCACCCCGACAACCCTTTCTATGACGAGCACCATCTCCGTCGACACGAGCAGCTCCACCAGCAGTACCTCGATGACCATCACGACGAAGACGAGGAGGACAAGCCGCTCCCACCTCCCCCTCCTCCTCCTCACTCTCGTACCGGCTCTTCAGGCTCGACCGGCGGTTCTCTCGTATACGTCCGCATGAGCGATGGTCGACTGGTTAGAAAGCTCTCGACCATCGCTAGCGAGGCGAGTGAGGCTACGAGTGCGAGGGCCAGCGGATCGGGCGGAACGAGGAGCAGGGGGACGAACGCTAGTTGGGCGACGGCGTTGGATGTAGATGCGGTGGTGGAGAATCCGGAATTGGAGGAGAGGTTTGAGATCAGGGAGGTGGAGAGCTCGGTGGGAGGATGGAGGAGGTCGCTCGGGCGGTGAGGAGCGACGACGATGGACGAACTCAACCACACGATTCATTTACATTTTAACGCCTAATATGCCCTCCGCTCTACATCTACCAGCACCTATACACTGCATAGCTACTCTCAATGGACATCCTGTTGCTCTCTTTTCGTCTTTCGTCCGTCGCTGAGGCCAAAAGCTCGATGAATATGATGCCTTGTGAAGATTAAGAGAATGTTACATGCTCCTCAACAAGCCCTTTACTGTCCGATATACTCGAATGTGGCCCTGCCGCACTCCTCACCATCATCGTTGAGCAGCACACCTGCGCCGAGCCGAGAAGGAGAGGTCAGCGGACGTTCGAAGCCAAGAGAGCGAGCGAGAGACGCACCCAGCACCTCTGCCGAGTCAAGAATGAGGCCGAGATCGAACTCGGTGTAAAAGCCTCCCGTCGAATGCTGGGAGTTGTAGTAAAATGCGGGGAGGGTGGAGAGGTCGACGGTCCAGCGACAGAGCTCGTACGTCTCGCCTGCGACGACGAAAGGTCAGAGAGGATCACCTCGAAGAAGGAGAGAGACGCCCGCACCTTGATCCGTGTACCGATAGATCTCGTCCGAGTCCGAGACGTAGAGGATGGCCGTGAAGAGCGAGTCCGTCGGTCCTGTGAGCGCCGAGAGCGCGCGAAGTCAGCGAAGTGAGCTCGTAGACAGGTGAGAAGAGCACCCCTCACCTCGCGAGTATTTGCAAAAGCGCGAACGAAGGCGCTGGCCTTTGCGAAGGACGGCTCCCTTGGCGACGAGATCTGCTCGGCGGAGAGGTCAGATCGGAGCGAGGACGCGGGGAAAAGAGCAGCGCACAGCTCAATCGGTTCTCGCAGACTTCGATTCCTGCGTCGTTGAGCGTAATGAAACCAGGGCGCTGGTAGCGGTCGACTTCTTCGGCGGGGAGCTTAACCTCTGCGACGGGAAGGAAAGGGTGAGCGAGCTCAGCTCAGTAAGCGAGAGCAGAGCGCCGACGGAGAGGCAAGTTGACTAACTCATGATGTAGCTTCTCGGGCTGATGACACTACTGACGGCCGCCTTTCCTCCCACAAGCCCAAGTCCATACCTCGCCGCTCCCTGCAGTGTAGCAACATCGCAATCTTGCGGTCGAGCGATCACGTTGATGTGGGGTCCAAAGTGCTCCTGCACGCGAGCGAAGAGGTATGCCGAAGCTGCGAATCCGCCGACGAGAATGAGGGCGTTGACCTTCTTGCCCGGAGTCTTGTCGAGCTGTTGTTGGATGAGGGCGAGGACTTGATCTGTTGAGCAAAGCCGTGATTGTCAGCTAACCGCGATCAGGAAGGAAGTTGAAAAAAGCGAGCGCACCGACGACGGGGTCAAAGACGTCTCGGCGCAAGACGTGACCGGGGATGACGAGCTCGCCGTACTCGAGTCCGCACGTCGGATCGTGACCATCTTCGATGTTGAAGCAGTTGAAGCGGAAGGAGGTGTCTGGTGAGTGGGGAGGAAGGTCAGCGTCGCCGTGAAAGGGATTCAACGAAGCGCTCACCATCGTCTGGAACGCCGAGGTAGGCCAGCTTGTCGGTTTCGCTGAAGGCGTGGCGGAAGGCGAGAAGGCTGGGAGGGTCGAGATGAACGGGGTGATGTTGGAGGCTGCGGCGAAAGGGCTCCGTCAGCGAGCTCTGCAGCGCCGAGATGCAGCCTCACTCACAGATTCTTGACCAACGCCTCGAAGCGAAGGTCGAGGAACAGCGATCCAGCGTTGACTCCCGTCCTAGAGCACATCTCGGCGATTTCGAGTTGCGAGAGTTGACCGATGAGCTTGTAGCTTGCGCAATCGACGGTACCTCCTCCCGCGTCGCAGATGATGAAGGATTGGGAGGCGCGAAGGCGGTGGAGGGTAGAGAGGGTCGACGAATGGATGGCAGCTGCCTCGGGCTCGCTGTAGAGAGACGAATCAGCGCTCGGCGCCACGAGGAGAGAAGACCCCGACGAACGTGATGATCCTCAACCTATCCCTCCAATTCTTGTCCCCCGCCCTCGCACTCTGCACCATGCCTGCCTTGATGGCCGCCTCACGCATAATCTGACAGCCTGCTGCATCCCACTGCGCCGGCACAGTCAACAACACGTCGGCCGCCTCGAGGTCGGCGATAGATCCAGTGTCCTCGGTGATGCGCTCTTTGGCGTAGCGCCAGAGACAGGTGAGATAGTCCACAATGATGTCGATGGGCTCTTTACCGAAAGGAAGATCTGTAGAGGGCAAGACATCAGTCGCCAGCTTCAGTCGGCGCGGCAAGCGAGCGCGGCGCACCCGGAAGACGAGCGGTCGAGGACATGCGGCCGTCGCGAAGGACGTTGGGGTCGAGGAATAGCTTGAACCACTCCATTCTGAAAAAAAAAAGCGTGAGGAGAGTCTTTGAAATTAGAGAATGAGGGGCGGCTCACTTGTAGAAACCCTCGCGAATGGTCGCCGACTTGGCCTCGAGTCCCCAGGCGACAACCTGCGCCTCCTCGTTGGGCGAAGCTTGATGATAGAGAATGCCTGGCGGCCAGAGGGATTGCACCGAGTCAGCATCGTGGCGCAGTACGAATAACGGGCGTGGGGCGCCGAAAGCGAGTGAGCTCACAAGTCGGCACCTTGCGATACGTCTCATGTGACCCGGGCCAGGTCAAGATCTGTCGAATCTGACCCTGCATGGATCGGTTCGAACCATAGGCTACTCCCGAGAAGGTCGTTCTGCGGGCGCGAGGGTCAGCACTTCTGCTCGGCGAAGACAGATCGGGGTAGCTCACCCAAAGTCGATTCTGCGGAGGGGTACATGTCAGGTCAGAGACTTTGGCGAGCTCTACAGGCTCCTGGACTCACCCAACACTCAACTTTCCCTCCATCTCCTGCCTCGAAACATCGCTCACGGTCCTTTGTCCCTGCTGAGCCTGTCCAACCGCCGGCGAAGCAGCTGCTCCGAACCCGTTCCCAGCACTCTGGGGGCTCATAGCCCTCTGACTCTGGTTCAAGAATTGTGAGCCATGTTGCGAGACTGGCGGAGTTGGGTACGGCGCTGGCGCTGGCGTCTGCTGTCGGAAGGAGGGAGAGATCACTGAAGCGGCGGAGAAGGGCGGAGAGGGGGAGGCGTATGTAGGTTGAGGGCGGACTATGGGGAGCGGTTGTTCGGCTGATGGGGATTGGGGTGGTGAGGTGTATGGCGTGACTCCCGAGGGCGGAGGAAGGGGAGCAGCGGCAGAGGCAGCGGGAGCGGGCGATGGCTCGGGAGCTGCTGCCTGCAATGAGGTTGTTGCTGGGGTCTTGGAGCGCTTCGTGAACAGTCGCTTCATCTTCTTGAAGTTCGACGAGGTCGAGGGAGGAAACGAAAAGACGCGAACGGACTCTCGAGCCTCCTCGGCCCAGGAGCTGGCTCCTGAGGACGGGGCCCAAACCCGAGTTCTGTGGGAGAATAAGAGAGGAGTCCTAATCCAACAACAAGGGTGAGAGTCCTACAAACACATCCTACGGCAGCCCTAGGTCGCAAGAAACTCGAACGCTGCGAAAACGGGAAGGGTCAGCCGAGGGCCGAGCGGAAGTGAGACGAAAGCTCACTCGCTGTCCCACAGTCTACTCCATCATCCGTCATAAGCACACCTAGTGTGAAGCAAAAGCGTGTGAAGAGGTCAGCGGTAGTCTTGAGGGAGCGTAGAAAGAGCAAAGCCCACCTCGCACCTCCGCCGAGTCGAGACTCAGCCCGAGGTCAAATCTGTGAGGTCGGAAAGTCAGTTCACAGGTCGAGAGAGCGATAACATAGAGACGAGGAGCTCACTCGACGTAGCCACCGCCCGACTGAGCGATGTAGTGAAACCTCGGCAACGCAGCCAAGTCGACCGTCCACCGACACAGCGCCGTCGCATCTCCATCGTCGGTGTAGCTGAGCAGCGGTGGGAGCACAGCAAGGAGTCAGCAATAAGCTTTCGGGGAAGAGCCGAGTCAGAGACTCACCGATACAGCTCCTCCGTATCCGAAACGAAGAGCTGGGCCGTAAAGATGCTGTCGTGTGGGTCTTGCGGAGCGAAGAGGGTCAGCTCGAGGCTGGCGAGGACGTAAGGCAGAGGCAGCTCACCTTTGACGAACTTGCAAAACCGTGATCTCAGCCGTTCGCCCTTGCGCAGGACGGCACCTTTTGCGACGAGATCTGCTCGGCGGGCGAAAGGGTCAGCGAAAGGCGTGAGGAACAGATGGGAGAGAAATCAACGTACAACTCAACCGGTTCTCGCACACCTCCATGCCCGCATCGTTCGTAGTGATGAAGTTTGGCCGTTGGAACCGATCGACGTCCTCGGCGGGGAGTTTGACCTCTGCTCGACGACTCAAGTTTAGCTTGTTTTCCATGAGAGCGAAGGAAAAGCACCACAGAGAACTCACTCATGATATAACTCCTCGGGCTAATCACATTACTAACCGCCTTCTTCCCCTGCGTCAACCCCAGTCCATACCTCGCCGCTCCCCTCAATGTAGCAACATCACAATCATTCGGTCTGGCAATGACCGCAATAGTCGCTCCAAACGCTTCCTGCACACGCGTGAAGAGGTACTCGGAAGCGGCGAAACCGCCGACGAGGATGATGGCGTCGATTCGGGTGGAGGCGACTTTGGAGAGTTGGTAGTGGAGGAGGTCGAGGACTTGCTCTGTGCGAGGTCAGGGAGGGGAGAGATATCAAAGGTGGATGGGGGAGGGAGAGCGAGGTGAGAGGAAGGTGGAAGGGCCGGCGAGGGAGGAACCGAGGTGAGCGCCGAGATGAGGTGAGGGAGCGTAAGCATCAGCGACGGTCGCGAGAGGCGTAATTTCGAGCGAGTAATCACCGATGATCGGGTCAAAGACCTCCTGCTTGAGTACCCGCCCTGGAATCGCGAGCTCTCCATACTCCAAGCCAACCGAGGGATCATGATCGTCCTCCACGTTGAAGCAATTGAAGCGAAAGAGGGATTCTGTGGGTAATCACGCGGCTCAGCATCAATGTTGAAGTCAAAGAGGTGAGAAAAGGCGCACCATCATCCGCTGCAGTGCCGTGGTAGTCGAGCTTGTCGGTCTCGGAGAAGGAGTGCATGAAAGCGGCGAGCGAGGGCGGGTCGAGGTGAGTTGGGTGGTCCTTGAGGCTGCAAATCGTCCCGTTCGGTCAGTGCTCATCTCACGCCCTCAGACAAGGATATCAACCACTCACATCCTCCTCAACAACTCCTCAAACTTCAAATCAATGAACAAACTCCCACTCGTCGCGCCGCTCCTGACACACATCTCTGCAATCTCGAGCTCGGAGAGTTGGCCCATGAGCTTGTAGACGGCGGTATCGACTGTTCCTCCGCCTGCGTCGCAAAGGAGGAAAGATTGCGAAGGACGGAGGTGGTGGAGCGTTGAGAGGGTCGAGGCGTGGATGGCGCCGGCTTCGGGTTCGCTATCAGACGAGGGAGCGTCAGCGAGAGAAGAGCGAGGGACAAGAAGCGAAAGAGGAGACTACGCACGTGATGATCTGCAAACGATCCCGCCAATTCTTGTCCCCTCCCCGCGAGCTCTGGACCAAACCCGCCCGAATCGCCGCCTCGCGCATCAAGCTACATCCGGCCGCATCCCAAGCAGCCGGGACTGTCAGTAGCACATCGGCGGAATCTGTTCAGTGCGCTCGAAAAGGATCAGCTCGGGCCTCCCTTCCCTTCCCCTCGCTCGGCGCCCTTGCTTACCCAAATCAACGACCGACCCAATCTCCTCCGTAATTTGCCGCTTGGCGTACCGCCAAATCTCGCGTAGAAAGTCCGAGATGACGTCCACGACGGTCTTGCCGTGAGGGAGGGGAGGGAGACGAGGGTCGGGTTGGCCCGAGCGGAGGGATTCGGGCGAGAGGAGGAGTTTGAACCATTCGCATCTGTATGAAGGGGAGGGTTAGAAGTGAAAATTGATGAGAGCGAGAGGGAGACGACCCACTTGACCATCCCAGGCTGCAGAGTCATGTTCTTGGCCTCGAGTCCCCAGGCCATGACTTGAGCTTCGTCTTGTGGCGAGTGTTGCGAGTAGAGGATGCAGGAGGGGACTTTGCGGTATCTGCAAAGCAATTAGTCAGAGAAGTGGACAGCGAAGTGAGCCAAGGAGGTAGAACGTACGTCTCGTAGCTCCCTGGCCAAACGAGGATCTGCCGAATCTGACCCGAAAAGAGACGTGTTGAGCCGTAGGCGACGCCGGAGAAAGTTGTACTATGTACGAAGCATGGAACGAGGTCAGCTACCCATCTCAGCGCCCGCCTCGCTCGCTCGACTCACCCAAAATCAATCCCAACGCTCAACTTGCCCTCCGAGCTCTCCGCCATCCTCCTACTAACCGCCCCAGCAGCACCATCCATCCTCACCGACCCAGCCCTCGACCTGCCCGTCCTACTCCTCCCAATAGAAGGCGTCGGCGGACCGCTCCTGACACTCATGCTCGGGGTCGGCGGCGGTGGGGGCGCTCCTTGCGCATAAGTCGGGGAGGGTCGAGCGATGCCAGCAATATAGCCGTTCGGAGGTGAGGGTAGTGGTGGAGGAGGTGTATGACGATGGTAAGAGCTTGGAGTGCGATTGTTGTGTTGACGAAGGGAGGGGGAGACGGATGGGACGGGAGGGATGGGAGTGCTGTAGGGGTATTGATGGCCTCCCGCGGAGGTAGATGAAGGGGCAGGAGATTTACTCGGCCCTCCTGGATGCTGGTAATAGCCATTAGAGCTGTAATGCTGGTGGTAAGGCGAGCGAGAGGGTGTCGGACCGCGTGCAGGAGGAGGAATCGACAGCGGTGGCAGCTCTCGTGGATTGGGGTACGAGTAGGGTGAGGGCTGTAGTGTTATAGGATAGCTGTTGTCCCGTAGAGGCTTTTGGGGAGGCGAAAAGCTGCCGCCGGGAGGAGGGCTCGCTGTGGCAGAGCGGCAGCAGCTGCGCGCGCCTCGAGTTAGCTGTGATGATGTAGCGGAGTGAGAGAGCATGCTCACCCCATGATTGAGATACACGAGCTCGTCCTCTGCCGCCTGCTGTGTCAAAGAGAGCGAGTGAAAGAAACGCGATGAGACGTTGCGAGGAGGAGAGCAAGGCGCGAGCGCGCTCGGCTCTTCCGAAATTCAAGTCGACGCGGAAATGATTGGAAAGTGAGCTTTTCCAGCAAAAAAGCCGTTTATTGACGTTAATCCTGTCCTAGAGCGCTCTGAATCGTTCAATTCTCTCTTTCGCATCTCTCACAGGGCAGCTCGGCGCCGAAGGTACTCAGAAACTGACGGTACTTCACAGGTATGTAGGGCACTGAAGGTGGAGGCCAAAGGGTATACTCTAGACTATCAAAACAGACCCAGAGAGAGAAGCTATACATCCTATGCAACTACCTACAAGTCCTTTTCTTCCTCCACCTAATCATCTCATCCTCCTCCCCCCTCTCTCTCCTCTTCCCTCCACTCCAAGCCTCATCAGGGAACAGATGACGCCATCCTGAGTGAAACTCAATGCCGGGCGCTGTGTCCGAGTGGGTTGGAAGAGGTGAGGACATGCGGACAACGGAGGAGGGGAAGGGGAAGGGATTGGAGACGGAAGGCATGGAAGGCCGCGCAGAGGAGGGAGAAGGTGTTTCCAAGTGGGTGAAGAGAGGGGAGGTGGTAGGCTTGGGAGGGGAAGGAGGAGGAGGAGTGTGATGCCCTTGGCCGGAGGCAGGGGGGAGGAGCGTTCCACGGGAGGCAGAGGAGGAACGAGGCCTAAGCGTAGGTGAAGGTGGACAGATGGGACTGGGTGACCTTGGTGTAGCCCTTCGAGGTGGTGAGGGTGCTTTCCAGTTTTGGTGGAGGTGAGGGAGGGCCTTTCCGGGGAGAGGGAGCTCGGCGGGCTCCGTGGAGGGTTGACGGAGGGTGATGGCCGGTGTGGAGGTGGATGATTGAGCTTCCTTGATGGTGATGGTGATGGAACTGGCCTTGATTGGTGCAGGGATGGGTGTTGGCCTGCAGAGTGGGGTTGAGGCCGGTCCAGCCGTGGAAGTGACGGTGTTGTACTCCTTGATGTTGTTGTGGCCTGCTTGAGGAGGGTGATGAGGTGCAGGAAGGGTGGGCATGTCCTCCTCACTCTCACTTGAGGTGTCCACCATCAGCTCCGGAAGCTCAGCGCTTCCTTCCTGTTTAGGAAGGTGCGTTAGTTGTCCGGCTCCGACCCGGCGGACAATGATAGGAGGCTGTGTCCTAATGGGACGCACACTGTTGACCTTCTCCTTCTGTGTCTCAATAGGCTTTGCCTTGATGACCTTGTGCTCGTCCCTGCGGTGCAGAGCTTGTGGGAGGAAGAAGGACGGATCCTGTATAGCTTTAGGAGCATGACTACCAAACACTACAGGAGCAAAAGCAGAAGCGTGGTGATCTTGTCCCTTGGGAGCATAGAAGCGTCTGCAGGCCTCTGTGAAGGTGGTGGGAGCCATTCCTACGGAGCGCCCGCCGCGTAGTCTACGTGTGCAGTACCCCCTTTGACCTGCTTTGCTCTATGGCGAAAGCGCAGTAGAAGGGGAAGGACTCGAAGGAGGCCGACCGAGCAGCTGAGTCAGCCATCTTGAGCTGGTGAGCAAGAGCAGAGCGAGGCAGTACAGGGCTGCATAGATAGAATGTGGTACACTATCCTTTCACCCATAGCACTACAACACCACCAGGCTGGTGCTGAGTGTTGCGGGGAGCCTTCGAAGACAGCTCGCTGAGAGCGCTCCGGCGGAGAGGGGTCTCGCTCCTTAGATGGAGCGCCAGAGCGTGCATAACGGCGTTAAAGGACTATTACAACCATTCCCAGTCGTCGACTACTCCAGTACGGCGCTTTTGCAGGGAGCTCCTCGCGCCGTCGCCTGCGCGTTTCTCGAGCGAACCGTTCTCTCTTTCCTCCTGTTCACCTCGTCGTTTCTTCGTCGCCCAGCATGGCCAGTTCTCCACCTCAGTACACTCTACTCCCCTCCTCGCCCGTAGCTGTAGCGCAGGACGAGAAACCTCCCCTTCACCGCGCCCCTTCCGCGACGCCTCAGTCTCTCTCGTCGCCCGACTCGTCTCGCTCCCGTTTCCGCCGCGCAATCTTCTTCACTACAGGAACACTAGCCATCACTGTCCTCGTCGCTTCACTCTACGCCACCAATCTCGCCATGGGAGGTCCGCTGGGCGGTTGCAGCCGTTGGAACGGACGAGCTAGCGAGACGCCGGTGCCGCAGGACATGACGCGCTTGAGGAAGAGGGACGGTGTGCAGGCGGAGAGTCCTACGTACTCGACGACTACCTACACCAATGGCGAGACGAGCACTTTCGTCTACACTACGAGGCCTATCGTCAGTTTCGTTTCGACCGAGACGCACGATGAGCGAGGCAAGCTGATGTATGCTGGTCTGTAGGTCAATCCAGGAGGCTACACTATTGGAACGATGACGGGCTACGTCGTCGAAAAGCCTTCTGCTACGGGTGTTAGCTCCGGTGCCAGCTCGGCTGCTGAGCCGTCTTCGTCGACTTCGGCGAGCTGGTCTGAGGTGCAAGAGACGACCGAGACGGCTTCGCCCACCTACTCGACCTCGACGGGAAGCTTCAGCACCGAGACCTACGTCTACACCACTCGCCCCATCGTACGTCTCTTGGCTCTTCCCGAACATTCTCGCTGACCCTCCTTGCGTCGCAGGTCAATCCCGGCGGCTACACCATCGGCACCATGACGGGCTACGTCCCCATCCCTACGACCTTTAATTCCTCCTCCATTCGAGAGGGCTTCAGCACCACCACCATTCCCTCGGCAACTCCCACCGCCGCCCCTCTCGCCGAGCGTGACTTTGCCGAGGTCGACATGCACCTCCTGCACCGCCGTGGTCTCGATTTCGAGGAGGCTGCTGTGGAGGAGAGTGCGAGCGGAAAGGAGGAGTACTCGTACTCGACTAAGAAAGATGGAGCGACCGTCACCTACCTCAAGACGACTCGGCCCATCGTGCGCTCGCTATCCTTCTTTCTTCCGCTTTGCTTGCTGACCCCTGATACGTCTACAGGTCAACCCCGGAGGATACACGATCGGCATTCTCGACGGCGCGTATGTGAAAGCGCCCAAATCGACCCAACTGCAAGCTCGGGATGAGCTGAAGCGCCGAGCTGTCGAGCTCGAGGCTTAGAGCGCACAGTGGAGTGCTCAGAGACACTTGAACACGACGGAGGACGAGCTGGTATCGTTATGTGAATATATAGGTGGCTGCCTTGAGGCGCCCGTTCTTTGCTCGAGCGAGCTAGCCGGCGAGAGTTCGGCGAACTGAGTGCGGGCGCGTGACTTGCGCAGAGACAAAGGGGGCGGGCTGAGTGGCTCATCTCCTCAGAACGAGCTTTTGTCTAATGATGAGGTCAGGTGCTTGCTATATGCTTGGTCGACGTTGAAGTATGGCAGGTAAGCCTCTCGCTCTTAGCCTTCTCTTCTCACCGCCGAAAGCTCGAATCTCTTTGCTCCGTCCCGCTCTCAATGCTTCCCTCTCAGCGCTCGCCGTTCCCTGCACCTCTCACTGCAGAGAACCTCCGCCTTCACTCCCTCTCGACGTCGTCCTCGTACAGCCTTCGCACGAGGTCGACGAGCTCAGAGGCGAAAGGTGGCGTCGCCGACCCTTTTCAGCACGATCGGAGGACGTCAACGAGCACGGAAAGCGTACAAGTGAGATGGTGGTTCGTCGCACTGGTGCTTTGGTGGACCTGGAAGTCGTTGTGAAGGTGAGTAGAGAGCCGGAAGAGCTCGGCGAGCAGGGCAAGTTGACCGCTTTCTCTCTCTCTCTCTCTTGCGCCAAAATAGACAGAATTAGTAGCGCCGCCGTGTATCTCAATAGCACAGTATCAACCGAATAATCAACCTCCCCACCCTCTTTACCTGCCAAGCTTCCACTTCGCACCCTTGCTCACACCCCCCGCCCCCAAGCCTCCCAGCCCCTCCCTCACGACAACCCACAAACAGCTCACGCTCAAACAGTCTTTCATCTCTTCCACGCTCAACCCTTCGCTAGCACCCCACATGCCGCCCGCTTTTGGTGTGCCGAGGGCGAGAGGTGAGAGAGAAAACGGGACGGAGAGGGTCGCTACGAGTTTGGGGTGATGAGGGGCGGGGATGAGGGTGCCGAGATGGATGCGTTTGATTGGTGGTGTTGTTGGTGGAGAAGAGGAGCCGTTGGTGTTGGTAGCCGAGAGAGGAGGGGAAGAAGTCGAAGAGGACGGGAAGCCCGAGAACGACTGAACGAGATGACAAGTCCACGGTCTCTCGCTATCCTCCGGATCTGACTCCTCGCCATCATCATCCTCCTCCCCATCCGTCCGCTCGTGGTCCACATCCGAATGCATGGACGTTGGCCTGCTCCCCCTCCCCTCCCCAGCAACGCCGAGCCCAGCTCCTCCTGCACCCGTGACCGTCAAGCTCCTCCTCCTCCCGTTCGGCGCACAAAGGTTATTCGGATCACTCGTCAAATCCTCTCCTTCGAGAGTATCCTGCCTCCTCATCCGAGAACTCGGCGACGGTCCCCGACTCCTCGACCTGGTCTTGACAGGGCTGGCTGGCCTTCCTTCTCCTCCCGCGCTACTCCCACTAGCGTACCTCTCCAACTTTGGTCGTCCTCCTGTCTCGCCTCCTTCAACGCCGGCGCGCCGACTCGTCCGCTTCTTCCTCCCCCTCCTCCACTCAAACCTCACCTGCCCCGCCGCCTCGGCGCCCTCCTTCGTCCCTTCCAGATCCCTCCTCGTCCATTTCCTAACGGTAAAAGCGTACCCTCGGACTTTGTCACCAGTGGCGGTAGCGGGGAATCGCGAGGCGTCGGTGTTGGAGGGGGTGCGGATGAGGGGAAGGACGGTGAGGCCCGAGGGAGTGGTGGTGGAGAGGCCTTCGGAGAGAGACGTCGAGGGCGAGAGGGCGAGAGAGGATTTTGGGGGAGTGAAGGATGGTGGTTTGAAGGAGAGGCGTTTGAAGCGGTTGAGGAAGGAGGAGGGAGAGGGCTCGGCGGTTGGTGGTGGCGGTGGGTGCGAGGAGGCGGAGGCGGAGGCGGAGAGAGAAGGGGTGGGAGGAGGAGTAGCGAGGTCGATAGGGTCGAGGATGGCGAGACCGATGACCTCAACGCCGCGTTTGAGGAACTTGGCGACTTTTTGATCCGTTCCGGCTGCGAGCGAGCGGGAGAGAAGTGAGCCGCAAGTTCGAAAGCGCGATGAGAGAGTCGAACGCACCATCCGTCACCACCGTCGGTAGTAGTGCATGGAAATCGAGGTTGTAAAGCGGCTGCACCCTCCTTCCTCCCGTCCCCGAGAAGCCGCTCCCTGTCGAACTCGTCTGACTCCTCCCACTCCTATCACTTTTCAGACTCGGCGTCCTCTGTAGTCCTACCGATGCTCCTGCTACCGCGTCGAACGAGGCGGCGCCGATGGAAGAGGGAGAGTCCATCGGCGTAGAGTTGCGCGAGTACTCGCCCGAGGTGCGAGAGGATGAAGAGGCGGTGGTAGCTGAGCGAGTGGCGTTTGGGTTGATGAGTTGGATTTGGAGGTTGAGAGGGTGCGTTTGCTTCGAGGGAGGAGGGCGGACGATGACGAAGAGGTCGGGGGGCATGCTCCTGCGATGTGCGGGGAAGGGGTCAGTAGGCGAGCTTCGGCATTGAAGAGCACATTGGGTACGATCGGAGACCGGGTAGAACCTCGGTGTACACGGCTGGCATGGCACATCCGTTCTCGACCTCTATGGGAGCGACTCGGCGCAAGCTGGTGCCGCTGATCCTCGACTACCATACTCCTCGAGCATCAAACAACATCGCGGGTACGAGCATAGCGTACGGCTCATACGCAAGGGCCCCACTTCTCGTCCGTGAAGCGAAAGTCATCGCGAGCCGTCGCCTTGAGCGCACCAGCCATCGAGCAGCGCCGAGGGAACGCCGGTCGGCACTGCGTCGCCGTCAAAAGAGGGTTTGGAGAAGAGGGCCGCCACCAACAGCGCACGGCCTTCCTGCAAAGCTGCG
This sequence comes from Leucosporidium scottii, assembly GCA_003054985.1. Classification (NCBI taxonomy): domain Eukaryota; kingdom Fungi; phylum Basidiomycota; class Microbotryomycetes; order Leucosporidiales; family Leucosporidiaceae; genus Leucosporidium; species Leucosporidium scottii. The sequence goes on along the minus strand of MWVB01000037.1, from coordinate 42,745 downwards.
GAAGCAAGGCAGCCGTGCCAAGGCGGTAGCCTTCGCTCGGCGAAAGTGAGGACAAGAAGCACCTTGCGTCGGGCACGAGCGCCTCACAAGGCCAAAGTAAGCGTGTACGACTGACGTACATCCGTACAGCTGTAGTACCCGCATGGCTAAGGTCGCGCTCGCCTACACCATCGCTAATTAAGCTGTCGCCGCACGAAAATCGGCTCGGCCGAGCGCATGCCGACACCGGCGATGAGCAGCGAGCCACCTTACACAGCGTCTGGGATCGCACGTCGTGTGCTGCTCACTCTGCGCGGCCTTGTCGGACTCCACTTGTGCTCGGCTGAGCAGGTGGGCTCGGCGACCGTCAGTCGAAGAGCAGCCTACGACCAGGCCGAGCAGCGTTCGGTTACCCCTTCGTAGAGGAAGATAAGACCCTGCGTCCAGTGAGAGATTTCCTCCTGCAGCCGAAGCGCCCGCGAGACGAGAGCCCCGTGCGCGAAGCAGGCGGCCGGAACTCATCAGTCAGCGGCAGTGAGCGCTCTGGCTGTGCTATACCGCCCCCCGCCAGCATATGAAGGCCGCCGCTTGCTCCCGCACCTCCTCCCGCTCACCGTGAGAGTGCCGAACGAGCTGCTCCCGCCTTCTCAAGAGCTGAGCTCGAGCTGCCCGTGTTCCACCCTGGGTAGCGAGCAGAGCCCAACAAGCCGTAGCTCATCAGACCCAGCCTGCAAGCGGTGAACTTCCCGCCAGCTTACTGCACCTTTTCGATCCTGGAGCGGAGCGCCTAGCGACCAGCTCGTGACAACAACGCGTCTCGTCTCTGCTATAGCCCGACCAGCCCTCATGTAGCAGATCAGAGAGCCACTCACTGTATCCCATTGCTCCCTGCTGCTGCTCCCGTTCCCGCTATCCTACTGCTGCCCGTTCCCGACATTGGCTCAGACGAGGCTCGCGCGTCGAGTCAGAGTTGAGCGCAGGCGCGCGTGTAGGTTGAGGTGAAGAGGTGATAGGGCGAGTCGGCGGAGCACAGGAGGGGGGTGAGAGTTGTAGGTCGATAGGAGAGACGAAAAGCGAAGGAGACGAAAAGGGCGAGAGGGAGAGCTCGGCCTTTGAGGGGCTGGGAGAGTTCGTGGGAGAGCGAAGGGGTAAAGCTCGGTCGGTCGAGGAGTTGGTCTACTGAGCGTGGAGGTGGTTCGATACGGTGTGGATCTCCTCGACAGTGTCAAGAAAAACGAGTCGAGAAGCAAGAGCGAACGAGCGGGCGACGAAGCGCTTCTCACGTCCGACGTCGGCTTCGCCGGGAGGCCTCAAGCAGCAGCACAGGGGGGAAGGACGAGTCCTTGGAGGCAGACTGAGAGAAGATTGTTCGCTCTCCCCCACAGTCGGCAATCTTCCCATTCCCTCACTTTTTTCGGCGAACCTGTGAGCTCGCCTCGTAGGGAGGGTGGGTGGTCTTTTTGCGAGCGAAGCGAGTCGGCGAAGCGAGTCAACGAGAGATGAGCAGAAGAGAGAGCGACTCGCTTCGCCGCTCCGCGAGAACCCGCTTCCACTCGCCAGCTCGCGGAAGCTTGCCTCGCTTCTCGCTTCTACCACATTTTGCTCGCATCTCCACCGCTCAGCATGGCCGAGTCTGAGCCTCTGAAAGGCAGCTGCTACTGCGAGGCTGTAGCCTACGAGCTCGCCGTTCCGCTCTCCGAGATCGCTTCTCGCGCAGGCTTCTGCAACTGCAGGGTGAGTTTTGCTGCTATATCCACTCCATGGATTTCAGCTGACGATATAGTATTGGACTGAAGACCTGCCAGAAGCTCTTCGGCGACCGAGCTTTCGACGTCCCCCTCCAACTCGCCGATTTCAAGGTCACGAAAGGCTCGCCGAGCTCGTTCAGCGATACCAAGACGGCTAGTGGGAAGGCGATGGTTCGATACTTTTGCTCCAATTGCGGCAGTGGGGTTTATACCACCTCCGAAGCACGGCCGGAGCGGGTTTGGGTGAAGGTGCGCTGGGTTCGGCGCTGAGTTCGAGAGTACGATCAGTGAACTAACGTCTCGCATGTCTGCAGGTCGGTACACTCGACAGAGCCTCAGAGTTCAGCCCCGATTCCGAGATCTGTACATCCTTTTCCGCTCTCCGTCGCCCCCAGCTCGGCGCTGACCTCGGTGCTCTTTTCTTCCCCTTCTCCCTTCGCCTGCTACTAGACGTCGAATCGGGCATCCCCAGCATCTCCTTGAAGGAGGACCTGACAAAGTCTATCAAGCACTACGAGGGAATGGACAAGGAGGTTGAATATTGAGGTTGCCGAGCTCAACGGGCGCCGAGGGGTCAGGGAGAGGGCGAGTTTTGCGTCGGAGAGGGCTCTGCATCTTTTGCTCAAGGATGTCCATCTCGTGAACGTCTCTCTCGCTACCCTCCTGGATCCTCACCTCCTCCCATCAGCTCTCAACTCGGGAGCTTCGGGTGGTCGATAAAGCGGGGCTTCTCCACCGTGACGATTGACCCTTCAGCCAACTTTCCCCTCCTTGCCTCTTGCCTTCCTGCTTCTTCGTGCTCTTCTGCTCATCAACACCTAGATCAACAAAGATGGCACCTCTCAAAGGACAATGCTACTGCGGAGCTGTAGCTTATGAGCTCGACGTCCCTCTCGAGGACATCTCATCTGGCGGAGTTCTGTGCCACTGCAGGGTGAGTTGGTGTTCGTTTTTCGATCGAACATGTAGTTGACCACACTCTCCACCTTCCGCGCTCTTCATATCTCTCTTCTCTGCCGACCCAACCTCCTCGTCACCGAACTCCCCACGCTCCCTCCCCTCAGTCCTGCCAAAAGCTCAACACCGACCGGTCCTACAACATTGCCACGGATCTCAACCTCCTCTCGGTGATCAAGGGCTCGCCTACCATCTACCACGACAACCAAACCGACTCGGGCCAGTCGATCCAACGAGCCTTTTGTGGAGCTTGTGGCAGCTCGCTTTACTCGGCACCTGATTCGATGCCTGGCAAGGTGTTTATCAAAGTTGGAGGCTTGGAGAAGGCTTCGGAGATTAAGCCTAGTGCTGAGATTTGTGGGTCGCTCGTCTCTCCGCTGCTCGGCGATCGCTGACTTTCGCTCTTGGCCTTGCGTCGCGCTCTTCTGCATAGATATCGAGTCGATCATTCCTAGTCTTTCGCTCCAGAAGGACTTCTCGAAGGACATCAAGCACTTTGAGGGCATGATGAACAAGGAGGTTGAGGTTTGAGCAGGGTTTCGGCGATGAAACTGTCGAGAGGGAGAAATGGCGGCAGTCTGAGCTTTGAGTTGAGAGTTGCAGATCTGATATATAGTGCCAGTGAATGCTTGTAGTGCACTCGAGAGCTGATCTCAGTGAGGTGACCTTTCTCATCGCCTCTCCTTGGCCCTTTCTCGTCGAAGTTCGAAAGTTGGCCTCGACTCGCGGAGCTGCTTCTGCTTCCTGTCCTCCTCCACTTCTCGCTTCTCCTCTCGTGGCTGCAACAAGACGTCAGCTTTCTCGCTACCCCTCTGTACGTCTCAAAGCCTCTTTGCTACGATACAACTCCCAGCAGCCATCTTCGCCGACGCGCAAAGTTTCCTTTCCTACGCGCTCGACAACAAGCTGACCCTTCTCTTGCAGGCTTGATGATGGGATCCGCTGGTACCTCTACCGATCTTATACCCTCTGCTCGACTACACCGGCTCTTACAACCTCTCCACCCCCCCATCCCTCCCCTTCTCCAACCCGCTCAAATGCCTGATCCTCCTCCGCCTGCCAAAGGAGCCTTTCACCACCTTCCATCGTTCGCTTAACTGAGTTCGGTGGGTCACATGGGGCGGTCGGAAGGTGTTTACGAGGAGGGACTTAACGAAGCAGCGGGAGACGAATGCCCCGACCCTTGCCTTTTTGCGGACCTTGATTGAGATGCCTTGGGTTGGGAACCTCGCCTCCACTCTTGACACTGATAGCGCACTGCGCAATGCCGTGTTAAGCACTAAAGACGGTGGTATAAACTTTAGTAGAGGAGGAGACTCGCTCGCTTCGCAATCACAAAGCCGTTCGCCGAACCTTTTCCGAAAGGTCGAAAACGAGAGCAGAGAAGTCGAGAGAAGTGAGATAGAGCTACAGGATATCTTTCCATCCTGGAAGAGCAGATACACACCTCGAGCAAAAAAGCTTGAGCCGCTGGGCCGGGCTTCGCGAAGGGCAGGAAAGCATCGCCGAGCACCCTTCCGGCGGCTCACGTTGAGCTACAGCCCCTCTTTCAAGCGGTTGTTCAGCTCCAGATCACCTTCAAGGTCACTTGACAGCAGGCTTGATGTCTCCTCGAACTCCAACAGAGAACCACAGCTGCTCTGCGCCCGTTTCTCGCTCACCGAACGCCTTTCATGACCTACGAGCTCGCTGGTGGCCAGTTGTCTCTGAATCTGAAGCCTGTCGTCATACACTCCTCCTGCTGCTCTCCTCTCTCCCAGTCTGTATCGCGTCGGCCAACGATCTCCGCCTCACACGCGCGTATATGTAACTCTCTCGCTCCTACCTCTCGTTTCGCACCCTCAATTCGACTCTCAGAGCAGCACCCGCTTCTCAAGTGCCGCATTTTGCCATTACATTGCTCACGGATAGCCAACAGCTGCCCCTCGCCCTTACTACGCCGCCTTTCGCCCAACTCAAGCATGGAGGAGCCTCCCAAGCCTAAACGCAGGAGACGAACCACTGGGAGGACAAAAGAAGGATGTAGGACTTGTAAAGGCAGACGAAAGAAGTGTCCATTGGTCTACAATGCCGACGGGTGAGTTCCGAGAGAGGAGGGGCGACGCCGGGCGGAGCTGACTTCGGCCTTCGCCCCACAGGGTTTGCGAGCGATGCGAGATTGGAGGGTTCACCTGCATCCCTGGAATCCCCGGCACTGCTGCTTCGGGACCTACTCAAGCTGCTCATCCTCCACCGCCTATCTCGTACCGCCCGGCCGAAGCGACGAGCAGCAGTCGCCAACCTCCCACAGCAACAACGGCGCAGGGAGCTGCATTGGAAGCTCAGAACAACTTTACCATCGCTTTGCCGCGTCCCCCGACGACGATGCAGGCGGTCGGCGGAGCAACCGAGACGATTTCGGCGCCGATTCAACTGCCCGAGCTGCCATCTCTTCCCACCCTCTTGGACGCCTCCACTAGCGCCCTTCGGATCGAAGATCCCATTCCTACTATCTCCTCCGCCGCCGCTGCAGCCTCGTCTGATCCCTTCAACTTCAACTCTACACTCGCCCCTTCCTTCCCCCTCTCGCCTTTCCCTTCCTACCTCGACTTTTCCGACAACAACGCCCTCACATTCTTCAACGAATCATTCGACCTCTCTTACAACCCTCTGCTCGAGCTCTCCTACTCAAGTGCCCTTCTCGCCATGTTCAACTCGCTTCCGCCGACGATGCCTCCGCCGAACTCGATGGGCACGGGAGGGGTAGGGAGGGAGCGTCGAGCAGGGAAGGGAAAGCGGAGAGAAGAGGGATCGGCTTTCGATTTGAGGACAATGATGGTGAGAGAGGCCATGAAGGATCTCAAGGCGGTCGAGGAGAGGGAGGGCGCTTTACGGACCATCTCGAGTAACACGCTTGAGAAGGTGGCCGACTACTGTGAGCCTTACACTGCTCTTCCCTCCTCCCTTTCGGAAGCTCAAGCTGACCCTCAGCCTTCTCACAGACACCGACGCCGACAACGAATGGCTCTCCTCCTTCCCGGCGCGCGAACGCGAGCTCGTCAAGGAACACATCTTTCGCGCAATTCAATCCCATCCCAGCAGTCGCGCTTCCTGCCTCGCCGCTGCTACCGCGTTACAGCTTCGCCTGCTTTCCGCCGAGGATGTGGATGGGAGGAGGCGGATCATCGAGCAAGGGAGAAAGTATTTCGAGTCGGCGATGGAGAAGATGGTGGATGCGCCTCTAGAGACCCAGCTGGGCGTTTTGATGGACTCTCTCATTCATCAGGTGCGCTTGTACCTCTTGACCTAGCCCTTCGCTCGTCCATCGGCGCTGACCCTCGTCGCGGCGCAGACCGAACAAATCGGCCCTTCAGCAGGCTACACCATCCAATCCCTCATTGACGCCTTCATCTCTGCCAACCCATCCTTCTCCTCCTACTACACCTCCTTCCCACCCCGTCGCCCTCGTCCTTTCCTCCCCACCGGCTCAGGCCAGCTCAACTTCCTCCTCCGCGGTCTCAGCTGCATGGACGCCCTTCGCGCTCTCGCTCTCGGGGACCGACGGACATTCTTCGACTTGTCGACCACCACTCTGCCGAATGGCGCGACGGAAGGCCCCTTGACGACCTTTGAGCTCCTCCCCGGCGTACTCGTTCGCGAGGGGGATGAGTTCTTCGGCGGTGTTGCTCCTTTTCTCGTCTTCAAAGCGGCAGAGATTTGTGATACCGCGATGGATGTCAAAGGAGGGTTGATCGGGAGTGTGGATCTGAAGAGAAAGGCTGAGGGGTTGGAGAGGGAGTTGAGGGAGTGGGTTGGGCCGAGGGTGACGGTTATGTTACAGGTTCAGGAGGAGGAGGAGAGGTGCGAGAAGAGGAGGGAGGAGGTGGAAAAGGCGAGGGAGATGTGGAGGGAGGTGAGTCACCGTAATCTCGAGGTCTCTCTCTCGTTGGCGCTGCTAAGGGCGCCGAGTTGATCCGCTTTCGCCTCCCCTCTCCGCTTCGCAGGCCCTCCTCATCGCTCTTCACCAACTCATATACCACCACTCACCTCTCCACCCCTCGAACCGAGCCTCACTTGCCCGTATAATCTCCCTCGGCACCTCGTCCGCCTATCCCTCTCCCTCCTGCACCCACCCTCCCTCCACCGAGACGCCCGAATCCGCCGCCTTCGAACACCCTCACCAACCCGTCGCAGACTCGATGCATATCATGGAGAGAAGTATGCCCTGGTTCTTTGCTGCTACGGTCGCTACGGCGGAGGAGGATCGGAAAATCGTGCTCCAGGCGCTGAGGATGAGGACGCCGTTGTGAGTCCTGCTAGCTGTCTCTCTCGCTCGCTAAGGGGGTATCTGGTCATACCCATTCTTTTGCAGCTTCGGCGGGCGGAACGCGCCTGTAGCAGAACTGATTTGGAGGAAGATGGACGAAGAGGGAGTGATGGATTGGAGGCAGACGCTCAAGGATGCGGGCGTTCTGTTGATGCTGTCTCAGTAGAGCTCAGTTGTACGGTGCATCCAGTCTATTTCCTCCTTGCCAAACTGCTTCCTCTTGCTGCGCCCGTCGAGAGGTAGCTGTCGCCGAGCCTAGCTCGGAGCGCTCCGAAGTCCGTCTGAGGCCAAGAGCCGCGAGTGAGAGGAGGAGCGGAGCGCAAAGGACTTCCTGGCATTTGGATGTCGGATGTACAACAGTAGACCCTATCTCTGACGAAGCAGCGGGAGACGAATGCCCCGACCCTTGCTTTTTTGCGGACCTTGATTGAGATGCCTTGGGTTGGGAACCTCGCCTCCACTCTTGACACTGATAGCGCACTGCGCAATGCCGTGTTAAGCACTAAAGACGGTGGTATAAACTTTAGTAGAGGAAGAGACTCGCTCGCTTCGCAATTACAAAGCCGTTCGCCGAACCTTTTCTGAAAGGTCGAAAACGAGAGCAGAGAAGTCGAGAGAAGTGAGATAGAGCTACAGTGTATCTTTTCATTCTGGAAGAGCAGATACACACCTCGAGCAAAAAGGCGTGAGCCGCTGGGTCGGGCTTCGCGAAGGGCAGGAAAGCATCGCCGAGCACCCTTCCGGCGGCTCACGTTGAGCTACTGCCCCTATTTCAAGCGGTCGTTCAGCTCAAAATCAGCTTCAAGGTCGCTTGACATCAGGCTTGATGTCTCCTCGAACTCCAACAGAGAAACACAGCTGCTCTACGCCCGTTGCTCGGTCGCCCTGTCGCCGAACCCCTTTCTTGACCTGCGAAGCCGGAGTCGGGACTGTTTCCTCCGCTGGCGCGGTAAGGCAACTCGTTTTGGCTGTTTCATACAGCCTGACGTGACCACACTGTCGTTTCGCTGTTCCCCGCCGAGGAAGGCTGTTGCCGAACGCTCGGAGGACGTCTCAGAGGCGAACGGACGATGATACGGTGGAGGGAGGGCTTCGCAGAGCTCAAACACAGTTGTTGAAACCTGCTGCGTTGGGTCAAGCGACATCGAAACCCCGCTGTATCCGACCAGTCGCTCTCCGCCGGCCAAGTCCACCTCGGCGCTGACTCTCGGTCGCTGACTTATGTACTGGAGCAGACAAGGAGCTTTCAGGAGCTTGAATATCTCTAGCGAATCATCCTGCTCCCCTACATCTCGCAGAAAAGGGTCCCTTCTCCGCAGTCCCCCTCAGCCCGTCGCGACCTCGTCCTCCCCTTTCTTCTCCCTCTCCCCTCATCTCGCTCGTTTATCATCGCCCGCTCGCCTCCACCTCGTTTCTGCACTAGATTACAGCCTTTCCAGATCGCCTTTGCCTCTCACAGCTCGCCTACACACCGCTCGCCTGGCGCGCGCGCTCGACCCTCTCCTCAGCAACCACCTCGACTCGCCTCACGAGCTAGCTTGACGACGACGGAGCAGAGGTGGGATGTGCTGCTCTAATGCTGCATGGAAGAGGGAGGAGGTACCGGATCATAAGGTGCGATTCACTGCACTACAGCTGGCAGGGACCGGTTCGACACAGGACGAACGGGACGCGTTTGGGCGGTGGTTTGAGAGGCGCTACGACGAGGGAGGGAGAAGGCTAGAGGGGAACGAAGCTGACATTGGACTAGCTGTTGCTCTTCTGTATGAGAGCAGCCGGTGCTCGACTGGCTTCCCTTCGTCTTCTTCTCTCCAGAGCGCTCGGGACGACGGTGCTCAAACGAGCAGGGGGAGGTGCGCTGCATCGTGCTCGGAGGGAGGAGTCGCGTCGTCACAGACTCGCCTAGTACTTTCTGTAGCTCTGCACGAGTTATGGAAAGCTGGGATGTAGTAGGAGGACCTGCTGAAGTCGTCCAACGAACGCGTTATAGGCACGCGCTGAGGGTAGAGGCGGCACACTGCTGCTTCGTTGTACACGAGACGCTGCCGGGCGTGCTCGTGTACAGCATCGAATCGTTTTGGAGCTGTTTCCGGCCGGGGCCAAAGCAGAGGGCCCGCAACGAAGGCAACGCCGAGCCCTCGCTTCGGGTGGGGGTGCTGCTCCAGCATAGCCGTGGCGGTATCGCTTCTGGATGACGCGGCGGCAATCTAGTTCGTGCTGACACCGATTCTCAAGGTTTCTGATCTTTCACGGACAACGCTGACTTTCTCTTCCGCTCCACAGTTCGACTTTATCAACGTCCACGAGTTCCACGCCACCAACTGCACTACTCGGCTACAGTACATCGCTTCTTCACGCATCCACCAATCCCAGCTCACCCTGCCCACCCACAGATACTTCTGGCTCTACCTTCTCTTCGCCAAATCGGTGGCCGTCTACATCGCCGACATCTACACGGCCGTGGCCCTCCTCGCTTCCAACAGATGGTCAGGCTCCATTCTCCAATCTTCAGCCGCTGAGTCGTCCTCCAAGTCGGCTAGCGTGCTCGAGGTTCCCTTCTCCATCGTGAGCGCCGAGCTGCTTCTGCAGTCCCTTCGGATCGCTGACCCTCGCTCGACTACAGGGAAAATGGGTTTTCACGGGATGCATCATCTTTTCTTTCCTTCTCTTGGCGTGGGAAGCACGCAAGTCGAGGGCTATCATCAAGTCGCGCGACATTTCCTGTGAGTCCAGGCGAGCGCCGAGCCAAACGCCGAGGCTAATCTTCGTCTTCCCTAGACGCTTTCACCAACGTCATGTCGCAGAATTGGTACGCTCTGAGGAGCTACGACCACTTCTGCTTCTTCTGTCAGATCGACAACTCGAAGAAGAAAAAGGACGAGTTCGCTTTCTTCGTCTTCTTCACTTTCAAAGGTGCGCCGCTCCCCCTTCGCTATCAATCGCCTGAAGCTAACTTCTTCTCTCCAAACAGGCTGGAAACGTCTCCTCCTCGCCGACGCTCCTCGCCAAGTCATCAACGGTATCACCCTTTACTCGTTCGGCAAGTCCGAGAACTGGACTACCGACCTCTCGGCCTACTTTGGCGGCGGGATTCTGAAAGCCGGCATCATCATCACCATGCTCTTCACCGTCATCATTTGGGCCGGATCGGCGCTACTGCTCATCGTCGCGGCGTTGATGTATGTGCCGCTGCTTTGCTACATTCAAGGGTGAGTTTCTCAGCTCGGCGACCAGCTCTCACCATACGAGCCAGGCTGATCCAACGACGTCTCCAACTCACAGCAACCTCAAGGAGTACGTTTGCCACAAGGTCGACAAGCGCATCGCCGAGCTCATGAAGCGCAAGAACCGCAAGCGCCTCGCCAAGGAAGCCGAGATTGCTCGCAAGGAAGCTCGAGGCGACTACAGTCATCTCAAGGTTCGTTCTCACGCTCTTCCCTCTGCTCCTTGCTACATTGCTGATCTCCGCTCGCCCCAACAGGACAAGAAGACGGGCAAACTCACCGCCGCCCCTCTGCCTCAACCCACCCTCCCCAAGCTCGGTCTCTCGGACCACGACCTCTACTCCCACGCCAATGGCTCCGACGCCGGTTCCATCCGAGGCGGCTCAATTCGCGGTGGCGCTCCTTCCTCTCGTTTCCAGTACCCACCACCAGGGTCCACCGCCGGCGCCGGCGCAGGATGGGGAGCCCAACCGAGCAGTCTGGCGAGGACGGCGTACCCCTACAACCAGTCTGAGCCGGAGAGCTTGCATAGAGTGGGATATGCGGAGAGCGTTAGTAGTGTGGATGGGTTTGCGGGGAGGGGTGCTCCGATGGGGATGGTGGGCCATGGGTTTGATTCGAGTACGAGTTTGGTGGGTGGGGAGGGAATGAGGAGGGCGCCGAGCTACAAGAGCGAGTTTGGGGGGACGGAGGAGAAGGGGTATTATGGACAGGAGAAGGGTGGGTACTACTCGGAGAAGGGAGGCATGGGCGACGAGCGCGATTACGTCCCAACCCTCTCGCACTCGAACTCGTACGGCAACTTTCGCTCCCAATCCACCGCCCCTCCACCACTACCGACCAGCACACCGCAACCCGACTCGTACAATCCTCCTTCGCGTCAACAGCTCTACGAACGAACAGCCCGGCGGCAGGAATCCGAGGATTCGTCCATCCTCGCTTACGGTCGAGGGGGCATGTCGGAGAGTGGGTCGGTCATCAACTTTCAACAGCAAGGGCAGGGAGGATATGGTGGGTGGGAGGAGAGTGGGCCGAGGTATGCTGTGGCGCAGCAGCAGGAGGGCTCGGCGGGCGGCTACGGCGGAGGAGGGGCCTATCCTTATGAGCCGCAGGGGTATGGGCATGAGGAGACGTTGAGGTACCCCGATCATGGGGAGGGGACGGATCCTGGTAACTTTGCTGGTAGGGGAGCGGGAGGAAAGGCTTGGAGGTAGAGATAGAGCGCGGCGCTGGTTCGCCGAGCTGAGGTTTCCTTGTAGAGATGGACCCTTCTTTTTTTGTAGCAGTGTTGCTTTTGTGTACGAGTTTGCATCATCGTTTGCTTTCGCAGCCTGTTGAGGAGCAGAATTGCGAAAGCCGTCGAGAGAGATCGACTTGGGAGCGAAACGGCGACGGCGGCTCTCTTGGCTTTGTTCGTGTCGCTTCTCGCTATTGCACTTAGGTACGAGCTCGTCCACACGCTCACTGGGCTACTCTGCTCTCTCGTACATCACCCTACACACCCGCACGCCCCACCAATCGACGCGACGCCTTATCTCGAGCTGAGGGCTTTCTGTCGAGGTGCAGTGCTTCCGCAGAAGGGCCTCGCTGCACTGCGGGTCCCTCAGAGCTCAACACATACTCTCGTGCTCGCATAACCTCCAAAGCTCGCCGTCTCACTCTCGCTGACCACCTCCGCTCCCAACCCTAGATGTCGTCCTCCCTCAAGGAGCAAGGAACCACCGCTTCCCACTCTCCACAGTGGGAGGAAGCCATCAAGCGATACACGGAAGCTCTCAAAGCTGGCTCGCTGTCTCAGGAGGAGGCAGGAGCGCTCTACTCGAATCGAGCGGCCGCTCGGATTCATCTGTATCGCTACGACTTGGGTGAGTGTAGCCTGCGTACCTAGAGACAGCTATTGACTCTCTGTGCGATCCAATAGCCCTTCTCGACGCCGCGCAAGCGTGCAAGCTTCGCCCGACCTGGTCTCGCGCTTTCGCTCGGCGAGCAGAGGCGTACAGCCATCTACATCGCGATGACCTCGCTCTTCTCACTTGTGAATACCTCTCTTGGTCTCCGACTTCTTCGCTGACCCGCTCTCCAACAGACCAACAAGCTCTCACCCTCGCCGAAGATCCCTCAACGCGCCAGCGCTACGAAGCCGCATCCTCCCTCGTCCGTCAACGGATCGAAACCCTCGCACACAAGACCTCAGCACTCATCTCCGAGGTAGAGAGCAACGACTTTTGTGCGAGGTATCGGGAACTCGTCGAGAAGCAGGATCCCCGAGTGGAAGCAGGAGAGCTCAAGTCGGCCGAGACGGCGGTGTATGCCTATGATGTGATTGAGAAGGCCATGCTGGAGCTTGATGAGCAGATGAGCATGAGCGAGGATGGGACGGTCGAGGCGGTTAGCCCTTCGCCGGTGCTGATGGTTGCAGGTGAGTTCGCTTGGCTTCGGGCTTGTTTGCTGCCGCTGCTAATGCTCTCCCACCCTTGTCATTCTCGTTCGATCCTACATCTGCTCATTAGACGGCATCCTCACCGACCCTCGAGGCTTCCACATCCCGCCCGGCAAGGACGAGAAGTGCCCCCTCGCCCAAAAGCTCTCGATTCAGCTCGAGTGCGACCTTCGAGTGCTCAATCTCAGTGACTACGTCAAGCCGACGACAACACTGGACAAGATATTGGACGACTTTGATGCTATGGTGCAGAAGGAGGGAAACTGGGAGCTGTGAGTTCGGTCCGCCTTCGCCGAGCCGAAGGATCTGAGAGCTGACCCTCTTACTCGTTCGCAATGCAGGGCCCGACTGTCTCTGTCAACTCTGATTCGTGGCGCTCTTGTTTCGGGATTCTTAGCAGAGGCTCAAGGGGATACGTGAGCCGCCTTCCCTCTGGAACCTGCGCCATCCTCTTCTTCCTCAGCGCCTCGCTAAGCTTCCCTCTTTACCCTCGACAACAGCTATCTCGCTATCTCCAAGTACCTTTATGCGCTCGGTCTCGTCCTAGCCGGAAATGAACGCTGGGCAGACATCTCAGAGGACGACAAGGGCAGCTCGTTCCGCTTCACTTTCGCTCGTAACCTCCGGGTTCACGCCATCCGTACGTTCGAGAGGCTCTCTCATTGATTGGAAAGCTCACGCCGACACGTTTCCCTCCTCCGCTTGAAGTTGCGCTCGAAACGGCCTACTGGAAGGCCGACTCGCCCGAATTGAAGGAGACGGTCAGCCTCGCCGAGATCCAGAATCACGCCGAGCACGTTATGGAGGTACGTAGTGGCTTCTCTCGCCGTGCACATCATTCGCTAAACCTCTCTCTCGGCGACAGGACTGCGTCACGAACCGCCTACCCGACGAGCCCGTCATGCACCTCGCTTTCCAGGTGAGTGGGCTTCGTTTGTGGTTTACGAGTAGCACACGGACTGACTTGCCTTCTTCTCACAGATCCACCCCATTGTCAACGCCGGCAAAGCCATTGGCTTCTGCCTCGGTCAGCGCTCGCGAGACGCCGAGAATGCCGTCAAGGATGGCCCAGCGCTCTACCATCACCCTTCGCTGGCCGGAGCGGCGTCCAAGATGTGTAAGTGCTCTCTGGCTGCTCCAAACACTGCAAGCTGACCTATTCACCGCCTCTCAAGACACCTCGGCGGGCACGCTGCTGCCGATTGACGACCCTGACCGGCCGCTCAACCTGTACCACAGCATCAGCTAGTGAGTTCGGATCTTGCTATCCCCTCTTTTTGACATCAAGAAGTGCTCACGTCTACGCTTCGCTCTCACAGTTCCCTTCGAGCCGGCGGACTCTCGGTTGGCGCTCTGTTCGCTCGAGTAGCCGAAGCTGAGGCGGCTATGACCCCACCGGAAGCCGTCTGTAAGCTCTCTCCCTCTCCTTTCTTCGATCCGCCCAGAGCGCCCGCTGACCTTCTTCCCGACCCAGTCGGCCCTACAACCCGACACTTCGACTCTCGGACGTTTGTTCGCTCCGTTTGTGACGACATTCGAGGATGGATCGAGCACCTCTCTTCGAATTCACAGGGTCCGCTACAAGCTGTAGAGGATGCGCTGCTGGTCGAGTTGCAGCCGGTACCGACTGTGCGAGAGGAGGAGGTCGAGGAGGGAAAGCGATGGGTTGAGATGGTCGACGAGGCGTTTAGGAAGGAGCTACCGGGGTCATTGGCGTTGTGCGAGATGGTGAAGTCAAAGTGATTTGATACTCGCTCTTCGCTCTGCGGCAGCTTTGACCCCTCGCGATGAAGAGGAAGATGAGGACGAGGACGACGAGGAGGAAGTCGTCTGGGAGTCCATGTGAATGTTTACGGAACTCTCTTTTTCGCTGTTTCTCCTCCGTATGTACAACCATGCATTCCTGTAGAGTTGAGGAGAGGATGCAAAGCGAGGCACTTTCGTCGACAGAGGACCGTTCTCGCTCTCGCAAGCATTGCCAGCCGAGAGAGCACTATGCGAAGCTGACTTGACTACATCGCATCTATGCCTCTACAATAAGCACCACGCCCACACCAGCGCCCACGCCGCTACGCCTGGCCAAGCGACCTCGGTCACCTGCACCGCCGTACTCGCTACAATCTCGCCCACCGCTGTCCCTCCCAACCACCTCCCCAACACGTTGGGCGCCCACATAACCCTCGCCACTGCTTGTCGAAGCATTTTGACGACCGGTCGAAGGACCCAACGCCCGACTGGCCCGCAGCGGAGGAGGAAGTTCTCGAGTCGAGCGAGAGGAGAGGAAGAAGAGGAGGAAGAAGGATGGCGGGTGGAGTAGCGGCCTGAGGTGCTCGGATCGATAGCCTCGGAGAAGGGGTTCTTATCCCCCTTCTCCCAGAGCCAGACGCGCGAGACTCGGCGTACTCGAGAGGGCGCTTCTTGGTCGTCGTAGGCTGAGAGTCGAGAGGAGGAAGGGTGGTTGGAAGTAGGGAGGGCGTCCGAGTCGAGTCCCGAGTGGTAGCCGTAGTCGTCGCCCGGTGAGGGTGAGAAGGGGAAGGTAGGGAATTGGGAATCGGAATCCTCGGCGTACTCGTCCGCGTGCTTCTCCTCGCTGTCCTCGTAGCTTCCTCCTCCCCCGCGGGCTGAACCGCTCGAGCGCGACCCGGCAGCAAATATTTGCCTCGACAAGCTCTTCTTATGCCGATGCACCGGCAGTCCGTTCGATCGCGCCGAAGCGTTCCTTCTCGAGTTGATGGAGGACTCGACATGGCGGTAGAGTTTGGGGAGGAGAAGGGAGAGGGTGACGAGAGCGAATAGAGGGAGATAGACGTGCAGCCAGATGGAAAGTTGATCGGGGAGAGTGCAGTTGGTCTGAGTGAAGGTCGCGGAGGAGGGGTCGAGTGAGGAGGTAGGAGGGTAGAGGGAGAGAAGCGAGTAGCCTGGTCGACGGACGCCCATCGCCATTGACTGTGGGTGCAAGGGTCAGAGAGAGGAAAGAGGGTTGTAGCTGAACGAAGGCGCACGAAGGCTTTGACGGTCGTTTCGACGACGGGCGAGCCCGAGCCGGGAGCAAAGTAGGGGTGGTTGATCACACACGAGTCGTGGTCGTCTCCGCTGTATTAAGGAAAGGAGTATCAGCTTCGACCCTTGGCGCTCGAAAGCCTCAAGACCCACCTGTAGACGATCGTCGGCCGTAGTGTCTCGATGAGCCACTTGGTCGTCACCTCGTCCATCTCATTCTGGTAGTTTTTGCCCGCTCCCTGACGCAGAGTTCTTGAGCTCTCCCGCTCACGACCGCAGGGTGTCCCTTCCGGTCGGAAGAGAGGGATGTGCGAGAAGAGGATTCGAGGGCGAGTTGAAGGTCCTGCGAAGTCGAAGAGGTCAGATGCGGCGCTGGAAAGGGCGGGTGAAGTACATACGCCGTCCGACCCTCTCGATCCACTCCCTCGCCTCGGCATTCTCCACAGCATTCTCTAACAGCGCCATCGAATCAATCCAAACGACATCCCAACCTCCCCACTCCTTCTCGCCCATCGTCGGCCCGAACGCCTCTTGGAACCGTTCGCGACCGTAGGATGCTAGTGCTGCTGACGGAAGGTGGAGGCCGAGATCGTGGTTGCCGGGCATGTAGATGGCGGGGACGGGAGGGTGGAGCGATTTATGAAGGCTGGAGGCGGTTTCGGCGCGTGGGAGGGGAAAGAGGCTGGGGGAGGAGAGGGTGAGCAAGAGTCTGAGATAGAGAATGTGTCAAACTCGAACGGACAGGTTGAAGCGATGAACATAGTGCGAATGTCTGCGAGAACGGGGAACGCCGAAGATCAGTTTCGGCGCAGAATCATCTCCGACAGCAACTCAGAACTCACTCTTTTCGATCCACACTCTCCACGCCCGAGTCCAACAGATCTCCCAACCACACCACACTATCCAGCGGCCCATCCTTCCCCCTGCTCCCCTTGACAAACCTCCAAGCCTTCCTGGCATAATTGTCCGTGAATTTGACACCCAGCCACCTCGCCACCCAATTCCTCCCCGGGTAGCTCCTCATGTCCAACAACTGCGGATCCGCCACCACCAATACATGCCATGGCTGCGCTCCCACCCAACTGGCATCGGCTCTCCATCCCCCAGCTGTGCCGAGCGAAGGATCCCAGACTCGGCCTTTGCTGCTCGGTGAGTCGTCGAAAGAGCACCAGGAGGCGTGTGAGTAGAAGGTGCCGTATTCGCACCCGAGGACGAGGAGGACGATCAAGGCTCGGAGGGTCGTGAGAAGAGGTCGGGGCAAGGAGGGAGCGGTTCGGCGACGAGGGGCGGAGCGGAAGAGGGACGGTTTGCGGATGACGGGGGAGGAGACGCTCGACCGGGAGGACATGGTGAGATGGTGCAGAGTCGTCGCTGTAGGAGAGAGGCGCCAGGGTTAGTTGAGAGATCGGAGAAGAGCGAGAGGATGTGATGGGACTTGGCGGTCTTGAAGAGCTCTGGTGGGAGCTGTAGGATGGTACTGGCGATCTGTACTGATCCCAGCTGCTTCGGCACCTCTGCTAGCCCCCTACAAGCTCCTCCCGCTGAGCTGAACACGCGCCGCTCGCGCGTCAGGCGCCCTCGCTGCCTCGCTTTCGAGGCTGCCCTACAGAGCTGAAGTACCCACCTGCAGCTTATTCGGGTCCAATACAGTCTAATGGGCAGCGCAAAATGTCGAAGAAAGCGCCTCTGAGGGCGGGCGAGGAATTGGCGAGAGCGAGAGAAGCGATTCGAGACGATTCGCTCCTTTGCTTCGTACCATTCGCTGCTTCTGGGCTCTGAACTTTGCTACAGCTTTTTTGGTTCTGTTCAAGTGCTCTGATTAGGTGCGCAACGTCTCTGCCACCCTACCGCTTCAAGAACAGCTACCCTCGCTCGTCCTGCGCCGGCCGCACTTCTCTAAAGCTGACGACGCCTCCCTGCAGATCGTATACACTTCTCGCTCGCACATACGTCTCGAGCGTTCAGTATCGGACTACATGGCAGCACCACCTTCCTCCGGGTCCTCGCAGCCCCTTCTCGGAACGCCTTACATCCTCTCCCAAACCTCGTCCTCTCCTTCAGCTCCGACACAGGTCACCACAGTAACCCCTACCCTCTGTTCCAACCTCTCAGCCTTCAAATCCCTCCTGCGCCAATCCCGAGCACTAGACGACAGCATCATCCTGCGCCTAAACCGAGCATCGGCGCTCTCTCGCTCCATGGCTGATGGTCGGGGTTCGCAAGTCGGCGATAACGAGTGTGAAGGGTTCTGGAGGGAGTTGACGGAGAGATGGGGGGAGAGAGGGGAGGTGTTGAGGTTTTGTGATGCGGCGGTGGCGCAGGGGACGGGGGAGAGGGAGTTGCCCGTTGAGACGGGGTTGAGCAGGGAGATTACTCTGAAGGGTCGAGGAGAGAGCGAGAGGGATGTCAAGGTGTGTGCTCGCTTTCCTTCTTTCTCCCTCGCTGGCTGTGTCAAGCTCTCCATTTCGCCGCTTTCCACCCCCGCCGAACTCGGCTGACCCTCCTCCCTCCCCAGCGTCGCCAAATCCACACCGAAATTGACGTCGAATCCATCGTCCGAGCACGCTCGCTCGCCTTCTTTGCCTCTCGGTGTCCATCGCACCCTCAAAACCCGCCTCCGCCGCCGTTGCCGTTGACTGGAGGACTCGCTGGCGATGTAGAGCCAAAGGAGGGCGAGGGTCGGAGAGGAAGGGATGGTAGGGGTGGGGTGAGGTGGAATGGTTAGATGAGGGTGGAAAGCTGAGTACTTTACGACACACCTACTTCGCCAACATGGTCTCGCTTAGGAACTTTCCTCGGTCTCTCTCTGCTTGGTCGAGGGGAGTGTTACAGAGACTCAATGCACTTCTACCAACTGTCTTGACCGCTCAGATCATGAGCTCAGCTAACATCTCCGCCTCCTCGCTGAGCCTCGAAGCTTCGTCGTCTATATACATCTCCCGCACATCCTCGATCATCAACCATTCCCATCGACTAACGTTCGGTGCTATGTAGCTGGCTCTAAACCAGTAGTTCTCTTCTTTCTCTCCGATGCCGAACAGCTCCAGTACCACGGCTTTGGGCTTGGGGTCGCCGCTCGGCGGAGGGAGCTGGCGATCATACCTTACCCATGGGCGCCACTGCTCCAGGTGGATGCCATTCCACGGCATTCGTAGATATTTGATGAACTCTAGCTCGAATTCACGGTACGAAGGGTATTCTTCAAGGAGGAGGATCGGACGAAAGGGGAGGTGTCGGAAGAAGGCCTCGAAGGGGATCGTGCTGACGACGGGCACGGGTGTGAAGGAGACAACCTGAGACGCCATGTTGGCAAACCACCTGCCCTTGTCTGAAAGGCCTCCGTTGACGAGGCTGGGGTAGGCGAAGAGAGGGCAATGATTCGCCGAGGAGGAGGCCGAGGGGTGGTGGATGATGAGAGAGATGTGAGGGTTGCCTCGGGGAAAGTGAGGGCAGTACCAAAGAGACCAAAGGAGGTTGGCAGAGAGCGAGAGCATCTCGGACGTTCCTATAGTGACGAGGATCGAAACGGTTTCGTCAGCTTCGGCTCCGACGAGAAGAAGGAAACGATCCGAGCGTACGAGGATCGTGTTCGTGGGCGTCGTGGTGAACGATATGGGCTTCCAGTACCTCGATACGATCGTTCGGTCAAAGCTTCAGCTGTTGCGCGAGCGTTCTCAAGCCGACCTGCAAGCTCGTCGCGGCCTGGTGGGCCAGAACGAGGGGCGAGGAGGTGTCCATCGACCAGCTCATCTGGATGGTGGACGCGAAAAAGAGGGATGGATCGCCTGGGTTTCTCCATACTCCAATTGAAGAACCAAGGCTCGTATAGATCGGTGAGGAGGCCGCGCGTGCTCCGAAAGTCGAGCTGTTGATTCCCAGCAGGGTTGTTCATTGTGCGAGAGGAGTCGGGAAGGCAGCGATAGTTGAGCCCAGGAGCAGAGCTGAACAGTGATGAGGAGGAAGCAAAGAGACGACGCAACGCCTCTTGCCGATTTCGGCGATGAGAGCACTGGAGGGCACGGACCACCTATTGGACGTCCGGGAAGCTGAGGAGGGGCAACGGCAACGCGGGTAGACGTATCTGAGAGTATCCCCTTTTCCGGCGGGTGCATTAGCCCCTGCTTGGGCACTTTTTCTTCTCGGCGAAGGGGAGAGCCCCTCGCCGAGCACGTTTCTGAGGTTTAGGAACCTCTCATCACTGAAGAGAGGATAAACACGACACTCATACGTCATGCCTACCCCACAGAACTCCGATCCTGACCATAACTCTACAAGGGAGCCCTCGTAGCCAGCTCGGCGATGTCTCTCTGGCGCGGTCGAGTCGCTCTACATCAACGGCGCGTTCTTCGTAGATCACGAGTGTATTACTACAGTAACATATGTCTCTCGTAGCCACCTCACCGAAGCCAGAACGGCGGCGGTGAGCTCCGAGAGCTGCTCGGCGAAGTCGGCGGTCGCTACGGTCGAGTCTGGGGCCACCTCGGTCGTCGAGCGATGTTCCCGCAAGGCAGAGAGTTAGCTTCGCGTTGCTTGTACCGGGATGAGGGACCAAAAACTCACCTCCACCCCGAAAAGCTGACGAATCAAACCCTCATTCACCTCCCTCTCGCCTCGGTGCTCCCAAGACGTCTGACGACACCACCTCCCCCACTCTGCAACATACTGGTGATTCTCCGGAAAGCTAAGCTCATGCGATAACCTCCACTGGAACGCAGGGTACGTGAGGTGGTCCCTTCTGTACTCCACCTCCTCGCCGAGCAGCTCTTGAACGAAGGGCGGGAGACGAGCCTTGATCCAGTGGTAAGGACGTGAAGCGGTAGCGGTGATAGGTCCATGCGCTACTCCGAGATAGCCGTGATCCGCGAAAGCTCTGTAGCTCTCTGCGTTGTAGCGAGGTGGCAAAGAGGGGTACGCCGAGAAGTCGGGTCGGCGGTCGAAAAAGATCATTGAGGGGGCGGCAGGGTCGGTCTCGTCGTGGACCGAGTAGGTGATGAGATATTCCTCGGGGCGGTTGGAGAAGCCGAGTTGGAAGGCGGCGTACCAGAGGATGTAGGGAAGGGAGAAGGAGAAGGAGGTGAGGCGAGCGTCGGCTGTAGGAGGGAAAGGAGGACATTGCTCGTTCGGGAAGCGCTAAACGATTCAAAGAGAGATGACTCAAGACCACTCACATTGCCCACGACGGTAGCAAGGGTACACCAAGTGCTCTCCGACCAAGCGATCAATCTCCCACCTTGGCATCCACTGCAAGCCCATCATTGCTTCCTGCGCATCCCTCAACGGGTCCTCGCACAGGGAGCTAGCATAAGATACAATTGATCCCTGAACAAGCGTTTCCCGGTGATGCGCGTGGAAGAGATGAAGCCACATGTTGCGAGGATAAAGTCCCGCGCGGTGGGCGGCGGCGGGCTGCATTGTGCTTGAATGAGGATGTGTATAGCGTGTCTGTGTGTGTAGTGGTGGATTGTGGGAGTAGACGCGCAGGGAAGAGCAGGAAACAAAGAGCGAGAGATCCCGCCTGCCTGTTTCGGTGAGCAGAGACTCGGAGCACGGGAGAGCACGGACCACCTTTTTCTCCCGTCTTTTGGGCCGAGAGGGAGTTAACAGGAGGGCGAGTAGAGAATTAGAGGGGTGCTCTACTGTGTTGAAATAGATTTGAGTGGCAGGCAAGGAGGAGGGCCTGGTGAAAGTCGACCGAGGCTCGAAAGTTCGAAACTCGGCGCTACGCTTCGCTGCTCTCTGGCTCGTAGATCACTGATGAACGCGAGGAATGGCATAGAGACGGGTAAGAGTACACCATATCAAGCGAAGACGCCCACGATAGCTCCACGCTGCACCTCGACCGCCTCCGACTCTCGCTCGGCGACGTGAAGGTTGCTTCCGACGCTAGAGTGCCCCGAGCTGGGCTAACTCTTCCTGTGGACAAATCATATGTTTGAGCCCAAATGTTCAGCTAGCTAGAAGATAGTTCGCTTCCGTTGGAGATGGTCAGCGCCGAAGATTGGTCTTCCCGCCGAGCTCGGGGGAGCTCGAGGCTGGTTCGGCGAAGGAGCTGAGAGAGTGTTCATCGAGCGGAGGTTGTTCAAAAGTCGCGCGCTGCACCTAGATGGAGCCGAAGCTGTAGACGAGGAGCGGAGACCGCGAGGCTGTAGCGAAGCAGGCGGAAATTGAGTCGGCCCAAGCGTGAAATGGGTCGATCGCCTCCCCACGAATCGACCAAGTTCCTCCTCCCCCGCTCCCTTGCTTCTCTCCCTCCTCCCACATCTCTCTCCAGTTCGAGCTCGATACAAAATGGCCTCGCTCGACCCTACTACCCAGCAGCAAGCTCCCAAGCGCGTTCGTGGACACTCCGCCATGGTATGTCTTCGCTTTCTGCTCGTCGTCAGATGACGTCCAAGGGGAGCTCTAGTCGCTGGTCGCTGGCGAGAGCTGTAGGAGGTGGCAGCAAGCAGGGAGGTACAGCAGGATGAGGTGGAGCTGCTCTGCTACAGGTGAAGCAGCGAGAAGGACTGGGTACAGCTCAGCAGAGGGTGTGGGGTGCCCAACCTGCTGAGCTCGCTCGACGAGCAGCGGAGGCGGCTGTGGCCAGGTTGAAGAGGTGCAGAGGCTGTGGACGGTCTCATGAAGGTTGTGCGCTGCTCTGCTATCTTACTCGGGACCACTGGAGCTACACTCGACCAGGATGGATCGACCTCAGCACCCTGCCACGCGCTCGCTGGGCGCTCGCTCTTCTCGTGCAGCTCCACAGGTTGTCCCAGCGGCGTCCGTAGCTCTTTAGCGCTGCAGCCTTTCAGCGTGTAGCAGCGCGGTGCTGTATGGAAGCGCAGTACCGAAGAAGGGCCATCGTCGGCCAGCCTCGCGAGGCCCTTTTGAGCCAACTCGCGGGGGAGCAGGGGCGCTTCCCGTCTACATTGCAGCAGGAGGGGCCTGCTCGGCTCAGCGTGGTGTTCCAGCCTGAACTTCTGACCTCGAGCAGTAACTAACGACGCCTCTGCACCATTCACAGGACTTCAAGTCCGCCGCCACGGGCGTTTCAGCCAAGGCCATGCGCAACGAGCTCAACGCCATGATCCAGAAGATTGATGACCCCGAGTACAAGAAGGTGCGTTTTGCTCGTTCATCTCTATCGGTGGCCACGCTCGATGGCCGTTGAGCGAGACGACAGACGCACGTTGCTGACACTCTCCTCCTCCCTGCTCGTCGATATTATGGTGTACCATCCATAGGCTTTCGAGGCCGAGATGCAGTCCTTCTTCATCCTCTTCAACCGCTACCTCTCGGAGCGCGCCAAGGGCCAGAAGATGTTCGTCGTTGCCTGTCGTTACCTTCACCGGCGGTACAGCAGCTGACTTTCTTCTCTTTCGGTGATGCTACAGCGACTGGGATAAGATCCAGCCCCCCGCACCCGAGCAGGTCGTCCCCTACGCCAACTTGCCCGAAGCTTCGGACCCCAAGCTTCTCGACAAGCTCGCTGTCCTCAAGCTCAACGGAGGACTCGGAACTACCATGGGTTGCGTCGGACCCAAGAGTGTTATCGAGGTTCGCGAGGGCATGACCTTCCTTGACTTGTCGGTCAGGCAGATTGAGGTGAGCTCGGCGCCAGTCTCTTCGCTTGGGGACTGCCTCCACATTCGGGTGGCTGATCACTCTCCTCGTCTCGATATACTCGCACAGCACCTCAACTCGGCCCACAAGGTCAACGTGCCCTTCATCCTCATGAACTCGTTCAACACGGACGAGGACACCGCTCGCATCATCCAGAAGTACGCCAACCACAACATTGAGCTCATGACCTTCAACCAGTCCCGCTACCCCCGCGTCAACAAGGAGAGTCTGCTCCCCACCCCGAGGTCTGCGCTCGAGGACAAGAGCAGCTGGTGAGTTTTGATTTCGGCGTTCGCTTTTCCCCCCATCGCCCTGCTTCCCCTTCTTCCTTGTCGCACTCTCTGTCCCTCTGCTTACTCTTCAGCACTCAACTGACCCTACTCTGCTACACAGGTACCCTCCCGGCCACGGAGATCTCTTCGACGCCATCACCAACTCGGGCCTCGTCGACAAGCTCCTCGCGCAGGGCAAGGAGTACCTCTTCGTCTCCAACGTCGACAACCTCGGAGCCGTCGTCGACATGAACATCCTCGAGCACATGCACGCCAACGGAAACGAGGTCAGTCTCGGGCCTTTCGATTCTCGGCGGGCGGCTCAAGTCGCTCAAAGACTGAGCTGACTCTCGCTCTCTCCCACAGTTCATCATGGAGGTCACGGACAAGACCAAGGCTGATGTCAAGGGAGGAACGCTCATCAACTACGAGGGCAACGTTCGTCTTCTTGAGATTGCTCAGGTTCCTTCGGACCACGTTGAGGACTTCAAGAGTGTCAGGAAGTTCAAGATCTTCAACACCAACAAGTGGGTTTCCCGCCTCTCTTTCTTCTCTCAACTCCTGGCCTCTCCGATTCCAATCGGGTGCAACGAGCCGAGCTAACTCGCCCTTCTTCTGCCGAGCAGCCTGTGGGTCTCCCTCCGCGCCATCAAGCGCGTCATGGACAACGACGGCATGGATCTCGAGATTATTGTCAACAACAAGGTCGCCGACAATGGCGAGGCCGTCATCCAGCTCGAGACCGCCGTCGGAGCCGCCGTCAAGCACTTTGACCGCGCCATTGGTATCAACGTTCCCCGATCTCGGTTCTTGCCCGTTAAGAGTTGCTCGGACTTGCTGTTGATTACGTGGGTCGAGTTCTGGTTGTGGAGAGAAGGAGCTGGAACTGACCTCTTGACTCGTTGATTGCAGCTCCGACCTCTACGTCCTCGAGCACGGTAGGCTCCTCATGAACGAGGCCCGTCTGTTCGCCTCTACTCCCGTCATCAAGGTGCGTTCCTGTCTCTTCTCGGCGTCGGCGCTCCATCCGCTGACTCGCCTTTCCTCGCCTCCCTCCCCTTCTCTCGCTCTTCGCCACTCGCTTCTCCCTCTCAACAGCTTGGCGACCACTTCAAGAAGGTGGCCAACTTCCAAAAGCGCTTCAAGACGATCCCCGAGATGGTCGAGCTCGACCACTTGACCGTAGCTGGAGATGTGTCGTTCGGACGAAAGGTCATCCTCAGGGGAACCGTCATCATTGTCGCCAACGAGGGCAGCAAGATTGAGCTTCCGGATGGTACTATTCTTGAGAACAAGCTGGTTTCGGGTGAGTCTGGGTTGTGGTCGTGGAGGACGAGGAAGGGCGAGAGAGCAATTTGCTGACCTTCGTCTCGCCTCTCGACCAGGTAACCTCCAACTTACCGACCACTGAACTGGCTACCCACCGTGGCTCGGCTCGTCCTCGGATCATTCTCATATAGTAGTTTTCCCCTCCCTCTCTAGTTCCCTTCTCGTTCTCGTCTCTCCCACCTCTCTCTCTCTCTCAACCCCGACGCCGTTTCGTACAGACTTGGTAGCGAGTAGACCTCACAAAATTGGAAATCTCGGATCGTTTGCAGTATCCTTACCTTTCGCGTCCAGCGAACGCCGAACAGAGGCCTTCGCGAATCTGGCTTCGGCGATAATAAAGCCTCCACACGACAGGGGGTCCGCGAGCGCTGTGAGTGTGTGGAGGGCCATTGCATCGTTTCGGGTCTGAAACTCGGCGTCTACTTGCTTACTACATCGAGCGGCAGCCTCAAACGCCGACGACCGCTACTTATGACCGACCGATGATGTGGAGGCGACCCGAGGTGAAGAAGCGAGGCAGCAATCTTCTGCTCCTGCATTTCACTCATCTCATCTCAGCCAGCATCTCGTCTCAGAAACAATGGCCGCCCCGACACGCACACTCGCCGATGGTCAAGTCGCTGTAGGAGAGATAGGTTATGGAGCCATGAACCTCACATGGAGGCCTACGCAGACTCCCGATGAGCAGGCCTTCGCGGTCATCAAAAAGGCCGTCGATCTCAACGGAGACGCCCTCACTATGATCAACTGTGAATTCTGTATTTCGATACAGCCTCAGCTAGGGAATCGGCTCATCGTCTTTCCTGTCTTGCAGCCGGCGAGTTCTACGGTCAACCCCCTCACGGCACCCTCGGCCTCGAGCTGCTCTCCCGCTTCTTTGCCGCCGAGCCTTCCTACGCCTCTCGCATCTTCCTCTCGGTCAAGGGCGGCATCACTCCTCAGTGGAAACCCGATTCGAGTCTGGAGAACCTTCGCAAGAGCGTAGAGAACATCAATGGCATCCTCAAGCACCGCAAGATGGATCTGTTCGAGCCGGCCAGGGTCGACACTACTCGACCGATTGAGGAGGTGGGTGGTAGCTGTAGGTGTTGGGGGAGTTGATCCGATCGCTCATGCGCTGTCTCTCCGACTACAGACCATGGCCAACCTCCAGACGCTCGTCAAGGAGGGTCACTTCAAGTACATCGGCCTTTCGGAGTGAGCTTCTTCGCCTTCCTCCAGAGCGGCAGAGACCTTTCGCTGACGGATATGCACTCTCCTCACTCTCTTCAGATGCGGAGAAGAGACACTTAGGCGTGCTGTCGCTGCCGGACCCGTCGCCGCCATCGAAGTCGAGTACTCGCCCTGGGCGCTCGACATTGAGAGCAACGGAGTTCTTGCTGCCGCCAAGGAGCTCGACGTCACTGTCATTAGCTACAGGTGAGCTCTCTACCCCTCCTACGCTGGCTGGCTTCAAGCTGATCCCTCTGCCTCTCACAGCCCTCTCGGCCGAGGCTTCCTCACCGGCTCGATCAAGTCTCGCGCCGACATCCCCAAAGGCGACCACCGCCTCGATTTCGATCGCTTCTCCGAGGAGAACTTCCCTATCAACCTCAAGCTCGTGGAGAAGCTCTCGGCGATCGCTGAGAAGAAGGGAGTGAGCCCTGCTCAACTCGCTCTCGCTTGGAACTTGGCGCAGTGGGAGAAGATCATTCCCATTCCTGGCTCGGTGCGACAAAGCCCTTCTTTCCTTTCATTTGCCCGAAGTGCTTGCTGACAGACCGCTTCCACCAGACCCGAGTCGAGGGAATCATTGAAGCCGCCGAAGCTTCCAACGTCAAGCTTTCGCAAGAGGAGCTCGACGAGATCCGCGAGGTCATCAACAGCGCTACGATCGTCGGAGGAAGGTACAATGCGCATGCAGAGGGTGCGCTCGCCAAGTAGATGGTGACTTTGACGCAGGGATCAGCGCGGGTTGAGTTTGAAGCGGCCGAAATTGATCAGTACCAATGACTTTTCTCTCAATCTCGGGGCGAGGACCATCAGAGAAAGTTAAGGGTACATTTCTCGCAGTCTAAGCCCGTAGGTCGTGCGAGCGCGAGCGCTCCTGAGTCCAGACGAGACGCGGAGCGAAAGCCGAGGATAGCTGCTCAGGGTCTCTCCTGCTCGCACTGTTCCGAGCCCATCTTCCTCTCATTCACGTGCAAGACTCCGAACCCAATGTCCTTTAGAAACTGTCTATTGCACTCTACTTGCTCCTCCCAGCCAAACTCGACAAACCCCTCGGCGCCGCCAGCTCAATCAAGCCTTCCACCCTTCCTCCCCAGCATCCCAAGCCGCCAGCTTATGATCCCATCCCATCTCCTCCATGCTTCACCCGCAGATGTAGCCCCTCTGGGCTGCGGCGGGTCCGTACTGACAGAGGGAGAGCTCCCTTCCCTTGGTGAGCCCGAGCGAGGAGGTTTGGACGAGAGAAGAGATGGAGGATTGGTCCGCGGGGGAGAGGGGGAAGATGTCTATTGTGGTGTGTGTGTGTGTGTGTATGAGAGAGAATGGTGAGCGAAGGGAAGGAGGAGGTGAGTGAGTGAGAGAGAGGAGAGAAAACGCACCGAGGTTCTGCTTCATCCTCTCGGGGTTACTACTCTTAGGCACGACCGATACTCCCCGCTGTACGTTCCACGAGAGCAAAACCGCACCGACGGGTTTTTGATACTTTTCAGCAAGCGAGAGGATGAGCTCCTCGCGCAGGATGGGCGAGTTGCCTTGGCCGAGAGCTGCGAGCGAGCGGGAGGGTCAGCTTGGGACGGAGAGGGGACGGACAAAGCACGTACGACAGTAGGCGGTCAGGTGGATGCCTTTCTCCTTGCCGTAGGCGTGGAGCTTCTCTTGAGGAAGGTAGGGGTGAAGCTCGACCTGTCGAGAGGGGGGGAAAGAATCAACTCGGCGTTTGCCCTGAGCTCGAAGAGGAGGGAAGCAAACGAACCTGGTTGACAGCGGGGACAAGCTTGGCAGTCTGAAAGAGGAGCTCTAGGTTCTTGATGGAGAGGTTGGAGACGCTGAGGAGGGCGAGCGAGGGAGTCAGTGAACGTCAAGGCGCCGAGGATGAGCGAGTGAGCATAACGAACCCGATGGCCTTGACTTTGCCTGTGAGGGAGTAGCTCAGGTCAGCTAAGCACCTCTTTCACCTCGGGAACGAGCTCACCAGTGTCCAACAGCTTCTCCATACCCGCCCACGTCTCCTGGAAGGTAGGACTCTGGCCAAAGGGAACCGTCTCGCCCGTGGTCCAGTTGTTGCTCTGAGGCCAGTGCATGAGGTAGCTGTGTTCACTCACAACGTCAGCTGATCCCAGAGCAAGCATGAAGGTGGAGGAAGGAAGACTCACAGGTCAATGTACTCTCCGCCGAGCTCCTCCAAGCTCGCCTGGAAAGCTTCGGCTACACGAGGACGGTCAGGACCACTGTAGGTAGTAGTAGAAGGTCAGCTTTCCGCTTCGTGCCAGCAAGCAAGGCCTCTTCCGAAAGCGAAAGCGAGTCGGCCGTACTTGAGCTTGGTAGTGACGAAGAACCGCTCCCGAGTCCCTGGGAAGTCCAGACGCCTTGATTGCGTTTCCTACAGCCTTTTCATTTTGGTAGCCATTGACTGTGTCGAATGCCGTGTAGCCGGTGTGGGAGAAGCAGTGGAGTCAGAGAGAGAGGAGAGACTGAGAAGCCTGTGCGCCGCCGAGAAAGTCTCGGGATGGGTGAATGGGGAGCTTTGACTGCATCGGCAGTACACTGAACTGGAGAGGTACAGGTACGAATGCTGCCACCTGCCTCGGGACCACGCTGTTTAGCAGCAGCAACGGGTCCGCGAGCGCTGTGAGTGTGTGGAGAGCCATTGCATCGTTTCGGGTCTGAAACTCGGCGTCTACTTGCTTACTACATCGAGCGGCAGCCTCAAACGCCGACGACCGCTACTTATGACCGACCGATGATGTGGAGGCGACCCGAGGTGAAGAAGCGAGGCAGCAATCTTCTGCTCCTGCATTTCACTCATCTCATCTCAGCCAGCATCTCGTCTCAGAAACAATGGCCGCCCCGACACGCACACTCGCCGATGGTCAAGTCGCTGTAGGAGAGATAGGTTATGGAGCCATGAACCTCACATGGAGGCCTACGCAGACTCCCGATGAGCAGGCCTTCGCGGTCATCAAAAAGGCCGTCGATCTCAACGGAGACGCCCTCACTATGATCAACTGTGAATTCTGTATTTCGATACAGCCTCAGCTAGGGAATCGGCTCATCGTCTTTCCTGTCTTGCAGCCGGCGAGTTCTACGGTCAACCCCCTCACGGCACCCTCGGCCTCGAGCTGCTCTCCCGCTTCTTTGCCGCCGAGCCTTCCTACGCCTCTCGCATCTTCCTCTCGGTCAAGGGCGGCATCACTCCTCAGTGGAAACCCGATTCGAGTCTGGAGAACCTTCGCAAGAGCGTAGAGAACATCAATGGCATCCTCAAGCACCGCAAGATGGATCTGTTCGAGCCGGCCAGGGTCGACACTACTCGACCGATTGAGGAGGTGGGT
>MWVB01000037.1:0-13133 GCA_003054985.1 Leucosporidium scottii | reverse complement strand
CTTAGGCGTGCTGTCGCTGCCGGACCCGTCGCCGCCATCGAAGTCGAGTACTCGCCCTGGGCGCTCGACATTGAGAGCAACGGAGTTCTTGCTGCCGCCAAGGAGCTCGACGTCACTGTCATTAGCTACAGGTGAGCTCTCTACCCCTCCTACGCTGGCTGGCTTCAAGCTGATCCCTCTGCCTCTCACAGCCCTCTCGGCCGAGGCTTCCTCACCGGCTCGATCAAGTCTCGCGCCGACATCCCCAAAGGCGACCACCGCCTCGATTTCGATCGCTTCTCCGAGGAGAACTTCCCTATCAACCTCAAGCTCGTGGAGAAGCTCTCGGCGATCGCTGAGAAGAAGGGAGTGAGCCCTGCTCAACTCGCTCTCGCTTGGAACTTGGCGCAGTGGGAGAAGATCATTCCCATTCCTGGCTCGGTGCGTAACAGCTCTCTCTCCTCTTTCTACCTCGCCTGAAGCGCTTGCTGACGGACCTCTCTCACCACCAGACCCGAGTCGAGGGAATCATTGAAGCCGCCGAAGCTTCCAGCGTCAAGCTTTCGCAAGAGGAGCTCGACGGGATTCGCGAGGTCATCAACAGCGCCACAATTGTCGGAGGAAGGTACAATGCGCATGCGGAGGGCGCTCTCGCCAAGTAGACGGATACGGAGCTGAGAAGGTGGGAAGGCCGAGCTTGGCGGTTTGATTCGATAAGTGTTTGCGTTCTGGCCCATTCTTGAGAATCATGAAGTAAAGAGAACCGACTCTTTGAAACTAGATGCAGTTTGCGTGCTCCCTCGCTTCGCTCTTCTTAATCCGACTCGCCGAAGCTCTGCCCGCGAACGCTGCTCGGTAGACGAGTCACCCAAACTGATGTGCCACGACGGTGATGTACATTCTGCTGCGTATCCTACGTCCACTCGCGCCTCCTGCGCCTTGCGATAGTCCATGGCTCGGCTCGTCTCGACATGGGCGGCCGAAGTTGCTCAGAGCGCCAGGCTCTTGCCCATGAACCTCCTCTTCTGCTCGTCGTTTAGAGTAGCGAGTGCAACGTGGATGCAAAGGTCAGCGATCGCCAGATGGGAGTAAAGACGAATGAGGACGAACCTGGAAGCACATCCACCACTTGCTCGGCTTGCCTCCGCTGGCGGGGTCGTAGACTCGCTCAATCAGGCGGACGATGGTCTCTTGCCGTGCGTGGGTGAGGTACTGACGAAGAGCATCTGCGAGTGTGGGGGAGAACTGATGGTCAGCGAGAAGCACAAGGCGCAAGAGAGCTGTTGGTCGCCGAGCAGGGTGAGCGAGTGCTGATTGCTCTAGCTCTGGGAACCTCGGCACCAAGCACAGCAGCCCACAGCCATCCACTGTACAACGTCCTGTAATTCTACACTACTCCCAGTGACAGCACAGTCTCCCCTCGACCTTGCCGGACGCAAGACCTCCGCAGCGAAACCGAACGTACCAGACTCCATGCGGTTGGCGGGGGGTTGGTACAGCGAGTTGAGAGGGAAACCCGGCTCTCCGGGAAGGGTGAAGTTCTCCACGGCGTATGAGGAGAGCTGCTTGAGCGCTTCCTGCGAGGTCCATCCCGGCGCTTTGGCTGTAAGAGGGTACAAAGGGTCAGCTCTGTAACCTCCTACGTACTCTTTGATATCGTCGGTGCTCCCTCGTCTTCAGCTCTCGTCTCCTGCAGCCCATCCGCGCCTGCCATCCGCTCCACTACGCAACACGTCCCCCAGGGCTCTGACTCGACGTACACTGAGCAATCTTGGTCAAGCAGTCGCCGACAAAGAGGATGAGGTAGATGAGAACCCTGTCTGCTGGTCCCTTGATCTCAAAGTTGCGGAACAGCGAGTTGGCGCGGAACAAGTCGAGCGACTCTGTGATGATGTCGTCTCGTTCGACGTCGGCTGTTGCAGCATAGAGGGTCAGCTGGTTGTAGCGAGGCGGGCAGGAGCTGAGCTGAGCAGTTACAGACCTGGAGGAGGAGCAGGACCGCGAATCTTGGACGAGAAGGGGAGGAGGGCCATGTTGCCCACGAGTCGGTGGTCCTCCTCGTCGTTGTAGCTCGAATGGTAGGCCTGTAAGCGAGCAGATTAGCTTTGCTGTAGATCTGGAGTGATGCAGAACAGCTCACAGGCATGATAAGGTAGATGTGGAAGTAGGCCAAGCGGCTTCAGGCGCTCGAGCTGACATTAGCTCGGCCGACTAAGGAGCCGATTAGTCCCAACTTCTCGTCCGCTGAGATCGTGTAGTCTCGGGCAGCAGAGGCGAGGATGTACAGAGCGTTTTGAAAGATGTAATGGTCAATTTTAGGAGCCTCTCTCGCCCTTGGAACAGCCACAAAAGCCGTTGCATCCGAATTCGAACCTCGGTGCTCGGCGTTTGCTCACTCGCCTCGACAGCGAGAGCTCCCCCTTGTCGCCTGCTATTCTATGTTTGGGTTGTAACAGTTGAGAACTGATCTGAGCCGAGCGTGTTACAAGTCTCAGAGCCCGATAACTAACAAATCCCCTCTCGGCGAACTCCCCCTCCCATCCACCTGCGTTAAAGCCCCTACGCCTCTGCATGCCTCCTTCCACCCTGCACCGGCGCATCAGCCTCCGCATCCTCCAACGATTGCCCCTTGCCGAGCACCGGATTCCGAACGACGAGCGTGCAAACGAGCAAAGGCAGCGACAAGCAAAGTCCCGTGATGCAGAGAATCTTCTGGATTTCTCCGTATGCACGCACGACCTGCTGCCTCTCCACAGTCTCCCAGGTGTAGTCGATGATGAAGGTAAAAGGCGAGCCGTAAGCCAAACTCGCGAGGGTGTCGTTGCCGAGCTGAGCGTTGAGCTTTCCGGGGAGGATTTGAGTCCAGAGTGCGCCAGAGATGGTGTTGCCGAGGGCAGAACCGATGTTGTAGAAGGAGAGGTAGAGGGAGGTGATGATGGCGAGGTCTGCCAAACACGATCGCCGAGGGTGAGTGAGGCCGAAGAAGCTGCGAGTGCTGGGGGCCTCGAGACTCACGCTGTCGCTTAGTAGCAGATTGAATAAGAGCCTGGCCAGGGTAGGGGAAGAGGCCACCACTGATCAAAGAAGGGGCGAGTCAGCTGAGGCTCGGCGATCGTTATGCCGAGCGGTTCCATCGACTCACGCAACACCGAGCACAACTTGTCCACCGATAATACCAGCATGGTCAGCTGCTCCACCACGGTAACGGATGAGAAGACCCTGGAAAGGGTAAGCTCGTCAGCGCCCAGCGAAAACCGAGGAGCCTTCGGCGAGTTGACTCACGAAAGCGAGAATGAAGACGAGCACGCCGCCAATCATGAAGGGCTTGAGACGGTGCACGAAGCGGACAATGACCCCGAGTGCAACACCGACGATGACTGAGGTGAAGGAGTAGAGGGAAGAGATGCGAGTGGCGCTCTTGGTCGACTCGTTGAGCGAGACGACGAGGACGGTGTCTATCGAGATACAAAGTCAGTGGCTTATGAGGTGCCAGAAATGGAAAGACGTACAGAG
This sequence comes from Leucosporidium scottii, assembly GCA_003054985.1. Classification (NCBI taxonomy): domain Eukaryota; kingdom Fungi; phylum Basidiomycota; class Microbotryomycetes; order Leucosporidiales; family Leucosporidiaceae; genus Leucosporidium; species Leucosporidium scottii. The sequence continues at coordinate 9,641 of MWVB01000037.1, read as the reverse complement.
ATAATCGCCTTGGAGATACCAGCAGCAGTTGAGCAAGCAAGCGATTCCGAGACAGCCGAGAACCGTGCGATTGTTGAGGAGCTGCAGTCGAACGGGTAGGTCAGCTGAAGCTCAGTAGAGGTGTGGGCGGCTTCTAAGTAGTTTAAGTTCCATTGAAGCTACAGAAGAGCCACAATACTCACGTGGAACGGCACGCAGGGGTTTCGCGCGAGTTTGGTCTCCCAGTAAGCAAAGGCAGGGACGCAGAGCAGGCCAATGACGAGCATGACGGGAATACGAGGCTTGCCCCAAGACCGAGACTCTCCCCCCGCCAGCGTGAAGGGAAGCAGGATGAGGGAGAGGAGGGCGATGAGCTGCCAAAAAGAGCGAGGTCAGCGATCGCGGAGCCGAGCTCTGCCCCAAAGCTCGTGACGTGCAAGAATCAGTCCCACGACATCCAACTCCCAGAAGAGACGGACAACCATCCCTTTGAAGCCGACTTGGCGGTAGGCAGTCTTGACGCCGTCGAGCTGGCCGCTTCGCTTGGCTCGGTGGGAGGCGATCCAGAGCGCCGAGAGGAGAGGAAGGCAACAGACTGCAGGGTAGAAGGGTCAGCGACGAAGACAGAGAACGGAGACAGAGGTCTTAGCTGACCTGGGTAGACAATGCACCAAAGACCGACTCCCCAGCGCCAGGTCGTTCCGGCGAGGACGGCGCTCGTGACGTCTCCAGAGACCCAGGTGTTGATCTGCGGGAAAGCATTTCGAGTCAGAAATTCTGCTGTGGTGCAATGAAAACCTGCTTTGGTGCAGCCGAAGGGAGCCAGTTGGAGCGAAGAGGAGCGAGAACTCACCAGGAAGGGAAGGGCCGGGATGTAGGAGAAGAAGAGGCGTGATCGCAGGGACGTGGTATCGCCAATCGTCACCTCGACCAACAATATGATCGCGGTGTATCCAATCTGGTAGAACACAGCGCCGGCGCAGAAGGATCTGACGCCCGTTGCTGCCGCTTCGATAATCGTGCCGACGACATAGAAGACAATGGACACGATGATGAGTTCCGTACGGCCGAAGACGTCGGCAACTTTGGCGAGTCTGTGAGCCGAGCGAGTGGGTGAGCCGAGGGTGTGAGTGAGCCGAGGGTGAGAGTGAGCCCAGCGCAAGAGTGAGCCGAGGGAATGAGCGACGGAAGGAGCGGAGGGAGGGAGATGCATGAGGCTACTTACGGTGGTTGAGCAGCGGCAGAGATGATTGAACGGAGGACCTGTTGAACTTCAAGGTCAGTAACCCGTCGTAACGCGAGATGCGAAGGTTCGGCGAAGAGCCCACGTTGATGGTGGCCAAGAGCGAGTGCTCCGAGTAAGATGAGGTAGCTTGGGCGGTGAAGACTCCACGGACGGTGGCATCCAGACTGTAGGTGTAAGCGGCGAGGAACACTGACGAGGTAGGAAAGTCAGCACAACGAGCTCGGGCTCGAGAAGGTGCGAGTCTGATTCAACTCACCACCGAAGAACAGCCAGCACCTCAACATGGGTGTCATCTGATCAGCAATGGCTGCGATGCGCTTCACTCCTGCAGACTGGTCAATCTCATCCACACGACGAGCGACTTTTTCGCCCTGCTCGTAGAAGGGCGATGGCTCCTTGCCGTCCGAAAGGGAGGAGCGCTGAGTATCTTGATGGCTCATGGTGCTTGGTGAGAGTCGGGACACGAGGAGAGGAAGAAAAAGAGAGCGAGAGAAGTTTTGAGCCGGCCATGCTTGTCGTCGCACATTTGCCTCGTCGGCGAAAAGTGGGGGTCGGGGAGCAGGCTCGGCGAAGGCTGACGCAAGCTTTCTTTGCGAGACCGTCCACCACGTTGCCGCGCTGATGGATCATGCATCGTGCTTGCCCGGAAAGCGAGCGCCCGAACCTGCTTGAAGCAGCGACGGAAGGAGATGAGATGCCAGCCTCGGAGGGTCTCGTCGGTCGGCGCAGCAAGTCGCCAAGGGGTGGTCGTGCTGGCAGCGGGGTCGAATGCAGCCTGCACAGTTCCATGCTCGAGCGAGAACATTTACTTTTGTGTCCATCCGCCCGCTTCCAATGCCTCCTTTGCAACCTGTGCGCCGAGGGAGAAAGTCAGCGCTTTGTCGCGCTTCATGTGACGACCCAGCCCACCAGATTGATCAGCTTGAAACGGTCATTACCGAGCTGCACACCGCCATACCACCGATTGACGACGACAAGGACGTCACGGGCATCCTGCGAAAGGGGGAGATGGAAGGAATCAGCTCGCGAGAGCGTTGCCTGGGAGTGAACAGAGCGAGAGGCAAGCGCACCTGTAGCTCGAGTAAGCGCAGTAGTTTCCGACCTGCGGTGGCTTCTCCTCCGTCGTCATGTCCAGCAGAACCGCCGGGAGAAGGAGACGAGAAGCGATAGGCGATGATGTGGTGGCTAACGCAAGGGGTCAGCTTGGCTTCAAGGGGGTGGCTGATGTCAGATAGAACTCACGAAGCCTTAGACACCTTCTTGATCTGCTGTATGTGTGAGAAAGCGACCAAAGCCTTCGGCGAAGAGGCAAAGTCAGCTCGGCGGGCGCTGAACTCTAAGAAGCGAGAGATTTACCTCGTCTAGATTCCTACACTTCACAGCATGTCCCACAAAAGTCGACTTCCTGTCCGTGACTGCTCGCGACGAGTGTACGAGGCTCCCCGTAGGCAGCCCTGGCAGCTCTCGCGCTGGGATCTTGAGGCGAAGGAACTGGTTGGGGTGAGGCGCCAAGCGAGCGAGTGTGGGAAGCATGCGCTATTGCATCTGTTCTGTAACAGAGCAGAGCCGTTGAGAGCAGCAGAAACGAGTGAAATGGAAGGAGTTCAAGGAGCGCTTCGAAGGTCCAACAGGTTGAGCACTGACCACATTTCGCTCGTATCTCTGTCGACCTACAGGCACGATGTCAAACCTCTCGCTCGCTGCAGCACACGACCTTCTCGCCCGCTTCCCTGCTCTCAGTTCGAGCAACTCAGCACAACAACGCGTCGACTCGAGTGGCTCGCGAAGCGCCTCCGAGCGTGATGTGGAGGAACAGCAGAGGCAGAGGGAGCTGCTTGAAGAGGTGCAGAAGTATCAGGAGGCCAACGACACGCTCAGGCAGCAGTTGAAAGCGGTGAGTAGGCGCGTCGAGCGAGCGAGAGCTGCTGAAGCTCTCGCCGGGGGACAAGAGCTGATCCAGCTGACACTGCAGGTCGAAAGTGAGATGGACATCCCCCTGAAACGTCAAGCGGCCCCGCAGACTGAGGAGGAGAAGGTGCACTGGTTCCGCTCTCTCGATCATGAGATGCGAGCTGGAGCTAATCGTCGCTCGCTACCCTACAGAGGCTCGCAGCTCTCGAGCAAGAACTCGCACATCTCGAGGCTACCCTCGACGCCATCCGCACGGGTGCGTCGCTTCGCGCTCATCACGATTCGGCGCTGACTGACCTCAAATCGCGCTCGCAGACCCACCACCCGCCGCCGACCCTTTGCTCACTCCCTCACCACTCGCCATCGAAGATGCTCTCCATTCTGACCTCCTCCGCACCATCTCCGAGCTCGAGAAAGGCGTCGAGTACGAACAGCAGCGCGCCGAGAAAGAGCGGAAGAAGGGCGCGAGGGATGTTACGCTGCTCGCGGATGCGGAGAAGCTGAATGAGGCGTTGAGCAAAAGGGTGGAGAAGATGGGAGAAACACAGGGTGTCACAGCGAGGGAGCTGATCGAGTGAGTTCCTCGCGTTGAGCCGAGCTGAAGTCGGGATTCTCTCCGATTCGACTTGCTGACCTTCCTGCGCCCTCCACGCCTTCTCCCTTCTTTCGAAATCTTTCGACACCCTTCTTCACGTCACCGTGCCTTCTGCACCGCCACTCACAGCCGAGCCGAAGCCAAAGCCGCCTCCGTGTCGACCGCCTTCAGAACTCTCATGGGCGCCCTCGTGCAATTCATCGACGAGAGGCTAGCCAAGATCGGCGACGAGGACGAGGACGGCGACGGAGAGAGCGCAGGAAAGAAGGCCAAGCTTGATGTACGTCCTCCCAGCTCGACTCGGCGCTTAGGAATCTCGGCGCTGACCAACACGACGACGATTGGAGCAGATGAAGGACATTCGCACTTACTTCAGGCCTACCACCACGCCCAACTCATCCTACGATGCCGATGATTCGATGGACCCGACTACCCCAGCGGGCAAAGCTCTCGTCCTCAAGCAGCTCCTCGAGGTCGACACTCGCTCCTTCGCTTCTTCCTTCTTCCCCCGCTGACCCGTCCCCTCACGCACCACAGAACCTCATGAACGCTTCCGCTACCACCCCTCTTGATCCCTGGCTCATCATCTCCGGTCCCGCTCCCCCAGCGGGAAGCAAGGAGAGGTATCAACTCGTCCCTCCCGAGTTGGTCGATTTTTTGATGAGGGCGGGAGTTGTGAGTGAGCATCCGAAGGACGGGAGGCGAGTCAGGCTGGTGGAGTTTGGGAGGGGTGTTGGAGGGGTGTAGAGCGGTTGGGCAATGCGATGAGCGGTGCTTCGAGACGAGTCGAGTCGCCGGGAAGGGAACTTGCTCTCTCCTCGTTCTTGCGCTTGCTCTTTGGCGAGTTTCGTGTACTGAAGTAGACTGATTGACGCAAAAGACACCCTATCTACACCTAAGCATTGTCGACCGCGCACGCTCCAAACAACTATGCGCTGACCTCCAAGACCCATCCCTCGCCCTCCCTACTCTCGCCAGCCGCCCTCCAAGCACCCTCAACGTCGACTTCTACGACTCCCTTACTCTTTTTACTCGAACTGATGAACCTCGAAGGGATGGGAGTACCATCCAAGTTGATGTTGAGCGACTCGAGCGAGGAGGACTCGGCGGCGAGGGAGGGGAGGTAGAGGCCGAGACGAGGGGAGACGAAAGCGAGGCCTACGCGGAGGACCGGTCCTCCCTTTTGTTTGTCCTCGTCCTGGTCCTGGTCCCTGCTGGAGCCCTCCTCCTCGACTTTGACGGTGGGCGTCTCCCTCACTCCGCCTCCAACCCTCGCCCTCGGTCTCCCTCCCAACACGGCCCATCTCCCCACACTCCAAAGCACCACCGCCAACGTAAATCCCACGACCGCTCTCGTTTCACTCCAAATCGTTCCAAGTGGTCGACGGAGGAGATCTCGACCGAGGGAATGGAGTTCGGTGCGGAGGGAACGAGGTTGGGCTTGAGGGGCGGCGGGGGAGGTGGAGAGGGAGAGGGAAGTGCGGTAGGAAGTGAGACAGGTGAGGAGGAAAGAGAGGCGCGAGTGAGCGGGTGGGTGGGGGAAGGATGAAGGTAGGCGGGTGGTGAGCGCCGAGGGAGCGGTGGAGGTGGAAGAAGTGACGAGGGGCTTGGGGATGGCGTTGGCGGTGGTAGGAATGGAGGAGGTGATGGAATCAATGACCTCGGTGGACCGAATCGCGGCGAGACCGGTATGCTTGTCGAGTAGGCCGAGGCAGGCGATCTTGACTCCCTCTCCTCCATCGGCGGTGGGAAGTTGATGGAGCTGAGCAATGGTGACGATGGCGTGTTGCGTCTCCTCGAGTTTGATGTGAAGAAGAGGTTTGGCGAGTAGGCGATGACCTTCCTTGGCTTGAACGAGTCGTCCGAGCGAGACGTGCTGGACCTCCTCGGCGCCCTCGAGGTAGACGACGAGGTCCTCCTCCTCCCCCTCCTTTCCAAGCGCGAGCCTCCCAACCGCATCCGCCACATCCTTCTCATCAACGGTACTCCTCGCTCTAGTCCCCTCGGGCCTAACGTTCCAAAGCCCAAGATGAGCCCCCTCGGCTCCCTTCATCACCAAGCCAACCTTCAACGCCTCTCCCTCCCCTTCTCCCCCCAATACATCCTCAAATACCCTCCCCTCCAACACCGCTCCGACCTCTTTACAACTCTTGACCAACCCCGCTCCTTGCTTCGTCCACCCAAGACTCGCCTCCCACCCACCTTCCGCGCTCAACCCTTGCACAGCGGGTCCATCGGTCGAATAAGTCGGCGCGGGGGAGAAGGCTCGAAAGGCGATATGGTAGGTACCCCAAGGGTGCAGAGCGGTGGTATTGGTGAGACGTTCTTGGCACATGTCGAAATCGGGGACGAGGGCGAGGGACCGAGTGAGGAGCGTGTTGTAGGCGTTGATGTGGAGGTGGTAGCGGTGTGAGGTGGGGGTGTCGGGGAAGTAGTCGTCCGAGTTGCGCTGTTCGAAGGTGGCGATCGCGGTCGCGGCGAGAAGGGGTTAGCTGCGCTCCGCCGAGAGGAGAGAGAGAAGAGAGAACAACGAACGACAATGCTCCGAATCCCATCCTTGCAGACCAATCCCAACTCCCCACCCCAAGTCCTGGGCGATCCACTCATACAATGCACCGTCGATCCCTCTCCAAACACCTCATCCGCCTCCCTCCTCATACACCTCAACATCGCCCTCCTCAACTCTCCCGCATCCTCCCCCTTCTTCTCCTCTTCCACTCCCTCTCCCTCTCCTCCCGCACCCTCACACCACCTCGAAAGCACATAATCCTGATGCGCCTGATCATCCACTTTGACAAAATCGATGCCCGCCCGTCGAAGTTCGGTAAAGTAGTCGTGGTAATACGCGCCGAGACGGGAGGGGGAGGGGAGGTACCAGTGCGTATCTACTGCGCTGCTGTGGGTCGTGGAGGAGGAGCGCAGAGTCCAGAGTTGGAGGGGACCGTATTTGTTGGATAGAGGGCCCGTGGGGGCGAGGCCGTCCCAATATCTGTTGCGGAGCGAGAGAGGGAGAGCGGCGGGGTCAGCTCGCGGCTCGGTGGCGGCGATGGGTAGTTCAGAGAGCGAGCGAGAGCAAGAGAGGGAGAGAGAGAGGGAGAGAGAGTAAACCTCACCCCTGCAACGTCATCCACACTCCCACTCTCTCAATCCCCATCCCTTTAATCCTCCCAACAGCCTCTTTCAACTCCTCCCCCACCCGTCCAACCAGCACCACCCCATCCTCACTCGCACTCGCCCCCTCACTCGCACTCGCGCCCTCCCTCACCACCACACCATCAAGATCGAGATCAAACCATCCCTCCCTCACTCCAAAACTCTTCAACCCGCGACGGTCTTTAGTCGAGTCGACGGGATCGGGGAAATGAACGACATCTTGCCAACCGTCGTCGAGGAGGAGGGTCGTCAGTGCCGTGGAGAAGAGGGGAGAAGAGTGCGGTTGGGGTTTGTGGCGGTCGGCGTGGTCGTTGCTAGAGGTCGGAGAGGAGGAGGAGGGCTCCGAGTCGGCGGAAGGGGAAGGGGAAGGGGAAGGGCGTTTAAGTCCCTCAAGCCAAGGGAGGACGTCGCTCAAGGTATAATGCTCATAATTGAGGGCATTCCAAGTGCACGCCGCAAGGCCTTGCACTTGCTCCTCCTCCTCCTCCTCCTCTTCTCCCTTGCCCTCGCCCTCGCCCGAGTCGCCGAGCACCCCCCTCGCGATCCTAACCACTTCCTCCACGCATTCTTTCAATTCCCCTCCTCCTTCCCTTCCTCCCCAGGCAACAGCAACATACCCTTTCACTCCCTCCTCCCCTGAATCACGGGTACAGCGCAACCAAACTCCCTCGTCGCCGCCGCCGCCGCGGAGGGAGGAAGAGACGTCGCGAGTGGAAAAGGCGAGGAGGGTGATGATGCCCGCGGGGTGGGTGGAGGAGGCTGGTCGATGGAGAATGAGGAGGAGGGAGTCAAAGTCTGGTGAGAGGGAGGCGAGGGGATTGGGAGGGGTAAGGAGTCGAGGGAGGTACCATGTTCGTCTGGGGGTGAGGTGAGGCGCGCCGAGATGGGTCAGCGAAAAGACAGAAAATACAACAGCGAGAGCAAAGCACACTCACTCGCTCCGCTCAATCACCAAACCCTCAGCTTGCTCCCACCCACTCTGACCTTTCATCCTCAACCCAAACCTCTCGACTCCATCACTCTTCCCCTCTCCCATCCCAAACCCAGCAAGCAAAGATCTTTCCCCCTTTCTCTCAATCTCTGCTCCCCTCGCTCCTTCCTCCGAGCCTCCAAACTCAATCGGGCACTCCCCCTCGGCGGCGGCGAAAGAAGAAGGGAGGGGAGCCTGGCCAACGATGAGCTCGACCACCCCATTCCCTCCTTGATTGCCCAACCATTCGATTGAACCATCAGGATGAACCAGGCGGAAAGTGTATTCAAACCTGCCTGGTTGAGCCAGGTCGAGAGGGATTTGAGCGAGCCAAGTTGACTCAGTGTGCTCGGTGAAAGGGATGGCGGACCAGGTGGTGGAGGGGAGGGAGGTCCAGATTTGGGGTTGGGATCCTTTGGGGAGAGGAGGAGTGGGAGGGTGGAAAGTGAAGTGGAGGTAGGAGGGAGAAGAGGAAGGGAGGGGGATGATCGAGAGTTGGCCGAGGGAGGGTTGAAACGACATGGGGAGCGGGAGGGGCTGTGAGAGGTTGAAAGAGTGTTAGTCTGGTGCTGTTGTATAACTCTGTGGTTCAACTGCCTAGAGAATTAATATCTGGCTATCGAGAGTTTGACTGCCTACAAACAGCGACGAGGTAGACCAGCGAGCAGAATTCAATCCGCTACACTCTACACTGCTAGCAACAACAGCAGCAACGTCCAGCAGAACAAGCAGCGCCAAAGAGACCAACCCGCCCGCCCGGCGCGTCATCTCCTCTGAACCCCTCACCCGCTTTCGACACTGCTGTTGCTCCTCCGCCGTCTACTGAACTACAGCGATAGTCTTGTACCACCCCAAAGTAGCTCCTACAGCTGCTCCGAGCGCGAGGGGACCCACCTTTGTTGATCTGGACGACGCGCGCGTTGGAGAGAGTGGGGCCCGGCCGGATGGGGAGGGGCAGAAGAAGGGGGGGTGTAGAGAGCGCTGTACAGCTGTTGGTGCTAGCTGTAGTCGTTTGACAAGTGTCCAAGAAAGCGAGAAGGAAGAGCGATCAAGGGAGAGAGGAGAGAGGCCAAGAGAGAGAGAGAGGAATGCAACCCGAGCGCGAGCGGCCGAGGCGCGAGTAGTCAGCAAGGTCGATCTTCGGGGCTGTCTGTCAGGGTTCGAGAACTGGCGGCAAATAATGTTCAAGTACTGGACTTCTTTGGTAAGATTGGGTCATTGTCATACAGGAGAAAAAGCAAGCAGCCTTGGCCGCACTAGAGCTAAGAGGAAGGAAACCATCGCCGAGCTCTCTCTCTCTCTCGGCTCTCCCTCTTCGGTACACCTCCAAGCTCTGCACTACACTACAAAAGAACTAGCTACACCAACTCATCCAACAGCTCTTGCAACACTTGAGCAAACACTTGCGGCTCATGCACAAAAGCAAAATGATTCGTCTCTTCAATCCTCTTGACCGCCACCTTCTTCTTCTTCTTCTCTGCCGTCTCCTTCTCCTCCCCACCTTGAACCTCACCAAACGGATTCAACCCCCACCACTCCCCGACGGTCCTAGCCGCATCCAGGCAATACCCATTCGTCCTCGCCCCATAAATGAATCCCAAGGGCACCGCAGGGGACAAGAGCGGGGCCAGCGCATTCTTGGCCAATTGGGCTACCTCGTCTGCTGGAGAGGCCAGACGCCAGGAGAAGCCGTGTGTGCAGGCCAGGGGTTCCCAGGCTGTTGCGAGGAGTTGGGGGGAGAGGGAGGAGGGGGGGAGAGAGGCGATTGGGGCTTGAGCGGGGAGGTG
>MWVB01000036.1:209847-228761 GCA_003054985.1 Leucosporidium scottii | reverse complement strand
AAAGGCGGAGAGGCGGGTCGCGGGAGGAGCGAGAGACCAAGGATAGACGGCGAAAGGGAAAGGCGAGCGAGAAAGGAGGAGGGAGAGAATATCGAGGGCGAGCGAGTGAAGGTGAGGGGTGAAAGTGTGTGCGAGGGTGAAAGCGAGACGAAGTGGTGATGGAAAGGCGGGGAAAGAACGAAAAGCATAGTCAACTCCTGCTCGGCGGCGGTTGAACTGGTCCGAAACGCCAACTCACATTTCCTTCAACACCGAATCCACTTCAACATCCATCTCCTCCGCAATCAGTCCCTTGACGACCTCCACCGCAACGCTCTTCTTCTCAACATCGTTCGCTCCTACAAGATCGGCATCCTGTTCCTCGGTATACCTCCCACGCTCGAGAAAGAACTGCTCCAAGCTGAGGAAACCAAGGTAGAGAAATGAAAAGCTCGCCATCGGGTCGAACGACCGTGAAGTCGGCGTCGCTCGATCATTGGGCAGAAGCCCGGCGACCAAGTTTCGCCCTCGAATCGCCCCGGATCTGCACAGATGCACGTCTTCTTTCATCTTGAGAATCTACGTCGTTCTCGAAGGGTTCTCGCACTATGAGAGGAACAACAGTTCAGCTTCGTGTACAGCACGACCAGCACGACCAGCTCGGCGAAAGAAGAGCGAACCAAGAAGTAGTTGAATCCCACGAGCTCGAGGCCATTCTGCTTGGCAAACTCGGCGACGGCAAAGTTGCGACGAGCGGGCCTCTCGTTGTCCTTGAGGGTAGGCTGCTGCTCCATGGGGAGGAGGGGCTTGGTCTCCTTGTAGAGGGCGAAGCAGTAGCGGTGAGGTCTGCAAAAGGGCGAGGGTCAGTAATCACTCTCACAACGCAAGAAGAAAGAACGAACCCAGTTCCCTGCCCAGGCGAAGGAGCGACCCAAGGCGAGAGCGCCTCCTGGGTCTTCTCGACGAGACCTTGTCCGCCGAGTCCACGCTCGCCCGAAGTCTCTACCGCCGAGCTGATCTCCTCCAGCGACTTGGGCTTCAATCCACCGAGAACGAGATGGCGCCATGGTCCAAACTTTTGGTCCTCGCGCGAAGGGGCGTCGGGGTCGAAGGAGAGGAGGGTGTAGGTCGAGCCCGAGTCGGTGGGGTCCTGTTCGGCGAAGAGAGGGTGAGCGAGAGTGCAGGAGCAGAGCGTGTAAGGTACGTACCTCGGCAACGAAAGAGACTACAGGCTCATCCTTGCCTTGGCTAGGCTCGAGAGTGTTGCCCAAGCTGACGGTCGCGTCGGCGCTGGGGAAGTCGATCTGCACGAGCACCTTGGGTTGGAAGTCGGCGGGAAGGAAAGGAGTTCCGAGAAGGCCAGCCTTGTCGAGTCTGTAGCGAGCAGAAAGGTCAGCTCTTCAGCTGAGCGCTTTGAGATTCCGCGACGTGGGGAAGACTGACGCTTGCTTGACGATCTGAAGGGGGAGCAATACCATGGCCTGTAGGGGAATAGCGTGAGCAGTGCGCTTCTACTCTCACTGCATACAGCCCTCACTGTTGAGATTCGAGTCCGAAGCAAAGTTGTGGTCGGCGTCAAAGCCTCAAGAAACGGGCCGGCGCTTGATGATGCTCTGCTTCGCCGCTCACCTCGTCTTGGATCGATGTTCCTAGGGGCGGGGCTGGTTCTCTTCTGGGTTCTGCTACACATCTTTATCCGTTCTTCCGACGAGGATCCTGCTCTCGTCATCTCTCCCGACTCGCGGAGGAGGAGCTCAACGCCGCCTCGCTCAACAAGATGGACGCTGCACCTGCTATCGCTGCACATCTCAACTACAGCTCTAAATCATCTACCTCCAGCGTTGATACAACCCTGGAGAAAACGTCGACGGCGGAAGCTTAGCTTGGTGGTCAAGGACGACGAAAGACCGCTGAGCTGGTTCTGGGAGGTCGGCGCGCTCGCAGGGGTCTTGGGATTGTTGGTGGCGCAGGGCGTACTAGCGTGGGCCGCTCTACGGAGTGTCACGGTGCTCCTCAAGGTGCTCAGCACGGATAGGACAGCAGCGCCGCGCCTGGCGAAGCGAGCCCTCGAGCACGCCACGAGCGGAGCATCTCCAGCCGCTGACCTTTTGCTACGGCCCGTGGTGAGTTTCGCAGTCTTTAACATACCATTTTCGAGCTCACGACAGCCTTCTCGCAGATCCCGGGACTCACCCAACCTCTTTCGGCGCTACCCCTACTCCTCGCCGCCCTTCTCTTCGCCCAAATCTTTCATGAACTCGGCCACGCTCTGGCAGCAGCTTCGTATGTAAAGGATTCGCTCTACGAACGCCCTCGGCTGACCTCAATCCGCTCACAGCGAATCAATACCCGTCCTCTCGGCGGGAGTCCATCTCTGGATCGCCCTGCCGACTTTCTACGTCTCTCTCCCTTCATCGGCACCATCACTCAAGATCAGTGCAGCTGGAGTATGGCACAACGTCGTGCTCGTGCTGGCTGTATGGATGCTCAGTAGCGAAGGAGCTGGTGCGGGTCGCCTCCTTGCCTCGGGCTTCTTTCGACGGGTCGACCGAGGTGTAGCAGTCATTGAAGTAGAATCGGTGCGTTTGGTTTCTTCGCACTACGAGTGCAATCACTGAACAGCCTACGCTACAGTCCTCCCCTCTCCATCCTTACCTCCCCGCCTCGTCGGTCATCACTCACCTCGACGACCTCGAGCTCGACTCCTCCTCCAAGCCCCTCACCCTCTGGGCAAGTTACCTCTCAACCCTTTCGTCCGCTTCCACCTCGGACTCCACTTCAACAGCCCCCTCCTATTCCTCCCTCGGCTGGTGTCTCCCCATCTCCGACTTCTCCATCTCGGTCCCACCCCCTTGCTGTACCTCCGCCGCTCCTCTCGCCTCTTCGACCTCTCACGACCTCTGTTTCGCAATGGACGACCCACTAGAACCCACTCGGCAATCCCACGCCTGCCTCGATCCGCTCCCGCTCTTCTACCCTTCGAAAGTCATCCCTCAGCGGTGTCTCGATGGTAAGAAGTGTGGACAGGGACTTGGCTGCGCGACGTTGGCAAGAAAGGAGATGGTGCTGAGGATTGGGGTTGGGCCGAATGAGAGGGAGAAGGTGGGAAGAACGGTTGTGTGGCAGGGAAGGAGATCGGCGGTGCTGCATCATGGTGAGTCCTTGGGGCTGGCTTCTCTCGTCGAGCTTCAATTGATCATCTTATTCACATTCAGTGAGCGTCTCCGACTCGCTCCCTCGCTTCTGGTGGGTCCCCAAGACCTGGCTCCGCGGCACCGAGCGATTCTACTCGTACGCTCTCTCTTCCTCTCTCCCTTCCCTCGCCTCGCAGCTGACCTCTTCCCTCACTACTCGATAGTCATCTCCTTTCCCTCTCCCTCGCCGTCGCCTTTTTCAACCTCCTCCCCCTCCCCCACCTCGACGGCTCCGAAATCCTCTCCTCCTTCCTCACCGCCATCGCCTCTACCTCCGATCGCAACCTCGAAGAAGGCCTCGGGATTCTCGTCCCTCCTCCACCGAGCTTACTGGAGAACGTGTTGGAGTGGATGCGAGGGCTGAGATGGTTGAGCAGGATGGCGGATGCGGAGGAGATTATTGAGAAGAGGTTGCGAGCTTGGACGTTCATGGTAGGAGGGGTGCTTCTGGTGGCAACGGCGGCCGTTGAGGTTATTAGTGCAAATCGATAGACGAGCTCGGGGGTGTACCAGGAATGTACTGAAGTATATGGGTTCGTTTTCAACGCTTCGCGAGGTTCGATCCATGCGACTCTCGACTCGTCGACTGCTGAGCTGTACAAGATTCGTCCATTCACACAAACGGCTACAGGGAGGTAAGGGACAGATATATGCATATAGGGAGACAAAAAAGCGACAGTCGAAATCGTGATAAAGAAGTGATTGTCCTCGGTTCATCCTCAGTCGGCGGCGTGGTCTCGGCGACAGACACTGCGAGAGAGAGAAGGAGAGAGAGGGTCAGCGAGGAACGCGAGGACAGAGCGATGTAATCAACACACGGGCAGGTTCCGTGCTCCTTGAGCCAAGATTTGAAGCACTCGGAGTGGAAGCCGTGGTTGCAGCGACCGAGCATGCACTCCTCGTCTTCTTCGTAGTCCTGCGGGAGATTGAGTAAGAGTCAGCGATGTCGAGAGCTAGTAGGAAAATCAGTACTCACCTGCAAGCAAATGGCGCAGCGCTCTTCCTTCTCGAGCCCCTTCCTCGCGAACGGCGGAACATCCTCGTCCATTGTGACGGCGCTGGTCGAGGCGATCCCGGTCGGAACGGGCTGAGCTGTAGCACAGCGCTCGGGCATGGGCCATTCCGCGTACTTGAAGACAGTGAGGGAGGAGACCTTGTCGGCGGAAACGCCCTTGGGTTTGACGTCGCCGAGGCGCTCGGAGAGGCGGAGGAGGGCGTCGTAGGAGGAATCGAACTCGTCGTCATCCTGTAGAGAGCGAGAAACGTCAGCACCCTGCTAGCGAAGGAAGAGAGCGAAAACACTCACGACGTAGTTTCGAGCATCAAGAGCAGCGCTATCTCGGCGGTAGAACCCGCTAAAATCGTCGTCCCAGGCCGCGATGAAGCGGTTGCCGACTCCTCCCATCCGTGTGAAGAACTCGCCGAGCCCGACTCGGCGCCTTGTACCGCCTGGCGACCTCGGCTGCTCCTCGACGGCTTCGGCGGCAGCCTCTGGATCTCCAGGCGCGCCACTAAACAGCGCCCTCATGACATTCCTCTCCCGGCGGATACTGGCGAGTCGTTCCGCTCGAGCAGTATGTCGCTCGGTGGCGCTCGCGCCCGAAGTCGACGGCTCGGTCTCGTTCGAGGCGCCCGAAGCAGCCGAGTCGGACAGGCCGCGACGGCGACGGAGAGTGGAATCCTCGTTATTTGGTGGAGAAGAAGGTGTGCCGCGAGATCGAGTCCCAAAGTGAGAGAGAGCCTCGGCGATGGTGCTGCGTTGACGAGCGGGAGGGGACCGTCGGCGAGGAGGGGAGGGGCCGTCGACGGTGGAGATGGTGTCGCGGATGACGGGCATGCGGCGGTGGGTGAAAAGGGTGGGCTGGTTGGTGGAGTCCTCGCTGGCTGTTGTAGCGCCCGAGGCAGTAGCGGTGGTGGTGGTTGGAGGGCGAGGCTCAAAGTTGAAGCTCGGATGGAAGAGGAGAGGCTCGCGACGCTGTATGAGGCGCGTCAGCGTGCGCTCTGAGCAGGCCAAGCTGAGAGAACAACTCACCTGCCCTCCCCAAGCACCCTCTCCGAACGCCAGCCTAGTCCTTCCCTCCCTCTCCTCCTGCTCGCCGACGAGCTCCGCTCCCTCGCCCGCCCTCCGACCCACACTTCCGCTAGGGAGCATGTAAGGCCTGGCCCACGTCCTGCCTCTACCGACCGCAGCTGCAGCCACCTCATCGGCCTCCTCCCTCGCGAGCAGCTCCTCGTCCTCCTCGTCGAAATTGAAGGGGTTGCGAGGGTAGCGAGTGTCGGCAGCGCGCGCGCGCTCGCTGAAGGGGCCTTGAGGGCGAGGGCGAGGTATGCGAATAGAAGGACGAGGAGGCAGGCCTTCCTCGAGGTTGCGGAAGATGTCGTCGGTTTCCTCGCGAGCGAGGGAGGGGATGCGGTCGTCGAAATCGGTCGCGGTGAAGATGGAGGCGGGCATGCTCCATCGAGGGGCGCGACGAGGGCTGGGACTGTCGGCTCGGGTGAAAGGAGACGTCTCTCCGCGAGGCACCGTCTCGGAGCCCTCAGAGGTAGGCTCGGTGCGCCTCACCCATCGCGAAGGTCCAGCGACGGGCGTCTCGGTCGAGGGGGGAAAAGCGTCGGCTGCCGTCGAGGGCGGCGAGTTGTCCCTCCAGGGTGGGCGAAGACGAGGAATGTCGATGCTAGAGGATGCTGAGGTGGTAGCGGTGGTGGAGAACGCGGTGACGGGCTGTTGACCGAGTCGCCAGCGCTCGTTGGCACGCTCGGTCGGTCCTCGCATACGGCGAGACGTGGAGCTGAAGGAAAGGGATTGGGTAGGATCGAGTTGACGGGAATTCGAGGTAGAGGTAGAAGGGGGATCTCCGACTGCGCCCCAGAGCGACGAGGAAGACGACTCGGCGAAAGTCTCACGCCTCGCTTCGGCCCAAGGGATCCTAGCCCTGCGCGCGGGAAGCTCGGATGCGGATGCACCGGACTCGGCACCCACTCCAGATTGGGTTTGAGACCTCATGGCAGCGAGTCCCTCCCTCCAAGCATCCCTTTCCACCCTCGCCTCCAGCCTCCTGCCCTCCTCCCTAATCCTCTCCGGCTCGCCCGCGCTCCTTTCCGCGAGCCAGCCCTCCTCCCGCTCCGCGCCCGCGGTGCCCATGAGAATCTCGGGCGACTCGGGGGGAGGGACTCCCGTAGCGTTCCTCGAGAGACGAGGTCGTCGAGAGCGAAGGCTGGTGAGGAAGTGAAGGGCGCGGGAGCCGGAGGTGCCGCTAGTCGAGACGTCGCTGGAGGAGGAGGAGGCGGAGGGAGACGTAGGTGAGACGGGAGCGGCTGCTGCATCCGAAGCGCGGCGACTGGCGCGAGGGGAGGAGATGGAGCTGCTCGGACCCCATCCTTCGCCAACTCGAACACCGATGACGGGAGGGCGAGGGCGACTACGGTCAGGAGGCGGTAGGTGTTGAGCCGAGGGAAGTTGTAGAGCAGGAAGCGCGTCGTCCATGTCGGCGGGAGGCGAAGAAGGAACGGCGGGGAAGTCCTGCAGCATCCTCGTCGCGCGCTCGATCGCCGACTCGGGACTGTCCTCAGACGCCTCCATTGAACCGCCCTCGTTCTGCCTCTCCACGCCCCTCATGCTCTCTTCAGCCCTCTCCAAGCGCTCGCCCGCCTCCTGCAAGACCGCTCTCCCTCGTTCCTCGACCTCGGCGCTGATCCTCGCCTGCTCGCGCTCCTCCCTCCAGAAGCTGACCATCGGATCGAGCTGCCGCTCGCGCATGGGATCGGGTCTCGCCCGAGCCGAACGAGGGCGAAGGAGGGTTGTGGCGGAGGGAGGAGAGGCCGAGTAGGAGGAAGTCGATGCCGAGGTGGAGGGAGGGCCGGGGAAAGTGACGGGAGGGGCAAGCTGGTAGGAGGTTGAGGTGGCTCGACGGAAGGTCGAGAAGGTAGGGAAGGAGGTGCCGCTCCTGCGCGAGCTGGTCGTGGCTTCGGGTTGAGTCGTTCGAATGGCGGACATCCAACCGTCTTCGGACGGCCTGGGCGAGCGAGGCGATCCGAGAGAGCTAGGAGAGGCGAGCTGAGTGCTCTGAGGCGAACCGGGTGCCGTGCGCGAGATGCCGGAAAGCGAGAGTCTGCTTCGGCGAATGGGGACGAGATCATCTTCGGGCGAGCCGGTGGCGACAGCGTTGCGGCCTTGCGAAGTGGAGGTGAGGACTGGGTCGATCGGGAAGGGGCGAGAGGGATAGCGACCGAGGGCGGGAGCGAAGGTGGCGGGCAGGCGACTGCTGCTTGACGAAGTCTCGGGCGCCTGCATGTCGATGTCGAGCTCGGGGGAAGCGTCTTGCTCGAGAGAGTCGTCCGTGTGAAGAGGGGTCGACGAGCGCCTCCTCTTTGACCTATCGTCGGCGGCGGCTAGTCGACTCGACGAGGCTTCGGCTTCCTCGGCGGAGCGATCCCTTGACGCCGCTCGACTCGACATGGGCGACCTCCTCCTAAGCGTCGAGGTAGCAGCATCGTGCTCCCTCAAGTAGCGCATCCTGGAAGTAACGCTGGCCCTCTGCGAATCGAACGAATGGCGGTATTGCGAAGGCGTGGGTCGGGGGCTCGTGCTCGTCCCTCGGCCGCGCGGGAAGGGCGAGTAGGTGGCGGAGAGGGCCTCATTGAGAGCAAAATCCGATACAGCTGGGGGAGTCGTTCCCGAGGAAGGTGTGACCTCGTCGAAGGACCGTTTGACCGAGGACGCAGACGAGGGCCCGCTAGCGCTCGGCGCCAACGAGCTACTCGGCGCGAGCGAGGTTTCGAAGAGGGGCGCGGGAAGAGGTGGTTCGACGTTGTTGTAGCGCGAGCGGAAGGGTCGGTGTACGGTGATGTTGGAGGAGAAGACGGCAGGGGCGGCCTCCCGCGATGCGAAAGTGGGGGCCGAAGTGACGAGCGAACTGAGAAGACGAGGAAGGTCAGCTCGCGGTCGCAGCGAGCAAGAAGAAGGAAAAATCGAGCTTACTCGCTGAGGTTGGCTGTGTCCTGTAGTCTTCCTGCGGCGTCTCCAGCGCCCTGCCCCTCCGATATCTCGACGTCCCCCGCCTCGAACGCAAAGACGCCGACTTCACCTCGAGTTGCAGAGGGCTCCTCCTCGCCTGCACTCTCGCTGGCACTGCGTTCCATCCTATCGTCGGCTGGTGATCCCGCCGCAGCTTCCGCCGAGCCCGTTTCGATGGCCGAGTCGTCTGCGAGGCCTGCGACAGTGGGGAGGCTCGATGGGGTTGGGAGTCCAAAGGCGGTGAGGGGAGCTGCCGCTTCGGGCGGTTTGACCATGGGCATGGCTAGTACAGAAGCGACGGGTGCGAGGTCGCCCGCTGCTGCTGGGGCGGTCTGTATTGACGCCATTGGTTGCGAAACTTGGAGCTTGAAACCGAGAGCTCAAGTCAGACGAAAGTGGCGGGAGTGAGGTGCAGGAGGGAGGAAGGCGAGAAGGAGGAGGGAGCAGCTCTAGTGTGGTAGGAGCGAAAAAGGTGTGACTCGAAGACGGAGGGCGGGAGACGTCGGAGTGAGAGCCTGGTTTCAAACGAGGTGAGAGCCGGGGAGGTGTCAGGCTGCTTATCACTTGGGAGATGACCCTACAGCAGAGGACTCTGTAGGCTGTCGAGCTGTTGAACTCACTAGTTTGGGCGAGCTGAAGACGAGAACGAGCCCGAGAGGATGTCGCAGGAGCCAGAAGGGAGGAGCTCACTCAGGCGCCTCTCGCTCCTGGAGGCGGCATGCAACGACTTCGGTGGTGCTCGGCTACAAAACACAGAAAGTCGGTCGCTGCTCGGATCTCAAGCTCTCACTTCCCTACCTGTTCTCACTTGCACTTGCATCTGAGGCAGACCCCTCGCCGAGCTCGGCGCTGGCACTGTGGCAGAAGCGAGTTGACCTGATCATCGAGATGGGCTGATACTGTAGCTCAGCGAAGTTTACTCCCATGTCTTTAAATTTCCTCACGTATCTATGAGGCATGGACGATGCCCTCGCGCGCCAGTTGAAAAGCTCGGCCGTCGCTGGCTCGCCTCGGCGATGTCAAGCTTCAAGATACGGCGAGAAGAAGGCCGCTGCGCCTTACACTCACGTAGCGAGAGCTCACGCGACATCGGGTGCACTATGTTACTGATGCTGCATTGCTCGAGGTGCCAAGACTAAATGGTGAGCGAGGTACGGAGGTAAAATGAGGTAAGGAGAATATCGAAGGAGGAGCGGCCGTGCGCCATGGGAGAGAGGGAGAGGCAGCGCAGTTGTCGACCAGCGAAGAATTAGGGCTGCGAGCTGATCTTGAGGTTGGTAAGGCGGACGACGAGGGGAAGGAGCTGAGCGTTCTCGCGCGAAGCATGGTAGGTGAGGCGATCCAAGTTCGTCTTGTTGTGGTGGTTGAAGTTGGCTTCGAATCTGTTCGTCCGACGTACGGACAGAGTCAGCAAGGAAGGTAGAGAGGGAAGGAGAGTGCGACTTACTTGTCGAGGAAGTCCCACTGCTTGGAGAAGGGCACCTTGCTCCAATCGCCGCCCGTCGCTTCGGCTTGACCTTGTACCGCGGCGATGACCTTGGTGAAGTGGGCAGTGTAGGAGGAGAAGAGGGTGCAGACTTGTAGGAGCTTGCTGTGCAGCTGAGGGAGGGAACCGAAAGGTCAGCTCCAGTGCCGAGCGCGGGTGGGAAGGGCAAGCAAACTCACGGTGAGCAGCTTCTCGTTCGTCAACAGGCACTCCTTCAAGCACGTATCGAGGAAGTCGACATGATCACGCAGGAGCTGATCGACTGTCTCGACCTTCTCCAACTTCTTCTCCAACGTCGTCCAATTGACCTCGAGCACCCCGCTGACGGCGAAGCTGTACATCTGCTGCACAAAGGCGAACATCCTCGCTCGTAGTCCAAAGACGCGAAGCTTCCACTTCTCGAGCTCGGGGTAGACGGACCGCTTGCGCCAGAGAGGGGATTTGGTGTGCTCGGTCCAGGTTTCGGCGAGGACTCGTTCGGCGTGCTTGAGTTGAAGGAGGTGGCGGAAGAGGAGCTGGTAGCGGAGAATGGTCTTGCGTGAGATGACGAGGGAGAGAGGGAACTTGACGGTGTAGTCGAGGGTGAAGGCCTCCCAGGCTGGAGGGGGGGCAGCACGTCAGCTTCGAGCGGCGAGAAAGAGAAAGAGAGGAGAAGACCCGCCATGGAGGGTCGTCTTATCCACACCCTGCTGTTCCTCCTTCTTGCCCTCCTCCATCATCCCCGTCCCCAGTGCATCGACACCATCTTCGCCCGAGAACGCGCCGCTGACATTGACGATCTTGACGAGCCATTCGGTGAGGGTCGAGCCGCCGAGACCGACTTTGAGGTCGTCCTTGAAGGGATCGCTGGCCGAGGCCGAAGACGGGTGCCGCAGAGCGAGCTCGAGCAGCGATTGCAGCTTACTCTCCGAGGCGTGCTTCCGCTTCTTGCTGAGTTCGTGCTTGGCGAGGTCGAGGAAGTGGGTAAAGGCGTCGCCGTGGTCGATAAAGAAGTACTGTTTGATCGATCTGTGATGGAAAGGGTGAGCAACGACGCGGTTGAGAGGTGCAGGCGGAAACGTACTTGAGCCGAGAGACGAGGTGCTGCTCCTCGAGCAAGAGGCGCAGGAGCTTCTTGTTGGCGTAGGTGTAGGCCTCGTCGATGCGCTTGTAGAAGCTGCAAGAGTTCCAAGATCAGTAGCTGTTCAAGAGCGGCTTGAGAGACGAGAGCGAACCTCTCCTCGTTCATGGCGACGAGCTCGTCGGCCTTGAAGGCGGCACCCTCTGGCGGTTCAATCTCGATCCCGCACTCGCGAATGACGTTGAGGTACTTTCCCGCGAGCAGGATCTTGTTCTTCCACGGCTCGAGGAAGCTCGGGACGATGGCTCCTCCAGCGAGACCTCGTTCCCGTGGTGGTTCCCTGCCGAGTCCTCCTGGTCCCGTCGTCGCCTTCTTGGCGCCCTTGTCACGTAGGGTGTACCGCCGTTCCCAGTACTCGTCGGTGTAGTCCATCTCGAGACTCCCTCGGTTGATGCCCTTGCCCTCTTTCACGATGAACTCGTCCCATGGATCCGAGAGATGGCCAGTCGAGATCCAGCCGAGAAGGATCACGACGTAGGGCTGACTTGCGCGAAGGAGGAGGGTTCCGTAGAGCTCTCGTGCTGCTGGATCTCCTGATGTCCGCTCGAGCTTGTCGGCGAGGACATAGAGCACCTCCCCTCCCTTGGCGACGCCGCCCTGCCAGCCCTCGCTCGCCGACTTGATGCCTGCTGCTGCTCCCTTCATCTCGTCGAGGATGCCGCGCATCGCTTCTCCACCAAAGCCGTCCTCGGTCGAATCGTCGGAAGAGGCGTCGTCGTCCTCGGAGGGGAGGTTGAGAGAGACGAGGTCGGAGGTGAGGGAGTGGATGAGGGAGAGGGTGTGGAGAGTCGGATGCAGGTAGAACCAGAAGCGTTGGAGTGTGAAGGTTGGCGAAGTGAGGAACATGTGCTCGAGCTGGGCGATGAGGATGAGGTATTCCTTTGAAATGGAACAAAGCGTTAGCTTGCGAGCGCCGAGTTGCGAAACCAGCGGATCAACCCACCCGAAGCATCTCGCGAATAGCAGCGCAGAGTGCGTGGTTGATGACACCGTGCTCGAGGACCGAGTATTGCTCAACGAAGGCGTGGATAGAGGTGTAGTAGGTCGCAAGGGGGAGGAACCGAGCGACGACCGAGGCGATCCACGGTTCTGCAGATGCGGAGGGGAGGGGTCAGCTGAGTCCTCGCGTTGAGCACTACGAGTCAGCGCACCTATTGAGGGATCCAAGACGAACTGAGCGCCTTGCAGACGATCAAAGTCGTCCTCGGGCGTGTACGAAGGATCGTATTCGATGTACTGGCCCTCGATGCCCTGTTCAGCAGCAAGCGGTCAGCATGAGAGTCGCAAGGGGATCAAAGATGACTACTCACCATCAACACGAAGAGCAGATCCTCCACAATGAGCGCCTCTTGAAGCTCGGGACTCAACCCCGCCAGCGACTCTTTGTCCAAGCCCTCCCGTTTCCGCTTTGTCCGCTCGCTAGCCAGCACATCCTCATCGTCCTCCTCCTCAAAACTACCTTCCTCGTCCGAAGCGAGCGGATCGTCCTCGTCGTACTCGTCGCGCTGTCGTCGCGTCTCCTTCCTTGAGCGCGAGGACGTTGAAGCAATGGCTACGCGGTGAGGCGAGATGGGAGGGAGTCGGGAATTGAGCGGTGCACGAGAGAAGGACGTCTCTGCTACGAAAGCTCCCGCTGGTGCTGGCTCTGGTCGAAGGAAGGGGGTCAGTTCGTGGATCCAGCTAGCTGAGCTTGCTACGCACCTCGTACTGATTCGTTGCCGCCTGACAGCTCGAGATCTTCTGGTTCTGGTGCAGCTCTACTGCGGTGGCCCGTCGTCTTGACTGCTGTGCGGATACTGCTGGTGATCTAGCGAGAAGAGCGCCCAAACAACGCCGTTCGTTAGCGTTCTGCTGACCGATAGAGTGCAATCGCGAGCTCACCTTCTGTAGATCCTTCTCAGCGAGCCCTCCGAAGCGTGCAGCGGAAGCCTTGGGAGTCTTGGGAGGCAGAGCGCCGCCATACGACGAGCCAGCGACGGAGCTCGAAGCGGCGAACGAGAGAGCGGAGGGTGGGCGCATGCTGAGGGAAGAAGGTGGCCGAGAGCGCGATTGGCGCGATTCTGACCTGCGCGAGTCCATGGTACAGCCGAGAGATGCGCGAAGAGCGGCAGTCGAAGCGGGAGGCAGAGGCTGAGCGAGCAGCTCTCGAGCAGGGTCTCGTGGCTACCACTTCTTGTTCTTGCAGCATCTTCCCAACGACACTTCAAGCTACGTGTGCAAGACTCTGCAACGTCTCGAGCAGCTCTACACCACTTTTCGGCGCCATCTCCACTCTTCGGCGCGTTTGCCGAGCTCTCTCAAGCGTTCGCAGGGCGCTGGACCGTCAGTGTCAGTAGAGCGAGGCAGCTGCACTGTCTTGCTCTGCGCTCGTGGATGCTAGTCGGTGATATAGACCTCTATAGAGGTTCGGCACTTCGCAATCCGAGGGGGCGAAGCGGCCGACTTTGCTACAGCGTAACGTGACTTACGTCCGTTGCCACGCGTTGTGCAAGCCGTCAAGTCACCTGCTCCACCCAAGCTTGCTCTCGATTTGAGAACCTCCGGTCGACGGGCCAGGGTCAGAACCGAGGTGCTGCCCCACCTCCGAGCCTTATACGCGTTCGCTCTTCTCCTTCCTGCACTTCGCTCGTCTCTGAAGCATTGCTACCATGTCCGACTTTCCATCTCGAACTTTCGCCGAGTGCCATGCTATCATGACTGCTCCCGGCGCTACTTGGGAGCTCGAGGAAACCGAGGTTCGGGGGCTCAAGCTCAAGACCTACAAGCATGCTCCGCCGTCCATTCGCGCTGTATGGAAGTCTACCAAGGTAAGTTATAAAGCGCGTAGCCCTCTGCCCGCAGGAAGCTGATCCCCCGCGCTTCTCGGCAGGAATTCGGCTCGCGCGAGTATCTCGTCTACGAAAGTAGGTCGCTCCCCCTTCCTCATTCGCCAGAGCATTCCCTGACTCATCCTTGCCCTTCAAAAGACGAACGCTACACCTCCGACCAAGCGCACGCCCGCGTTAACGCGCTCGCTGCCCTCTTCTACCACAAATACGGCGTCAGGCAGGGCGACCGAGTTGCCGTCTGTGCTCGCAACCTTCCTGAGTGGATCTTCTCCTTCTGGGCAACTCAGCTCCTCGGAGCCGTTTCCGTGGCCGTCAACGCTTGGCTCCCTCCCGCCGCTATGATCCACTGCCTCACGACTACGACCCCTCGCCTCGTTATCCTCGACGCCGAGCGGGCAAAGATCCTTGGCGGGGCGGTGCAGGAGATGGATCAGGCGGGCGGAACTAGGAATGTGCTCGTTATGAGGGCGGGAGGAGATCTACCGAAGGGCATGAGCAGCCTGGAGGCGGAGGTGGCGAGTTGGGAGAGCGCCGAGCAGAGCGTTCCGGACGTCGAGATCCACCCCGAGGACGTTGCTACTATCTTCTTCACCTCGGGAACAACTGGTCTACCCAAGGGAGTTGTTGGCAGCAACCGCAACTACACGACCAACCTCTTGAACTCGCTCATCAGTCAGTTTTACTCCGAGCGTCTCAACTTTCGGCGCCTGGCCATTCCTGACCTCGGTGTTCTCGCAGATGGCAACCGAGCTTACCTTCGTCGCGGCGAGGATATGCCTACCCCCGACCCCAACATCCCTCAGAAGGCCATGCTGCTCGCCGTACCGCTCTTCCACGCCGTCGGCAACCACTCCTCGCTCGGTTTGTGCACGATGCTCGGCTTCCGGGTGAGTAGCTTCGCTGTCACTCTCTACCATGAATCATCGCGACAGCTGCCAACATTCCCCTCTATCCCACTCTCCCTCACAGATTGTCCTCATCCACCGCTGGGACATCGCCAAAGTCGCCCAAGTCGTCATCGCTGAGAAGATCTCTCACGGCGGCGGCATCCCCTTCATGGCCATGGAGTTAGTAGAAGCCGTCAAACTTGCTTCGGGAGGCAAGCACGTCCTCGAGAGCATCGCTTGGGGAGGCGCTCCGTCCTCGGCGAATCTGCCGGATGAGATTCAAGGCAAATTGGGCAAGGAGGTCGTCCCGAGTCAGGGGTATGGAGCTACCGAGACGAGCAGCATGGCAACGGGAATCTGTGGCGAGGATTACCTACTCCGTGAGTCGTCCTTCTCGAGGGCTTGCCTCTGTCATCGGATCGCCGAGCTCAAGAACGCTCGCTCACCTCCCTCCCTCCACAGGTCCTACCTCCGCCGGTCTCCCCACCTTCGTCACTACCCTCAAGATCGTTGATGAGCATGACACTGAGGTCCCCACCGGATCGGTCGGTGAAATCCTCGTGCACGGCGTGAGCCGAACCTACGGCTACTGGCGGAACGAGAAAGCTACGAAGGAGGCGTTCACTGCTGACGGGTACTATCGAACGTGAGTCTCGCTCTTTCGCTCAGTGCTCGAGAGCAGTAGCTGACCTGCACGACGACCAGCGGCGATCTCGGCTACGTCGACGAAGATGGATTCCTCTACATCTCTGACCGCGCAAAAGACATCATCATCCGTGGTGGCGAGAACAGTCCGTCTCTCTCCCTCTCTCCTCCACTCACGCGCTGGCTGCTGACGCCTCTGGTGCAAACAGTCTCTTCCGTCGCCGTCGAAACCGAAATCTACCGCCATCCCGCCGTCCTTGACGCCGCGGTCGTTCCCGTCCCAGACCCCAAGCTCGGTGAACTAGTATCGTGTGTCTTGTCCTCACTTCTCTCCCCTCTCCCTCCCTCACTAACTCCTTCCGAACACAGAGCCGCCATCGTCCTCCGCCCCGAATTCACCGACAAGCTCTCCTCCAGGGAGATCATCGACCTCGTAGCCAGCGCGTTGCCCAAGCATTGTGTGCCCGTGTTAGTGGTCTTCCAAGAGGCTTTGCCGAGGAATGGAGTGGGCAAGACGGATAAGAGGGTGTTGAAGGAGGCTTTGAGTAAGATTTGGGTCGGGCAGCAGCAGAGGGCGCAGGGAGGTGAGCAGGGTCAGGTGCAGGCGAAGTTGTAGAGTGAAGACTTGAGAGAAGGAGCTAGTTTGTACATGGCTGTAAAGGATTCTGACTTTGTGCTTGGGCTGGCTTCCTTCGCCGAAAGAGGAAGACGTTCGGCGGAGTGCTGCCCCACTCAGAGCGACTGGCCCAAACCGACCATCAGTGTAAGGGCCTTCACACGGCCATTCGGCCTTTACTCGCCCCGACTCGCCTCTCGCGTCCCGCTCATTCACCAGCCCTCTCAGCCTCGTTGCGGTGGCCGAACTCGGTTCGTTTGATCATCAGACGTGCTTTGCACCGTTGTCACTGAAGTGTAGAGAAGGAGAAAGGAGAAATCATCGCGAGGCCCTGGCCATTACTACGAATTGAGTTGAAAAAGGAAGAGAGGTGGGAATCGAAGGGGGGGTGGGTACGAAGAGAGGGATCCGAGAGAGCGGGAGGAGGGGATGGACGACGCGCTTAATGCGACATCATCATCTTGACGAACTCCTCGTAGTTGATCTGGGGTTGGTACAGAGGAAGAATTGGCGGGCAGGTCGAGCGAGACTTGAGCCGAGAGCCAGGACTCACCTGTCCATCTCCATCGACATCTGCCTCGCGGATCATCTCTGCGACCTCGTTCTCCGAAAGCTTCTCGCCTGTTGATGGTCAATGCGCAAGGTCAGCAAAGTGCCGGCGCGGGGACTCAATCCCTCTCCTCCGAAGCGCCGAACTCACCAAGGTTGGTCATGACGTGACGAAGCTCAGCGGCCGAGATGTAGCCGTTGCCGTCCTTGTCGAAGACCTTGAAGGCCTCGCGGATCTCCTCCTCACTGTCGGTGTCCTTCATCTTGCGGGCCATCATGGCTGGTGGGTGCAGCGCAGGGCGGGGTTAGCTCGGTGTTCACGCTGATTCGGTCCTCCCTCCCCCTTGACCCCCTACAGCACAACAGCAGTATCCTCCCACTACTCTCTGCTCTCCCACTATCGACCCCGCACCCTCCCCACCAC
Source organism: Leucosporidium scottii (assembly GCA_003054985.1). Taxonomy (NCBI): domain Eukaryota; kingdom Fungi; phylum Basidiomycota; class Microbotryomycetes; order Leucosporidiales; family Leucosporidiaceae; genus Leucosporidium; species Leucosporidium scottii. The sequence goes on along the minus strand of MWVB01000036.1, from coordinate 212,019 downwards.
GAAGAGAAGCAGCGACGACTTACTCAAGAATTCGGGGAAGTCGATTTGACCATTTCCGTCGGCATCGACCTCGTTGATCATGTCTTGCAGCTCTGCCTCGGTAGGGTTCTGCCCCAGGGAGCGCATGACGGTACCCAACTCGCGAGTGGTGATGGTTCCATCTCCGTCTAATTTGAGGTGCGGGAAAGAGGGCGGTGCAGGGTAGAGGGAGATGTAGGGGAGCAGAGGAAGCGGGAGGAGGACGAAGGGAAGCGTGTCAGTTGTGCGGAGCTGTTGATGAAATATGTAGGCTATTACTGACCCTTGTCGAAGAGGGAGAAGGCCTGATTTGAAACGGAGAAGGGATGCGTCAGTTGAGGGAGGGGAGCGTGACCGCAGGCAGAGAGCAGATCTCACCTCTTTGAACTCGGCGACTTGCTGCTCGGACTACAAGGGTGCAGAGAAAGCGAGACCAGTCAGCGTTGAGCCCGACGAGTTGACCAGCCCGAAACACGTTGGAGAGAGCAGCGCCTAAGGCGAGGGGGAGAGGGCGCGCGCGGGAGGTTGATGCAGTAGAGCAGAGCAGGGTTGTAGGAGTATGTATCGCCTTACAAGCTGATCCATTTCGTGTAATAAAGTTGAAGTTGAAAGTTGAAGTGTAGAGCGGGAAGCAGAAGAGCGACCAAGTCCAACTCAGCGCGGACCCTCCTCGAGCAGGTTCAACTCCCTCCCTATCCGGGTTGATTCCCCTCTTCAACTCGAGGGTCGAGTACAAAGCTACAGAGTACATTCCGCCTCTGCTACAGCCCGCCTGCACCGAATTCCCAGCTTCCCGCTCGCTCTCAAACCGTCGTCACCAGCCCGAGCGCTCAGGTCACGCCCTCAGCCCATCTTTCAGGTTACAGAGTCTGATCAGGAGCATCCAGGTGAGTGCTACAGTCTGGTCTTGCTCTCTTCCCAGCAGCAGCGGCGAGCTCGGCGTTAGATCAGCGGGACGAGGCAGTGCATGCGCGCGAGGAAGGCGACCAGACGAACGGCGACTAGAGGCTCCTGCAGTTCGATGACAAGCAGAGGGAGGAGGGGTGTATCGCTACACACAACACCCGAGCGGCAGCCTCCCCTCAGAGCTGACTTGAGCCCTTTGTTTCGCCCTCGCAGCTAGACCCACGGCCTCAGCTCTCTCCCCCTTCTTCTACCCTCATAACCATCTCGACCATCTCAGATCTCAATCAACATGCCGTCCACCTCTACGCTCACCTCGGCCGAAAAGTCCCTGATCAAGAAGCACGCCCCCACCTCCTCGGGCGACAAGATCCACACGGCTGCCATCGGTCGAATCTACTACGCCTTCCCTGACCCCGTCAAATGGAGCTACAGTGGCATCAGTGGAGCTGTTGTCTTTGGATGGGGATCGCATGGAGGTTGGCTCAAGGTCGTGGATCTGGCGGTGAGGTCTCGGTCTTGCCTGGCCGTCCAGGGTACAGGGAGCTGACGCACGACACTACAGGGTACCCGAGGAGCCATTTGGACTCATGAGATTACCGAAGATACCGCGTACTTCCAGGATCGAACCTTCTTTCACACCTTCCCCGGCGACGTGAGTTCGGTCGCTTCGGCTCTGGTCCACCACCCTGCTCACTCTCCTGCCCCCAAAACAGGAATGCATGATCGGCATCGCCTTCTCCTCTGAATCGGAAGCCGCCGAGCTCTTCAAGAAGATCTCAATGCGTCACAAGTACGCCGCGAAAGCCAACGGCTCTTCCTCCTCGGCGGCAAAGAAGTCGTCCGGCTCGTCCAAGAAGAAGAAGGGAGGGATCGACAAGAGCATGATCGGAGCTCCTACGGGATTCAATCATGTTGCGCACATGGGATTCGATAGCGAGAAGGGCTTCAGCTCCAACAACGTCGATCCGAGCTGGGAGAGGCTGCTCGGTCAACTCGAGAGTCAGGGAATCAGCAGGGTGAGTTGCTCTTGCGTCCTATCGGATTTCTTCAGCCTGCTGACCCCTCCCTCGCAGACCCAAATCCTCAAGAACGAGACTTTCATCCGCAACTTCGTCGAAGGCTCGGGCGGCCCTCCTCCCGCCGCTGCCCCTCCCCCAGCGCCAGCGCCTACGGCCAAGAGGGTCCCTCCTCCCGCTCCTCCTTCCCGCGCCCCCGGAGCTCACAATATCAAGCGCAAGCCTCCTGCCC
>MWVB01000036.1:173829-209812 GCA_003054985.1 Leucosporidium scottii | reverse complement strand
CTCCTCCCCCTCCTCCTCCTCCACCAGCAGGAGGAGCGCCTGCCACACTCCCTCCAGCTCAGGATGGACGTGCCAACCTGCTCGCCTCGATTCAAGGCAAGGGCGTGGGCAATCTGCGCAAGGTCCGTCCTTTTCTCTCGGCGCTCATGCGTTCTTCTCAAGCTTTCTCTGACTCTCTTTCTCTCTCTCTCATTCACACAACAGACCGACCCCTCCTCCGCCCCCTCTGGCACCTCTCTCGCCGCCGGGGCAGCAGGAGGAGCAGCTCTCGGCCTCGGCGCCGCTGCTGGGGCTTCGGCGATGGCTGATGAGGAGCCTGCTGCCGCTGCTGGAGGAGGAGGAGATCTCGCGAGTGCATTGGCGGCGGCGCTGAGTCAGAGAAAGGGCAATATGGGCGATTCGGATGAAGAGGAGGAGAGTGATGCGGAGTGGGATTAGAGGGTGGCGAGGGACGTACAAGGCTCTTTGACGATGAATTACAGATGGATTCGCATCATGTTAGTTATGCTCACGCATCTTTGGTACAGGTTGCGCGCTGGGATGCCGTACATTCGCCGCTCGACCGCGCTCTCTCCGTCTTCGGCGCATCCGAACTCGGCGACAGCCCTTCCCGCTTCTCAAAGCAAGCCGAGTACCGGTCGAGAAATCGCTCGAATCCGGGCGTACTATTCAGCCTGAGGATTGTACCCTGCACATGACGATTCAAGCACTAGCGTGGTTTTGGAGCGGTGGGGATGAGGTGGACCCCCCTCCCTCCTCGTGGCGGGGGCGAACAGCTTCCCCTTCCTTCTCTCCTTTGTCACTCCATAGGATGAAGCTCAACACCACTTCTCATTCTCTACTCGCTTTCGCACTCGCTTCGACGGCTTATAGTGCGGCCATCGTCCCCCGAGCTTCGGCGCCCGAGGTGACGACCAAGAATGGTACTCTGCAGGGCATCGCCATTAGCTCTTTCAAACAAGAGGGTGAGTCCTACTGTATCTCTTCTTACGTGCGCCGCTGACCTCTGCTCATCTACAGCCTTCCTCGGAATTCCTTTCGCCCAACCGCCCGTCGGCGATCTTCGTCTCCGCCGTCCTCAGAGGCTCAACAGCACCTACGATGGCATCTACTCTGCCACATCTTACCCGCCATTCTGTCCTGGGTTTGGGTCTGACAATTGGGCGTACGAGGCGAACGAGGTGAGCTTCTCGACCCCGTTTCGGCGATCGCAAGCTGACATTTGCCCTCCGAAGGACTGCCTCTACCTCAACGTCGTCAGGCCTGAGGGTACGACTGCTGATTCGAAGCTTCCTGTTGGACTTTGGATATACGGCGGAGGATATCAGGAAGGTGGATCAGGTAAGCAATGAACTAGAACCGTCGAGCGGCTGAGAGGTCGACTCGGCGCATGCTGCTCGTGGACCATGGTCGTCCGCCGTCCTTCCAAGCCCTTCGCTGACTTTTCGTCCTCACTTTTCGTTTATCGTGTACCTCTCCGATACTCACAGGCGATCACCGCTACAACGGCACTTGGGTCGTCGAGCGCTCGGTCGAGATGGGCAAGCCCATCATCTTCGTCTCGATCAATTATCGTACAGCTGCTGGAGGATTCCTTGATTCTGAAGAGCTGAGGAGGGAGGGCAACACCAACAACGGCCTCTACGACCAGCGGCTCGCGCTCGAGTTTGTCCACGAGAACATAGAGTCGTTCGGCGGTGACAAGGACAAGGTCACGATCTGGGGTGAAAGGTGAGTGACTTTGTTTTGCTTCCTCCAATCGAGAACGCTGACTTCTTGACTGCACTATAGCGCCGGCGCCATGTCCGTCTCCTCTCACCTTCTCGCCTACGGCCTTACTTCTACGCCTCTCTTCCGCGCCGGCCTCCTCCAATCTGGTTCTCCCACCACCGAGAACTACAAGAGCATCAACGACTCTAAGGCCGACTACAACTCGATCCTCGAGGCCGCCGGCTGCTCCAATTCAAGCGGCTCGGCGCTCGCTTGCCTGAGGGGATTGTCGGCCGACGCGTTCAACTCTTCCGTTGTTGGGACTTCCTGGATGCCCGTGATTGATGGCGACTTCGTGCCCGACTACCCGACCAAGCAGCTGTCGGAGGGCAAGTTCGTACAGGTTCCCCTTCTGCTCGGCGGTAAGTTCTGCCGAACTTTGCTTTCTCCCTCGACAAGGAGCTGACTTCTCCTCCCTTGCCTGAATCTGATAGCCAACTCGGATGAAGGTACTGCTTTTGGAACCCATGGCATCAACACTACCGAGCAGCTCAAGGGCGCTCTCATCGGTCATTACCCCCACCTCTCCAACTCGAGCATCGACAAGATCCTCGAACTGTACCCCGATGACCCTTCGATTGGATCGCCTTACAATACTGGTGATGGCTACCTCTCGACGGGACTTCAGGACAAGGTGAGTTGGCTATCGTGCCGTCCCGTTCTCGGTGAAAAGCTCGGCGCTGACTTTTGTCTCTCCCTTCCACAGAGGGTGAGCCGTCGTCGCGTGAAAGTCTAGAGATTCGATTCAACTGCTAATCACTCGCTCTTTCCCTTAGAGCTGCTCCATCTTCGGCGACATCAGCATGGTCGCTCCCCGCCGTCTCCTCGCCGAGCGCGCCAGCTCGCAGAACCCCGTCTTCTCGTACCGCTTCAACCAGGTGACGCAGAACATGTCGATGGAAGTGGGGGTGAGTGACGCGTTTCTGCTTCTCGAGCTACAATCAGAGCTGACTTCGCTGTACAATATCCTTGCCTCTCGTTCGGCGCTTTTTCTCCTTGGCTCTCAGGTCACTCACTTTCAAGTCAGTCCTCTCCATCATCCTTACGGCTCTCAGCATTACTGATTATTGCTGGCCTCATCTTTCACTTCGCAGGAGGTCGCCTACGTCTTCTCCAACCCTCTCCCCACCCAAAACCCTCTCGGCAATCGACACACCGACCTTTCTCTCGCCAAGCTCATGACCTCGTACTGGGTCTCCTTCATTCACGATTTAGATCCTAACGGCAGCGAGTGTGCGTGCCCACTTGACTTCTCGGCCACTGCCCCTCACTAAAGCGCTCGCTCGACGATCATCTTGCAGACCCCGAAGCCCCCATCTGGCCCGACTATGCCTCTTCAACTTTGAACATGGTGTTCGAGAGGCAGGCCTCTTATCGTGAGTTTCTTTCGCGTCCTCTCCGTCCTTCTTCATTGACATCTCGGCCTACAGTGGAGGAGGACGACTGGCGCGCCGAGGGAATGGCCTTCATCAACCAGCTCGGAGAGGAGCTGGGTCATTGATTGGTCAAGGACGTTTAGTGTCAATGATCCCTTGCAGAGCTGAGGAGAAGCAGTCAATGCAGTCTAGCCGTGCTCTCGCCCGTCGTTCGACTTCGGATCCGCTCTCGCAATGCAACTCCAATCTACTCAGAAGCTGATACTGCCCGTCATCATCAACCGTGAGCTCCCGATCAACTCGACCCTCCCCTCCGAGTAGGTCACGTCGATCTCTCCTCCGCGAGCGCTGACTTGAGAGCAGGCGAGAACCTCTCCCTTCTCCGCCGGGGAGGCGAACTTGGTGTTGGTGAGGCGCGAGCGAGCGGAGGTGGAGAGCCAGTAAGGTCCGATCATGGTGTGCGCTGCTCCAGTCTGCGTGAGGGAGAGGGAGACAGGTAAGCGGGTCTGAGCGTCCCTCGGCGCCGATCGCGAGAGCCAAAGCAGGTGCTCACCACTGGATCCTCGGCAATCCCGACTTTGGGCGCAAAGATACGGCTGTAAACGTCGAACGAGGGTGAGGGGGAGGGCTGGGTGATGGCGACGAGGAACTCGGGGATGCCGTCGGCCTGTGATTCCAAGGTCAGCTCGGACGGATCGATGAGCGATTGAGAGGTTGGACAGGACTCACAATGAACGTAGTATCAACCCTGACTCCCTCGATGCTCACAGCACTGCTGATCTCGACGAGAGGGCCGAAGCCCGTCTTGGTCACAGCGACGACTTGGCCCTCCAGGCTCGGCGCAGCCTTCTCGAGAGCCGTCTTGACGATTTCGAAGTACTCGCCGGCGGTGGAGAAGCTCCCGGGCTCGAGAATTCCTGTGGCAGCGGGAAAGTCGAGCACAATCTTCTCGCCTCGTCGTTCGGCGGTGAGGGGACCAGATTTGAGGGTTTCGAAGCGGATGAGAGAGGCGGAGGCGGCGATGGGAGTCGGAGAGGAGGTAGAGAAGAGGACGGCGGCGGAGGCGAGGGTAGCATGGCCGCACTGGTCAAGGAGAGAGGTAAGCGAATGTTCGGCGAAAGAGGGCAAGCGCCTGAGCTCAGCGAAGCTCGCTTCGCAGAGCCTCCGAGACTCACCAGAGGTACTTCAGCAGTAGGAGTGAACCATCGGATCAGAAGGTGAGGCTTGTCGGGCGTGTGGTCTTCGAGAGGGAGCACGAAAGCCGTTTCCGAGAGGTTGAACTCGGCGGCGACGTTGAGGAGTACGTCGTCCGTGAGAGGCTCAGTGAGAACGATCACAGCTGCTGGATTGCCCGAAAACGGCTTGTCGGTGAAAGCGTCGACCGTGTGATACGCGAGCGTGGTCATGCTGGCTCGAAGTTGGCGGCTTGAGGGGTGTAGGGGTGTAGCGAGATCGTCCAGGCGTTGAGGGCTCGATCGATAGTCTAGCAGCGTCTCTCTACTGCAGTGAGGTGCGAGGTGCGAAAGAGCAGGTAGAACCGAGAGAGCAAGGAGCGAATCGCCTGTCCAGCTCCACTTCTCGTCGGCAAACCGGCTTTGACTCCACGAGCAGCTTACTTCAGCTATCACTTTGACTGTCGCGATACAGAGTCAAACCCCGTCGTTCAAGCTCACCGTCGGCTCCTCTTGACTCAGCCCCCACCTCTCGAGCCGAGCTGCCGCCGACTTCGCTCTTCTCCTCCTACTTCTCGCGACGTTGAATCTATCCTCACGATGAGCTCCATCGCGTACCACCGACTGCACGCCTTCACCTCTGCTTCGTTCGGTACAGGCCGCTTCGGCAGTGGAAACCCGGCAGCTGTCTTTGTTCTCGATCCTGCCGTTCCCACGCCTTCGCTACAGGTACTGCAACAGCTCGCTACCGAAGCAGATCTGCCCAACACCGCCGTGATCACGCCTCTGCCCACGGCTGAGGGAGGTAAGCTCAGTCCAGCTCTTCGGCGCCTCTCGCTGACCCTGTTGCTTTCCCAGAAGACTCCGACAGTCCCTCCTACTCGGCCGACTACTTCTCTCGTAAATCTCGTATCACCCTCTGTGGCCATGCCACCCTCTGCGCCGCGCAAGTCATCTTCGAGACTCATCCCTCGGCTCGTCAAGTCCGATTTGAGACAGCTCTCTCGGGCATCGTTTTCGCCGAGAGGGAGGACAATGGAAGGATCGCTATCAACTTTCCGGCAAACCATGATGGGTTCAACGACCTCAGCAAGGAGGATGAGAGGTGGGAGAAGACGCGGAAGGCGGTTTTGAAGGCCGCGCCGAGCCTCACGGAGGAGGACATTGTGAACGTGGTTTGGGTCCCATTAGGTCCTATCGTCGAGTTGAGGACTTCAGTGGACTTGAAGAAGCTCAATGTAGATGTCTCCGACTTTGTGAGTGCACTTCTCGCTGCTCGAGTCGAACAACGAGCTGATGCCTTAGCTCTCTCTCCAGCCCGCCCTCTCCCCCAAAATGGTCATCTTGACCCAAGTCGCTCCCCTCTCCGCTCCGTCCAATGTTCAATCCCGCGTATTTGCCCCAGCCCTCGGCTCTGCAGAAGACCCCGTCGTTCGTTCTTCGCTTTCACTCTTCTCGGCGATCCTGAACTGACCCCCTTCGCCTCACAGTGCGGCTCCGCTCATTGCTCAGTCACTCCCTACTTCCTCGGAAACCCAACAGCACGTGCTCGACTCTCTGCGACGCACACTCGTCTTGCAGATGAACAAGAGTCGACTCTTCACATCGTTCACGCGAGCGAGAGGGGAGGTCAAATGGAAGCGACTTGGGATCGCGAGGCGGGGCGTGTGAGGCTTTTAGGTGGTGTGGTGAAGGTTGTTAGCGGAAGAGTGTTTCTATAGAGCTGAACGTAGAGCAGTAGAAGGCGACGCGCCGAGGCAGCGCAGTGAAAGATGCCCGCGAATGTCCATAGCAATCTATCGAGAGCGAGATAGCTCAACTATCCCAGGCCTCAGTGCTCATGACTCAACTCGCCCTTGGCGTCGGCCTCTGCCACCGCCGCGAGCAGCTTGACCTGCGAGAAGCGAAAAGTCAGCGCCGAGCTCGCACAGAGCGAGCGATCGGACCCACCTGGTCCGCTACGTCCTTCAACACCCCCAGCACATCCTTGTTACCCTCAACGAACGTCATATGCTTGTACACGAGCCCCTCATTCTTCTTGAGCTTCTCCCCCTTCCACGTTCCATCCTTGACCAACTCCTGCTCCTCCTCGACCCACTTGGCGACCTCTTTCGCGACCGCCCTGAACCTGAACCTCGGGATGCGAGGGAAGAGATGATGAGGCGTTTGAAAGTTGAGACCGCCGTGGAGGGTGTCGAGGTAGGGTGGGCAGGAGACGTCCATGGTCGTGCGGAGCTGGCGGTGGGCGTGCGATTCGAGGAGTTCGGTGTGAGGTATCATGTCGGAGGTGACCGAGACGGGTTGCGAGAAGTGAGAGAGAACGATCTGCAAGGAGAAGAGGATCAGTCTCGTGCGCAAAAGACGAGCGAGAGCGGAGAGACTCGCCTGAACGTGCAGAGGGCTCGTGACGGCGAAGCTGACGAGGAGGTAGAGGATGGCATTGCCGGTGCCGTCGATGTTGCGGAGAACAGCGCCGAACCACGTCCAGAAAAAGGCGATACCGACAATCTCCATGAGGCGAAGCTTAAAGAGTTGCGACTCGCGAGCGGGGAAGCTCTTGAGCATGAAGGTGTAGGAGAGGACGAAGAGGTTGGCGCGGGCAAAGCACATGATGATGTAGTAGAGCTTGTGCCTGTGTGCAAAAGCGAGTGAGCGAAGGTTGAGGGAATGGCGTGAGAGCGATACGCACTGGTAAGGAAGGACGGTGCGTGCGAAGGCGTCGAACTGCAAGACCCGCTTGTGGTAAGAGCTTCGCAGCGAGTCGAAAAACTTGCTGCTGATGGCAAAGAAGGGAAGATGCTGGATGTCGGGGTCGTGCTCAGGCGAGTTGGTCACCACTGCGGGGAGAGAGTCAGCTTCGGCGGAGGAGGCTGCGACGCGAGAGAACGTACGGTGGTGCACGTTGTGGTTGTCGGCCCACCATCCGATGCTCATTCCCCCCATGAAGTTGGCGATGAGCAATCCTCGCACCCTATCGCCGTACCAATCGCCCGTCAAGCCCGTGTGTCCGGCATCGTGCGCGACGAAGGTGACCTGATGCCAGAAGCCACCGAGAGCGACGGCAGCGAGCACATAGTCGAGTGTGGTGCGCGCTCGATAGTAGAGGTAGGCGGCGAGAAGGGCGAGGCTGACGTAGATGACGAGGGAGGGAGCATAGCCGGAGAGGTAAGGAGGAGGGGTGTCGAGGCCGAGGGACTGAATGCGAATGTGGAGGCCGCGGAGGGATTGACGGAGGTGGTTTTGGTAAGAAGGAGTGAGAGGGAGGTCCTCGTAGGGTGCGCATGGTGGATCGACCATTGCCGGGTTGAGAAGCCAACTGCCCTCAGCGTCGCCCTTCTTCAGCAGCGGGTCCTTCTCCTTGATCTCCTCCTCCTTGGCCTTCTCGGCCGAATCCTCCATCTCATCCCCGTGGTGCGTCAAGGTGATCTTCGGCACCGGTATGGGCCACATGCCGAGCTGCACCGGCGGGACCATATCCCTCCATCCGTCCTCGCCGACCTCCACCTTTCCAACCACCCAGCGCGCCATCCGCTCCGCTACTGTTCGCCCCGTGTGGTACGCCTCAATCTCATTTGACGCATCGCGGCCGACGTAATGCAGTATGGCGAGGTCTCCGCCGGGGTGGATATTGAGCCAGGCGGGAGGGATGCGGTAGACCAGAGGCGTGTGGACGACCAGTAGCTGTCCTGCAGCAATCTTGGCGGCGATTTGAGATCGAGTGAGGACTGGGAGCGAGTCGAACTTGGCCGGTAGAGGGACGCCGGGGCACGGAAGGAGCGACGAGAAGCGCGAAGAGGGAACGTCGGCGGCAGCGGAACCCATCTACGGGAGCAAGGGCAGAAGGTCAGCGCACTGTATGCAACGCTGTAGATAGACTGCTGCTCCCTCTTGTCTCCCTGCACCTTCTCAACCGGCCCCGAACCCGCGCGGAACGTGTGCGGCTCAATGCTCGATGAAGCTCGCTACAGCTTCCAAAGAAGTAAGGTACAGGGGGATAGCCTTGTGTTGCTCCTCTCCTCTTTCCTGTGCCCCTCGCCGTCCTTTCGCACGCTCTCCAGGAGCCCGAGCTGCCTCCGGGGACGCGACGCGCCCAATCCTCGAGGGCCTCAAAGCAGGGCAGAGCGAGTGGTACTCACAGTAAAGCAGTGGACGAAGCCCTGGAGATCCTAGAAACGACGACCTGTGACAAGAGGCGAGAAATGAGAAGACTAGGCAAGAGTTGAAGCAAGAGCAGGGGCGCGTCGAGACGTCGACCGCGAGCGAATTCGAAGGCTGGGCCCTCGCTGCGAGGGGTCAGCGAAAGTTGACGCTGCAGCCAGGCAATTCGAGACTCCGTAAATCAAGCAAAAGCTCGGTTCAAGATTGTAGAAGGCTCGACCAGGGGCTTTGCTCCTTCTCGAGGCTCTTTGATCGCTTCGCACACTTCGCCGAGCTCGGTGACTGGGCAAGCTCGATGAAGAGCCAGCTCTCCAATGCGGGGACTAGTACGAGCTAGAGGCTGCTGTACGACACGTGTTGCAGGTATGTATATCGCTATGTACAAGAAACCAACGAAGCTAAGCCATCACCTGAAACCTCGGCGCTCACTTCTGCTCCTCCTTGAGCTTCGCCTCGAGGGCAAACAGGCTCTTGGCCGTATCGACAATCGACTGCTCAAAGGGAATCCACTTGATCCCAAGCTGCTTCTCCACCTTGCTCGAGTCGGTAGCGAAATGCTCCGGCACCTCGACCTTGTCGACCTTGGGCAGACGGTGCTTCTGCTCGGGGAAGTGACGAGCGATGATCTCGACGATCTGCGAGTTGTCAAAGTGGCCGGCGATGCTGAGGTAACGCTGACCTTTGGCGATGTCCTCGGTGGTGGCGAGGACGTGGATGTTGGCGACGTCGCGCACGTCGGTGAAGACGGGGAAGGAGGTCGCGGGCAGCTCCTTGGCGTCGACGACGCACCAGACGGCTCCCGCAGAGGTGTTGAGCGAGTCCATCGACTCGATGACTTGAGAGGGAGGGCCGAGGATGAGGGGAGGCTGGACGGTGGTGAGAGCGAAGGAGGGCTGTTCGGCGAGGGGTGGCAGAAGTCAGCTGAAGGTCTCGAGAGAATGAGGTCGTCGAGGGGGTGGAGAGGAAGGGACAGGGATCTCCCAAGGAACGGAAAAGGGATCAAGACTCACCTTCTCAGCCTTGACGAAATCCCAAGCGGCGTGCTCGGCAAGGGTCTTGCTGGCGCAGTAGACAAAGGCGGGGTTGTCCGACTTCTTGGCCTCGTCGTAAGTAGCGGGGTTCCACACGTCGTCGCTGTATCGATGAGAGTAGGTCAGCTCTGGGCCACTCGAGCAGCAACAGGCCAGCAAGAGACAGCGCCGAGCTGCTGCCATCGCCGACCGAGGGAGGACAGGGAAGACTCACGAGTAGGTGGTGCCGATGGCGGGGATCTTAGCCATGTCAAGAACAGCAGCAAAGGAAGAAGTCACGACCACCCTCTTGACCGACGACTCCTTCTTGCACGCCTTCATCATCTGCCGAGTGCCCTCGATGGCAGGCTGAAGCATATCCTTCTCGTTGTCCTTGACGTCTGTGTGGTCAGGGAGAGTGAGCTCAAGCAACTCTGACAGCGATGAAACCGAGAACATACCGTAGTGGAAGGGCGAGGCAGTGTGAGCGACGATGGTGGCTCCCTTGACGGCCTCGTCGAAAGCGTTGGCTCCAGCGACGTCCTTGACGATCTGTTGGGGAGTAGTACAAGGGCAATGAGTGCTTTGAGTGACAAACAGCTGCAGCTGCAATGCAACGCCGAGCGAGGACTCACGACAAACTCGATCTGATCCTTGAACTGAGGGTGCTTCTGTACCCAAGCATCTCCCTTCTCCTGCGAGCGAACGGTTCCACGGACGCTGTGGATAGATGGTCGTCAGCCTACGTCGTGGCCTCAGCTTCCCGCAGCACTCAAAGACTCACCGGTAGCCCTTCTCGAGGTAAGCCAAGCAGACGGCGGTGCCGAGGAAACCAGAGGCGCCAGAGACGAGAACGAGGTCGTTGTTGGTAGCAGGCATTGTTGGTAAAGAGAAGTGAAGACGAGAGAGATGTGAAGTGAAGGAAGGAGAGAGGGAGAGCTCGCCTCGAAGTTCTTCTTAACCTCGGCTCTCGGACTGCTGCTTCGTCATGCAACGATGAGCAAAAAGTGTGGGGGTGGAGCGCGGTGGAGGTGTTGAGCGAGGGTCTGGAAACGAGTGGAAACAGCGTTCGTACAGTCAGCGCGAAGGAATCAGGCTCGCCCTCGCCGAAACCGAAATGTCCGAGCTCAGTTGATGGTCGCCCCCTCTTTCCCACTGGTCGACTACCCCCGAGAGAGGCCTCGGCGGGCTACATGGGTGCAGTGACAAGCGGCAGGGGGGCTGTGATGTGCTTTAGTGAAGTCTCAAGCCTGTAATGCGCGAGACTGCCTATTCGCACGCAGGAGACCTGCTCGGCGCCCGTCTCTCTCCTTTTCGAGCAGGCTGGGGCCACCGGGGTTCGGCGTCGCAGAGCCACGCAAAGATGTACTACCTCCTGCAGAGCTCCTTGGGAAGACCGAACGATTCGCAAGCACTGGACCTCAACAGCAACGTTCGCCGAGCCGCTCGTCTCGCTGCTGCCGTATCGTTCCCCCGAACAGCGCACACCCACTCTCGAACTCGACTCCCCGAGCAGTACACCGCAATCGGCAATTGCACCGCACCGTCTCCCCCTTACTACCCAAAACAGCTCGTGAACGAAAGGCGACGACGACGTAGTGCTCATGCTTCCACCCTCGCTCGTTTAGCGACCGGAGGTTCCTCCAACCTTGCCCTTGGGTCCACGGGCCTGCTTGGCGGCAGTGGGCTTGGGGACACCGGAAGGAGCCTGTTGGGTGCAGGCGGGTCAGCTCGAGCTCGACGGACGGCCCAGCGAGCGCCGAACTCACCTTGGTGCCCTTCTTCGACTCGGCAGCCTTCTTCTTCTCCTTGCCAGCGGCGAGGGCGGCAGCCCTGTAACACAGCACAAACGCGATAGGTCAGCTCCGGCTCTCCCTCCAGCAGTATCTCGACGCGCTGCGCCTCCTCCTGCTCGGCGACTAGAAACGCGACGCACCTCTGGGCGTCACGGACCTCGGGCTTCTGGTTCCTCTTGGCCAAGATGGACGAGAGGTCGGCACCGACGATTCCACGCTGGGCCTTGACGGTCTTCCTCGAGCGCTTCTTAGCGACCTCCTCGGTGACTCCCTTCTTGTTGACACGGCGGTAGACAACGGTCCAGGCGATCTTGCGAGGGTTCTTGCGCTGAAGGAAAAGGGACTCCTCCTTCGAGGTCACGAAGCTGTTGTTGGTGTCGTCGAGAGAGGGCGAGCGGAGAGCGAGGGGAGATGCAAGGGGAAGGGTCAGTCTCGGCAGCGGATGGGGGTTGATGGAGGGGAGTAGGCGGACCGGTAGAGCTTCGAGTCCGAGCGGACGTAGAGCTTTCCCTGTAATGTAATGGGGTAGGGTCAGCAGTTGCCCCTCCCGTGCAGCTCGAAAGCCCTGAGCGATTCGACGCACCTTTCCGGGGTAGATCTTGTACCCAGAGAAGCTGCAAGTTTCCACCTTCATTTTAGCGAGTCTGTTGAGGGCGATGCGGTGCAGCGAGAGGCGAAGAAGGGAGGGGAAAGAGAGGCGAGAGGTTAGCTCGCCGCGTCCGAACAGCGGTTCCCCCGGGCGTAGCGCTGTGTCCCTCCCTGCAGCCCAACAGCCTCCGCGATCACTCCGTACCACCCTCTAGCATTCCCCCGACACTCCCGCTGTACTCCTACAGCCCTCCAGCGCCCCATTCTCGCCCCTCCAGCAAACTCTTCACACGAGCCTGGTTTCCCCCTCCCATCCCAAGGCGTAGCAGGCGCAACAGTAGCAGATCAGGACCCGAGTTGAGCCGTAGTTGATTCGAAAGGTTGAGTGCAGCTGGGCCCGAAGGCCCATCACTGTGAGCTGGGTAGCGACGAAGTGTTCATCATCTCCGCCTTCCCGCTGCTCCTGCTCCCCTCGGATGGTCGGTTGGAGAGTAGTGTAGTCGAGTAGGAAATTGTGTGTGCAGTCGTACGGTGCTGTAGCAAATCAGTAGCTTGCCTTGAAGTGGGGCTGGAGGAACGTCGGATCCAAGCGAGCTGGCCAAGTTCAGCCCTCTCACTCGCCAAGTCGAAAAGGGGTCGAGTTCCAAGTCGGATCTCGCTACAGCCGTTTTTTGGAAGCCAGGACACCGCGAAAGTAATTGAGTGTGCTTATCCAGCCAGCTCTCCTGCAACGGTCATACTGAGGTACATTTCCAGCTGGACCGAGCCGCCAGCTCGTGTCCTTCCTGTACCCTCCCCATGAGGATTGAGAGGGTTGCAACTCTGCCAAAAAGGAACTCTGTATCTACTCAAGACCTCGGTCGACTCCAGGAGTTAGCAGGACGACAGCGAACCCCACAAACGACGCTTTCCCTTTCGCCGAGGCGGTTCTCCATTCTAAGCTGACAGCGAAAGGAGTAAACGAAGTGTTGGCTATCTCTGGGGCAAATTATTCTGGTGATATAGCGCAGAAGGTACCGCGCAGTCGGTCAGGAGACTCCATTGACAGAGACGAGCCTCCGCCGAGCAGCCTGAACCAGCGCCGTTCTCCTACGTGATTCGCGCTTCGGTGTCCATGCCCACGGCCTCCCAAAAGCCCTGAAAGCAGATGTGTATCTTTAGCGGCGCATGATAGCTGAGTTGAGCTAGGATTGATTGGGAGAAGCGACGGGAGCGCCAAGATGAACTGCTCGGCGGAGGTTGCTGTCGAGTTTCAGCGATGGCTGCTGCTCGCGGCTCGGCTCGCCGCTCTGCCGGCGCACCCACAAGCAGTTTACAAAAAGCGGACCATATAGCTTGTTTGGGCGCCGAGAGACTGACGATTGCGACGACGAAGGGATGAGAACGAGCTTGGAGCAGACCTTGGCCGAGGTCTTACGCCGAGACGTAGCTTTGCGCGGTCTGCTGAAGCGTTCGCTCATCTCATCGAGCTCTAGAGTGACCAGATAACCCCCGCCTTGTTGAGACTTCCAGGCAGGCAGCCTCACCCTGCTCAAAGCTGGAGCGAGGCGGAACCACGACCGCCGAGCAAATTGCCCGCAGGAGATGAAAGTAGTCTCCGGCCTTTCAGTCGTCGTTCGCAATCATGATATCACGCAAGTCGCCTGCCGCTTGTCACTGCACCCATGTAGCCCGCCGAGGCCTCTCTCGGGGGTAGTCGACCAGTGGGAAAGAGGGGGCGACCATCAACTGAGCTCGGACATTTCGGTTTCGGCGAGGGCGAGCCTGATTCCTTCGCGCTGACTGTACGAACGCTGTTTCCACTCGTTTCCAGACCCTCGCTCAACACCTCCACCGCGCTCCACCCCCACACTTTTTGCTCATCGTTGCATGACGAAGCAGCAGTCCGAGAGCCGAGGTTAAGAAGAACTTCGAGGCGAGCTCTCCCTCTCTCCTTCCTTCACTTCACATCTCTCTCGTCTTCACTTCTCTTTACCAACAATGCCTGCTACCAACAACGACCTCGTTCTCGTCTCTGGCGCCTCTGGTTTCCTCGGCACCGCCGTCTGCTTGGCTTACCTCGAGAAGGGCTACCGGTGAGTCTTTGAGTGCTGCGGGAAGCTGAGGCCACGACGTAGGCTGACGACCATCTATCCACAGCGTCCGTGGAACCGTTCGCTCGCAGGAGAAGGGAGATGCTTGGGTACAGAAGCACCCTCAGTTCAAGGATCAGATCGAGTTTGTCGTGAGTCCTCGCTCGGCGTTGCATTGCAGCTGCAGCTGTTTGTCACTCAAAGCACTCATTGCCCTTGTACTACTCCCCAACAGATCGTCAAGGACGTCGCTGGAGCCAACGCTTTCGACGAGGCCGTCAAGGGAGCCACCATCGTCGCTCACACTGCCTCGCCCTTCCACTACGGTATGTTCTCGGTTTCATCGCTGTCAGAGTTGCTTGAGCTCACTCTCCCTGACCACACAGACGTCAAGGACAACGAGAAGGATATGCTTCAGCCTGCCATCGAGGGCACTCGGCAGATGATGAAGGCGTGCAAGAAGGAGTCGTCGGTCAAGAGGGTGGTCGTGACTTCTTCCTTTGCTGCTGTTCTTGACATGGCTAAGATCCCCGCCATCGGCACCACCTACTCGTGAGTCTTCCCTGTCCTCCCTCGGTCGGCGATGGCAGCAGCTCGGCGCTGTCTCTTGCTGGCCTGTTGCTGCTCGAGTGGCCCAGAGCTGACCTACTCTCATCGATACAGCGACGACGTGTGGAACCCCGCTACTTACGACGAGGCCAAGAAGTCGGACAACCCCGCCTTTGTCTACTGCGCCAGCAAGACCCTTGCCGAGCACGCCGCTTGGGATTTCGTCAAGGCTGAGAAGGTGAGTCTTGATCCCTTTTCCGTTCCTTGGGAGATCCCTGTCCCTTCCTCTCCACCCCCTCGACGACCTCATTCTCTCGAGACCTTCAGCTGACTTCTGCCACCCCTCGCCGAACAGCCCTCCTTCGCTCTCACCACCGTCCAGCCTCCCCTCATCCTCGGCCCTCCCTCTCAAGTCATCGAGTCGATGGACTCGCTCAACACCTCTGCGGGAGCCGTCTGGTGCGTCGTCGACGCCAAGGAGCTGCCCGCGACCTCCTTCCCCGTCTTCACCGACGTGCGCGACGTCGCCAACATCCACGTCCTCGCCACCACCGAGGACATCGCCAAAGGTCAGCGTTACCTCAGCATCGCCGGCCACTTTGACAACTCGCAGATCGTCGAGATCATCGCTCGTCACTTCCCCGAGCAGAAGCACCGTCTGCCCAAGGTCGACAAGGTCGAGGTGCCGGAGCATTTCGCTACCGACTCGAGCAAGGTGGAGAAGCAGCTTGGGATCAAGTGGATTCCCTTTGAGCAGTCGATTGTCGATACGGCCAAGAGCCTGTTTGCCCTCGAGGCGAAGCTCAAGGAGGAGCAGAAGTGAGCGCCGAGGTTTCAGGTGATGGCTTAGCTTCGTTGGTTTCTTGTACATAGCGATATACATACCTGCAACACGTGTCGTACAGCAGCCTCTAGCTCGTACTAGTCCCCGCAGTGGAGAGCTGCCTCTCTGTCGAGCTTGGCTCGGCGAAGGGTGCGAAGGAGTTGAGGGGCAGTGATAATTCCTTGAGGGGATCATGAGCATCTTGCTCTGTCGCAACGAACGGAACCGGCAAATCGACCGCCCTTGCCTGAGGCATGTACCCGATCAGCTGACCTCCATTGAAAGTTGGCCGCTCTCCCAAAGCCCGAGCGAGCTGCCTCTCCCGCTCCCGCGCTCCAGCTGGCTTGCTCGCCTTCCTCTCACTTCTGCATCTCTCATTCGACCTTTGACGACTCTCACCTCACGACTTAAGACCCTTTACGCGCGTAACATCTCTCTACATATCACTCACTCGCCCTCAACTTCGCCTGCAAACAATCGGTCACTCAACCGGTCGCCGCCTGGGAGGCCAACACCTGAGCCCGGGATGGCTTCTACCGCTGCAACCTCGCCTTCACCCTTCTCACAAGCTTCTCCACCACGGCGACGCGCTCATGCACACCCAACACATCGAGTACTCGGCGGCACGGCTCAGCTTCCAACCTCAAGCTCAGAAGGAGCTCTAGCCGTCTCCCCTACCAACCCGCTCGTCCCGCCGCCGCCAGGTCAATCCGCCAAGATCAAACCCTTCATCCTACGCTCGACCACCAGCCCGACTAACTCGCGAGAGCGCGCCCAGTCACCGCCTGCTGGGCCAGGGCTTTCCCGAGCTGCCAGCGTCCCCGCCTTCAACTCCAAGCCCAAACCGGCCGTTGGAGCAGCCGTACCACCTCTTTCTACAAAGTCGGCCAAAGCACGGCGCGCAGATCGCCCTACATTCGTGCCCGGCGACGCTGCCACCTCCCTCAAGCCGAGCGGTCGAGCCAACAACAAACCGTCGCGTTGGAGCACGGCAGAGGATCCTCAACGCCCTCGTCGGTCGTCCATCATTCTTGCTCCTCAGTCAAAGCTACAGGTGGTCGAGCAGCGCAAGATTGAGATGAAGCGGGCCAGCGTCTTGGCGCGCCGACAAGCGGAAGGAGGAGGAACGCCGAGCAGCGTCGAGAAGGGCAAACGATGGCTCGCTGGTCTTACTGGAGGCGGATCGGCCGAGAAGGAGGGCAAGAGTGCCGCTGCTACGCTGCAGCAGGCGAGGAGGAAGGCTAGCTTGGGCGATATGACCAACGGCCGACGGTCCATCCCTTCCCCTCCCGCCATCGAATCCTCCTCCCCCTCCGACGACTTCTACTCGAGTAGCGCCTCTTCCACCACCATCATGCCTCATGGTCACTCTCTCCGCGCTCCAACGAAACGCCGTTCCGTCAACGACCTCAAGACCCCACCGCGACAAACCTCGGTCTCCCCTCTTCGCGCACCAGGCGGCTCGACCGAACGCCTGAGGAAGGATCGCTACGCCGCCTTGTCGAGGTCCAAGTCGGCGGAGCGACCAGGCGCTACAGCGCGAGGCGAAGAAGCGTATAGCTCGATGCAAGAGGTGAGCTTTCGTTGCTCTCCCGTACCCCGTCTCGCGCTCACAGCGCCTCTTCGACTACAGATGCTCGAGCACTCTGGCTTCGCCGACGTCCGAGTCATCACCCCTACTTCCACACTCCGAGTCGCCCCTCCCACCTCCGCCGCCATCCCCATCCCCGGTCTCGCCCTTCCCGCCGCTCCTCAACCTCACCCTCTCGCCGAGCACTCCACCTCCGTCACCTCCTCCCTTGCCTTCTCCGACTCGAACGCCTTCGGCTCACCCTCTTCGCTCGCACCACCTCTCTCCCTCGCACACAAGACGAGCATGCTCTCCCTCCGAGGGCTCTTCTCGCTGTGGAAGGCCGACGCCGCTGCTGTCGGAGATGTAGCTGCCGCACCCCAAGGCGACGAGGTCGAGGAGCTGGATGATGCAGGAAGCGAGGCGGGCAGCGACGACACCATCACCCTCGAGCGGAAACGGCGCTTCGTCGCGCACACTCAGCAATGGGTCGATCAAGTCTCGCGCGAGGTCGCGACGCTATCCGCCTCGCCCGCTACCCTCCTTCACCAATCGGCCTCTCCCGTCTACCCCCCACGACCCGACACTCCTCGAAAATCCTCCGCACCCTGCCCCGCCGCCATCAACGACCAATCCGCCCTTCGCGAGTCAACCTCCCGCCGAAGGAGCAAACAGGCGCTTCAGACCCTCCGACACGTCGTCTCGGATTCGGATCTCGCTTCCACTACTCTGGAGCATTCCTCGACGTCGGGCTACCAAAGCTTTGCCCTCGGTGGACTGGCGCTCGGCCTAGGCGGGATGATGTCGGGTTTTCCTGGCGCTGGGGGTGAGAGGGAGGAGGAGAGGAGAGAGTACGATGATATCTCCTCGGCTTCGGAAGATGAAGGGAGTCCACACCACCAGCGTCAACGTCAACAGCACCATCGTCAATCCTCTCGGCCGATTCAAGCTCCTCCACCCCCGGGCTTTGATCCCAACTCACTCGGCATTCCCCCTCCTCCTCCTCATTCCTTCTGGGGCGCCCTCCGTACTCGAGCAAGTGAGGCCCTCCTCGGTAGCTCTTCGCAGCCTCATCCTCAAGCGGCTCAGCAGCAGGACGACTCGGTGCGTCGCCCCCCTCCTCTCGTCCTCATCAAGAAGAAGAGCGCGGCCCTGAGACCGGTGCTTTCCACTTCCTTTGTTGCTTCAGGTGTTGGAGGCGGAGCAATGGGACTTGGAGCAGGTCGTGCGGACTAGGAAGAGTGAGGGACAGTTGAAGAAGTGGAGGAAGGGGAGGAGGGAGGGGAAGAGCGAGGGAGGGAGAGCTTAGCTGGTCGTTTTGAGGTCGTTTTTGCATGTACACTTCGTCATTCGCTTTTCTCAGGTTTAGCTGCATTTGCTACCATTCGCATCTTGTCTCGTTGGCTTCGAGTCCCGAGAGCGGTTCGGCGAAGAGCTAAACGTCGTCTCGCGCCTCACGAGCATCACCAAACAGCTCGCTCTTTCCTCGCCGGTGGTAGCAGAAAAACGAGGGGTACTACGAATGCTAATGCGAGAGCTACAACCTGCCATTCTCCTCACCTCCATCGCTCGGGGTAGTAGACGTCCTCCCCCTCGTCCTCGGCCCTGGGAATCTCCTTGCCCCTCCAATCGAGCTGGACGAGGAAAGGCGTGTGCAACGTCCTCCCTGGCCATCTGTCCGGTTGCTCGTCGGGCATCCTGTACGTCCCCCAAACGCAGCGCCATATCCCCTTGATCTTGAAGACAAGAGCATGGTGCTCGGTGACTCGGACCAGCCCTCGTTTTCGGACTTCCTTGTCCTTGAGGCGACCGAACGTGCAGTCCTCAATGTGAATGGGGTTGGCGGCTCTGCCATCATAATCGGCGTCGAGGAAGGGTTCCATATGCTCGGCGAACCCAGGCGTCGAGGTGAGCTGAAGCTCCTTCCCCGGCGTGTAGTCCTCGAGGTGAATCTTGTATTGAGTACCGTCGGTGAAGGCGATGTGGTAAAAGGGGTGAACTTCGCCGCGATGGACTCTGGCGAGGTGCTTGCCCTTGAGGCAGGAGGGGTCGAGTCCGAGACGGACGTTGCGGAAGGGGACGAGGCTCATCTCGATGGCGGGAAGGGAAGGGCGGGGAGCCGTGTATGCTGGTGGTGGGGGCGCAGGATCCATGACTTGGACGAAGCCCGTCATTGCGACCCGGGGCTGCTGGGAGCTGGGAGAGGGCTGGCCTTGCGCTGCTGGGCGGTTGTTTCGGCGGTTGTTGGGCATGCTGTAGGCCGGAGGGGTCAGCAGTAGGTTTCGCTTGCAGTAGAGCGACTCAGCTCACAGTTGTAGCGAATTGGCACGGAGAAGCAGGAGCGAGAAAGGGGAAATCAATGTCGCGCGCCAGAAGGCTCGGGCTCTTCTGATTCCTACCACTTGGCTCGCTTCTACTACAGCACATCAATTCGACGCGTAGAACCGCCTGTTCCCTCACCTACCGCCCTACATCTTCCCCTTCCCGATCCGCTCGCACTCGGCCCTTCAAGCCCGAGCGCGCGTTGCCCTCCCCCTCAACGGCTCTCCTCACCCCCCTCCGCACCATGGCCAAGAAGTCGCGCTCCATCACTTCCAACGCATCCACCACTTCACCCAATAGCACCATCAAACCTTTGCCCGCTCAACAGCCCGCTCTGATGCAGCCAAAGTCGATTGCTCGTCCACCAAAGAGGATTGGCTTGTTGAAGAGGTGGTGGTTGTTCTATGAGGGAAGCTTTGCGGGTAGTATGTTGGAGACGGTGAGTTCTGCTTCTGGGGAGATTTACAACCTCAAAGAACGAGCTACAGAGGCGACAGAGAGCTGATTCCTTTGTTGTGCTCGTTTCCGTCCACTGCTCGCTCGGCTACAGTGGGAGAAGATCCTCCTTCGTACGTCTAGTCAATCCGTATCTATCTCGCTGCAGACTGAGCTCACCCGCTGCCTCCCTCGTAGACACCTTCATGTTCGCCCTGCTGCTCCTCTTCTACATCGCCGTCTCAACCTACCTCCCCGCCCGCATCTCGTTGGCCAGCAAGCGGATACAGTGGTACATCTATGGCGGAGAAGAGGCTGGCAGCAAGGTCGCTATTTGAGGGCATTAAGAGGGCGCGTCGGGCATTTGAGAAGGCCGAGTTGAAGGGAGGTTTCAGGCGAGTATTCATCACTAGTAGCTCTAAATTCCTTAATTTGCGTGCAAGCGCTGTTGTACACTACAGATCGTCGAGCTCGAACTGGTCGCGTGAGAAGCGACGAGCAAGGTTCGGAGCTTGGCCACCTCTCTTTACGGCCGCTGCAGCTCTTTATTTCGGCTCTCGAGCTCGTCTGAAAGGCAGCAGAGTCGTCTCTCGTCCGTTCCTTCCCTCCCGCCGTCATGCTGAACGACAGTAACCTCCAAGTTTCGAAGCCGAGACTCGGAGTCGAGCCAACACCGAGCCCGCCGCTCTACGACCTCGACGTCCGCTGTCACGGACAGGAGCTGAACAAGCTACAAGCCAAGATTCTGGCAAAGCAATCCCGTCGCTACTCGGCATGACAAACTCTGCAGGCAAGTGACTGTATGCACTTCCCCGACTCCAACCCCTCGCGGAGAAGACCACCGCCTAGTTTCGCATCTTTCCCTTCCAACCTCCACCTCTGGCTGCCTCCCCGGGCATCCACCACCCTCAATGGACCCACCAGCGCCGACCATCCCTCCTCCAGGACCTAAAGAGCCACCACCAATGACTCCCGAAGAGCTCGAAGCCTTCATCCGCCGTTCGCCCAAGCACAAACACATTGTCAAGCTCTATGTGCCGATTTTGCTGATGGGAGGAGTGAGTACCGTGTTTACGGCGGTGGTTATTGGGACGAGTTGGGGGTGGGGTGAGTCCTCCTTGTTCGGCGAGAGGGAGGGCACAGCTAACCGGTTTGCTCATGGGGTATGAGAGAGCAGGAGTGGAAGTGGTGAAAGCGCACAAGTGGTTGATCTTTCATTATGTTTGTATTGGAGCACTGGCATTGTGTCATGCGGCGTTCTGCTGGCGGTTTCGGGTGGACATTGAGTGAGTGACTGTTCGCCGAGCTGTCGGAGCTGCGGAGTCTTACCCTGCTCTCTCCATGCAGGAATCTTGAGGATCCTAGTCAGTTTCAGATTGATATTGGGAGGATCATGGTGAGTCGAGGACGTTGTGATGTGGGCTAGCGAGCGAGAGGCCGTGGTTCGCGACGCTGACCTTCCGTTCGTCGCGCCCCTCCCTTCGCAGATCACCTCGGCTGTTCAAGTGGGGCTCTTGATCTACGTGTTCATCAAACTGAAGACGGTAGCAGACACAACGACCTTCGACCTCGGCTGGTGAGCGCTTTCTCGCTTTCGCCGAAGATTCTCTTCCCGACTGACTTTCCGCTCCCTCTGCCGCTTCTTCTCATGCTCCCTTCTGCTCACACTCCTCTTCAACCCCCCACCAGTACCACCTCCTGCACCTCCAGACTCAAATGGATGCGCATCTCACCCTTCATCGTCTGTCTACCCTTTCCTCTTTCCACTTGCTCCGAGCCCGAGCCCTTCCCTTCGCTGACCCCTCCTTGACCTTGACGCACAGGCCGCCCTCCTCCTCACTCTCTTCGCCATAGCCCAACTCTGGCTCTCCCTGATCCTCTATCACAACCCCGTTTTGAACCCTCCTCCCAAGCCCGCACCAAAAGGTGGCGAAGCGGGCTCGGCGAGCGATAGCGGCGCTTCGGACAGCGAGGGCGAGGGGAAGGGGTTGATGGGGGCTGCGGCTGGGAGGACGAGAAAAGGGAGTGAGGCGAGTGGGTTTAGTGATGAGCAGACGTTGGTGGGGAGCGCGGCGCCGAGTGTCAAGGAGGCGAGTTTGGGGCGGAAGGGGAGTGGGAGAAGGGGAGGGAGGAGGGAGAGTCGTGGGCAGAGGAGGAGGGAGAAGGAGGAGAAGAGGTACTCACGGATGTAGAGAGTGAGTGTAGAGCTGTAGTGATTGTCAAGGACGCCGGATTTCGGGCGCCGAGCTCATCGCCGAGGTGGCTGAGGTGTACATTCGCGAAGGTCTGCTCGACTCTGACGCGTTCTTGTGCAACCCAAATTTCAGTCTGTACCCTATCATTGCCTTCCAACTGCTCTTTCACCCAAATCAACCCTCCCCCGCTCTTCAGCTAAAGCCAGCCCCCCCTGACGCCTTGGCTTGACCTCTCCCACAACCTCGTCTCGTCTCGTCTCGTCGCTCTCCCTCCACCTCGCTTCATATCGACATGGCCAAAGCACGAACAACTCGCACCAGCCCCGCCAAAGGCGGTACTGCTCCCAAGCCCCGCGCCTCCGTTTCGCGCACTCAGGCTCCCAAACACGACGATGAAGCAATAATCGACATTAAGCTCCGCTCTTTGAGAGGGGAGAGCACTTCGTGAGTATGGCACCAGATGTTTGTGGTGCTGCTGCTCGCTTGGAGTTCTACAGAGGGCGAGTGGGAGTGAAGCTCGGTGGAGAGCTCATACCTTCCCTTTCTTGCGCTCGTAGGGAAATTACCGAAGCTACGGGCATCTCCTCAGCATCCGTCAGGCGTTTCTTGGGACACTCCAAGGTGACCTCGTCGTCTCTCTAGGGCGTTTGAACTGACCTCCGAACCGTGCTTCTCCTCTTGCACCTCAAGCCCGACCCCCGTCAGAAGAAGGCTGCTCAGGATGCGCTCAAAGAGAAGATGGACAAGTTGCAGAACACGGCAGAGGAGCGCTTTGCCAAGGAGAAGAAGTAGGGGAAGGATTGGAGCCGAGGTGCGAGCTCGGAGGTTGAACGAAAGGGATTGGAACGCCAGGTGCGCGGTTGAAGTGCTGCGAGTGAGAAGCGCATACACCTTGAATGTTGATTGAACTAGGGCTTTCCGGGACAAGTTCGCCGTGGCTTGTAGCGAGAGAGAGCTGCCTGGCCCTGCGCCGAGCTGGCTTTTGGGCCCGAGCTCGGAGCAGGCGCGAATAGAGGCGGCAGATAGGTCAATTCCGTGCATTTCGCAATCTCCCCTGCTGCTCTCCCAAGCCCTGCACTTCGCTCAGATCAAAGCCCCACAATCGCTCCGTCGCATCTTTCCCTTTCCCACAACTCTGCTCGTCTCTTCACTCTCGACTCGTAACTTCGCGCCCAGATTCTCGTGGCCCCGAGACTGTTCTACTATCTTGCGCGGACGGGCTTAACGCTGTACGAGCTCAACGCTGTCCGAGCTCAGCGAGCGCCTCGTCGATTCAACGAGCATCGCGGGAGGACAGAGCCTGGTGAGCATCTCTCCTACAGCTTTTGCGTATCTTTGGGACTGCTCCCTGCTCCGCCGTACCCTGTAGAGGCCCGAGGGGCGAACAGAGTGAGAGGACCCAAAGAGGCTGACCCTGTCCCGTCGGCGCATCATACAGAGTTAAAGACTGAACAAGCTCAATAGTCTTTCTACATCACTCGTACCACCACTCACGAGATACATCTTCACGACCTTCCTCGCCGCCTTCCCCTGAATCCCTTCAACGCCGAGCGACCGCCGGCGCTCCTCCCTCCTCCTCCTCGAATCCTTCCCCACGAGGTCAGAATGATACCCAGTTCGACCTCAACGTTACCCCAACCCGCCGACCGAGACTTAGGACTCTCCACCGAGCTCTGGCTTGCGATTCTCGACGACGACGAGTTGGATTTCTACGATCTCAAGCTGCTGGAGAGGGTCAAGGCGTTCAGGCGATAGTTACAGGTGAGCAAGGGCATTTGGAGGTTGTCTTCTCTCGCCCGCTGACCCCCTGTCTCACCCTACAGCACCCCTCCCTCGCCGCCAAGCTCTTCCGCGCCCCTCCCTCCTCCGCTCGCCTCTCCACCAGCCAGCTCGTCGAGATCCATCCCGCCCTCCAGCGCGTCGATCACTTTGGTCAAAAGCTCAGCGACTTCCGCCTCTTCAAGAGCTCGACTTTGACCTAGACGGCGAGGAAGACCCCGACGATTCGGACGAGAAGATCCGAGTCCGAGACGGACCCTACCGACTCGCTAAGCTCACCTGCGCCAAGGACTACGCCACCTCTCCCGCCTGCACCAGAATGGTGCTCACGCACCTTGTTCATGACCACCTTGAGGCGCATCCACTTCGTAATGCTCAAGGCATTACCGTGCTGGACGTGCTGAAAGCCATCGTCAAGTTCTGGAAGACTCGGGATGAGAATGATATGACGTATTTTGAGGCGTTTGATGAGTCGAGGGAGGGTGATGAGCAGGACGGAGTGGTGGTCGAGTCGGTCGGTTGGAGGGGGGTGACGGTCAGGAGCGACGGTGTCGTCGAGTTGGAGAGTGTAGGAGCTTTCACAAATGATTATTGAATGTACTCGGTGCAATCGAGAGCTGCGTATCATGACCTGGACGCTGAGAGTGAGAGTGGCCTTCGCGAGCGAGCCAGCGCCGAGCTCCGAGCCAAGGCAACGGATCGGTTCTCTAGTCACGACTGCGCTGGTTCCCGCCTGCTGTACGAAGTATGTTGCTGCTCTTCATCAAGCAGCACACTTCTCAGCGTCTCGTTCGCGAGGCCGCACGCTGTCGACAGCCTCCAGCGGGGAGAGGTCGATTGTTCGGCGAGAAGGGAGCGCAGGGGTTGGTTCGCTTTCCTCGCTGGCTCGCTAGTGTGCCGCTCTCGTGATTCGCGCGGACAGGAAAGTGATGAGAGGAAGAATATAATTGCAAGACAGCCTGAAAGGCATGTCGACGAAGGCGAAGTCCGCGCGGCGCAGCGACCGACGACGGCGAGGCGACATGCCACAGGGCGAGAGTCGACGGCATTGTTGCTGCTGGCTGTCTATGGCAGATCTATTCGTCGACGAAAGAAGAGGAGAAAGGTCAGCTCTTTGCTCGGACGAGGTTCGGTCGTGGTTGTAGCAGCGTCTCCATCACACATTGACACCATCGTCGAGGGATCAACAAGGATCAGACATAGGTAACTGGCTAAAGTTGTAATAATATGATACCGCCGGACTCGGTGAAGAGATCCAGGGTTCCTTCAAGTACTCGCCATGGTCGATAAGATGGGGAAGGAAAACAATTTGAAGCATCATGCTTGTTGCTTTGATATCCCTCTTCGACGGTGTGTGTGGTGGAGATGACGCTGGGGTTGTAAGAGAAGACGAGGGAAGCGAAGCTTACGAGTTGAGCGAGCAAAGGCTCGAGGACGAGAAAGGGCGACGAGAGCATGGAGAGCAGAGCAGGACAAGCTGCAGAGGGAAACAGGTTAGCTAGCTGTTCCCTTTATTACTCCCATCCACTTGCAGCGCGTGCAAGACTCACCAGAAGAACAGCGAGAAAAGAAAAAGTTGGGCGAATTCGTGAGGAAGCTGTAGGCGAGGGCGAGCAGGCGAATGAGGCGCAGATGGAGTGTAAGATACAGCTGTAGCTGAAGGTGGCAGCGAACGAAGTCGAAGAGAGAAGCGAGGCGAGGAGGAGTGAGGGAAAGAAAGCCAACCTGCGCGAAGGCACTTCGACGCTTTTGAACGATTTGAAGAGCGAAGCCCCTGAAGCCACCGCTTGACTTCTTACCACTCGCTCACAATGGCGGCAGCATCTCAACCACGGCTCGGTACAATCTTACAAGCCTGTTCTGTACTCGTAGGAGTCGCAGATCCTCCCCCTCGCCTCACCGCCGTCAACGAGACCCTCTCCTCCATCCTCGCTCGCCGTCTCTCCGCTTTCGGCGCTCAAATTAGCTTGGATGGTCTAGCAACACTCGATGAAACACCTACAGATCGCTCTCTCAAGCTGGCAACCTCCCACGCAGCTTCCCTTGCCCTACAGCTCATCGCATCTTCAGTCAGCGCTCCCTCACCTCCTACCGCCTCCACTTCGGCCGCCCCCAATGCTGCACCTCCGCCGACCTTTGGAGTCAAGGACACGAAGGTGCTCGGCATGCTCGCAGGCATCGTAGCGCGCTGGGGAGTCGGGCTAAAGGTCGCGGAAGGAGTGCTGCCGAGCGCGCTGGTCGACAAGCCTGCAGGACAAAAGGGCAAGATTGCAGAGATCGTCGAGGAAGATGAAGACATGGGACAGGAGAGCTTGGAAGAGGTGGTCAAGGGATTGCTGGCGATTACGAGGCTCGGCAAGGAGGCGAGCGAGGGGGGTAAGCAGCTCGCGCAGATTGTAGCGCCTCAGGTGCTGCTCCCTCTACTCGGAGGGTTGCTCCAGTTGGGCTACGGACCAGAGACGGGATCGACGGGCGATTGGGCTCGTACAGCGCTGCAGCGGCTCTGCACTTCGTTCGTTCTTTCCCCTTCCCTGCCTCGGCCTTTGCTAATCTCGCTCTCTCCCACAGCACTTCTCCCACCGTCATCATCTCCAATCTCCTCGCCCTCCTCTCCTCCCCATCCAGCATCCCTTCCACCGCCGCCTGGCTTCGTCCCGCTGTCTCCTCGCTTCTCTCCTCCCAACTCCTTCGCAATGGCGGAGTCAGATCGCTCCTTCTCGTCGTCGTCGGTCCAGGGGCAGTCGCTGGCGGTGAGGATGAAGTTGGCGTTAAGAAGCTCGACATGATCAACAGGCTGTTGGGAGCGAAAGCGCCGGGGATAACCGAGGAGGTGAGCTGGCCTTCCTTCCTTCGCCGAACGAAGCATGACTGACTCCTCTTTGACCGTAGGCCTACTTCACCAACATCACGACTCAGCTCCTCGCTATCCTCCAAGCCGCCTCGGCCGCTTCGCTCGCTCCCAAGCCGAGCCCAGGAAGTCAAGCCAACGCCCTCCCTTCGCCGCCCATCCCCATACTCCGAGCCGCAGCCTTCGTGCTCGCCCATCTACTCGTCTCCTCCAACACCTCCCCCATCATCAGCTCCATTCTCCTTCCTTCCCTTCACGCTCCCTTCCTTCCAGCGCTCTACCCTCCTCCTACCACGCCAAAGTCAAAGGACGAGGAAGAGGAAGGCAGCCTCTCCCTCTCATCACCACTCGTCACCTCCTCTCACCTCCTTCACACCCTCACCACCCTCTCAGCACTCCTCCTCTACTCCCCTCCGCTCCCCACCCTCCAATCCACCCTCCTCATCCCCATCCTCCCCTCCCTCCTCTCCCTCTCCTCCTTCACCGCACCAGACGACGACTCGAACGACGCCGAGGGATCGACCAAGCAAAAGCAAAAGAGCCGAGTCAGGATCTTTGAGCCTGATCAGAGGTTCGGGGATGAAGTGAGAGCGGTGTTGGAGGTTTGGGGGAGGAGCGTAGAGGTTAGGGAGGGAGTGAGGGCGGTGGGGAAGGCGGTGGAGAGGTGGGAAGAAGGTGCGGAGTTTGGGAAAAGGAGTGGAGTAGCAGAGGAGGAGAGTGAAGAGGGAGAGCTCGAGTGGAGTTGGGATGATGAGGGAGGGGTGTGCGTTCGGCGCACGGAGGGAGAAGGCGCAGAGGGAGGACAGATGAAGATTAACGTCGATCCCGAAGGAGTGGTCAAGTGGTTGAAGGATGTTGGAAGGAAGGAGCTGTCGGGCGCGCTCTTCTTGCGGTGGTTGGATGAGGTCCAGGCGCTGAGGGGTCAGCAAGGGTTCGAAGCGGCGAAGCGGTGAGCTCACGATCCCTTTCTGCAGACCTCCGGACGAGGTTCGATTCAAAGAGCTGACCGTTGTTCTTGCGTTTGCTCGCAGATCTGTCGTTCGCCTTCAACTCGTCCTCAAGATGGTCGATGAGCTCGGCTCCGAGATCCTCAACGAGCCGCCGCAAGTCATCGCCTTTGTCGCGCACGCTCTCGACGCCGACGAGCCTTCAACCGCCGACGAAGAAGAAGCTCCCTCGGCGCCGAAACCCTCCAAGCCCGTCAACGCTCCCAGCGGTCGCTTCGGTCTCGCAGATCTCAAGATCGTGGATGATGAAGAGCTGGACGATGGCGCACCGGCTGAGGTGGAGGAGGATGATGAGGAGGCGTTGGTGCCGGGGTTGGGCAAAGATGAGATGGTCATGACGGCGTTGACACTCTTGCTGGCGGTGCTCGAGGGTGAATCCTCTTTGTTCCCCCTTCTCCTCTCGCAAGAGCTGACATCGCTCTCTTGCGCAGCCAACGACGACCTCGACATGTCCAACACTCCTCTCCTCGCCCTCATCTTCTCCAAGCTCGACTCTTTCGCGTCCTCATCCTCGACCGTCGTCCCTCCCCTCGCCAAGGAAGCAAAGATGGTCCTCTACCTCCGCCGAGCTTCTTCCTTCGCCTCCGTCTCGCACCCGACCGACTCGAAGGACTCGGCCCCAGTCGACCCCCTCGCTGCCTCTCGCTCGACATACCAAGAAGCTCTCAAGCTCTTGCAAGATCCTCTCCTCCCCGTTCGGGCGCAAGGCCTCGCTCTCCTCCGCTCCCTCATCTCTACTCGCTCGGCTTTCCTCTCGACCGACCCAGCCCTCCTCCCCGCCGTGCTCGATATCATGGTTCAAGCGCTCGAGGACGAGGACTCGTTCCTCTACCTCAATGCGATTCAAGGGTTGAGTAGTATGGCGGATGTGTACGGCAAACAGATTGTTGCCAGGTTGGTTGAGGTCTACATGGGCGGGCAGGGGGATAAGCGCCGGCAGGAGGTCGGGCTGGGAGAGAAGGGAAGGAGGGAGCTGGATAAGAGGTTGAGGATGGGAGAGGCATTGGTGCAGGTGGTGCAGAGGGCGGCAGAAGCGTTGGCTGTTTTCGGTGAGCTTCGTCGTTCGGCCTTCTCGGCTTTCGCTGACCCTTCGTCCGTCTACAGTCGACGATCTCATCCCCTCCCTCCTCTTCGTACTTCGCACGCCTACTCTCCCCACCCCTCTACGATCTTCAGCCCTCACCATCCTCGCCACCGCCATCGAAACCTCCCCTCTCGCCCTCATGCCCCAATCCGACCTCCTCACCGAAGCCTGCCTCACCCTCCTCACCGTCGAATCTCGTCCCCTCCAACCTCGTCGGCGCGAGGAGCCTGCTCTCGCTCCCAAAGCCAAAGCTCATCGCGAGAGCTCGACCTCGGACGACTCGGACTCGGAGGAAGACGAAGAGGCGCCACCAGTCCAACTCGGTCGAGATGGCAAGCCTCGGCGACCAGAAGAGACGCCCGACCCCATCTCTCACATCGACTCGAAGCACCCCTCCCTCCGTCGAGCGGCAATCCTCTTTCTCGGCATGCTCTTCAGGACCGCCGCTCGTCTCTCGGCCGAGGCGGCTGAGGAGGCGGCTGGGTATGATGAGCTGAACCCGCTTGGCACGCTGAGGATGCCGGGAAGCGGTAGTGTCAGCACCCAGGCGGGCGGTGGGAGGACGGGAGGAGCAGTCTTGGTGGGAAGGGAGGCGAGGGAGAGGGCCAAGGTTGTGCTGAGGTATGTTGGGGAGACGGATGAGGATAGCTTGGTCAGGCATCAAGCTGGTGAGGTATTGGGGGAGCTGTAGGGGGTGTGTCAACATGCTTCAACAATTGCCGTGAGAGCGAACGAGGCAGCTTGAACAGCGAGCGGCGAAGTTAGCTCGACCGAGAACGCGCTTGGCCAGCAGGAGGTGTGCCGGTCCTTCGCAGAAGCACTGCTGCAGCCCTTCTGGTCGGATCCATGTTCTACTTCGCAGGCCCGTGGAAAAGGAGGACTCGCCAACGCTGCTCGCATGATGTGGTCATCGCCGAGCGCCAGGCTGTCTTCGAACGTCTGCATCCCCAGCCCCTTATTCGATGAGCAGGTATAATTTCTCTGATCTCTGAGCATCTCTCAGAGTGGGTTCGGCGCAACATAAAAGTTAGAGTACAGACCCTCAAATCAGAAAGCTCCTCGTAATAAGCCCCCTCCCCGGCCGAGTTCGTCTAGTCAAAGAGAACGTCGGCAGCCAGTTCGCAGCTGTGGTCCAGTCCTGAGCACCTCTTGGCCAGCTCCTTGGCATTGGCGGTAGGGTAAGGGTCCTCAGGGTCCTCCTCGGCGAAATCGCGAGGGTGGCGCTTCGCGTTGTTGTTCTTCCAGCTCTTGCGCGACTTGGCGGTGGGCTTGGCCGTTTGAGTAACGAGGTGCCAAACTTGTCCGAGCGCGTCGGTTGTGTCAGCGGCGGCGGCGGTGGTGGTAGCGGCGGTGGTCCTAAGAGAGGGGAAAGACTGTCAGCTTCTCGCGCCGAGCTCGAATCTTGTAGGACAGATGCTTACGTGGTCGCCTTGGGGACGTGGCCTTGAGCCGCGCGCGAAGCGAGCTGAGCTGAGATGCTAGCCTGGAGAGCCGAAGCAGACGACGCCGAAGCGGCGGACTCTGAAGCGGCGGCAGCGCTTGAGGAGCTGGCGGCGGCAGCCTCAGCCTCAGTGTCGACCTCGAAGATACTGAAGGTATACGAAAAGTCAGTGAACAGTGCTCAAGCGGCTAGTAAAGACCGAAGACAGCGTCCGGGCTGCCCAAACCGAGCAGGCGAACGCCGAGAAGCGGTTTTACGGCCGCGAGACGCGCTATAAGGTACTCACTCATTCTGAGCACCATCCTTGAAGGACCAGTTGTCATGCTACATCGGGCAAACACATGGTGAGCCTTGAAATAGCTTCAAAGCGGAGCGACAACGACTCACGTATCCGGGCCGGTCGTTGTTTCCCTTCCAGACAATGTTGGTAGGATAGTTGTACGCGTACAGAGGACGCTTGGATCCAGCCACGGTGGTGCAGGTTCCAGCAGCAAGCTCGGCGGGATCGCACCAAGTAGGGTCTACGGGAGCGGCGATCTTGGCGATCGAGGTGGCGCCGGTGACCTTGCAGTCGAAGGCGGTCATGTAGAAGTTGGCAGTACCGTTGTTGGCGAGCCAGACTACAAGAAGAGGGAAAAGGGTCAGTCGTAAGGTCTAGAGAAAGCGAGAGCCGAGCAGGGACTGACACCAACCGCAGATGCACTTCTCGCCGGTGCAGGCAGGCATGGCGGCGGGGATTTCGTAGTTCATCTGCTTTTGAGCAACGCACTTCTGCTGAACACTGAAGATGGCAAGGTTGTCCATAGTGACTGTCAAGAAAAGGTCAGCGCCGAACTAGATCTCGGCGATGATTTTGGGACTCACCCTTCTCGATGTCATCAACATCAGCGATAGCGAGGGCGCATCCAGAGAGTAGGTCCAGGTCGACATCATCGGCTCCGGGGTCTCCGGAGTGGTAAGCGCCTGCGAAGCCGAAAAGTTAGCCCGGTTCGGCGGCGGCGGTTTCAGCGACCCCTCAGGGTGCTCAGCTAGCATCCTAGAGCGTGAGAGACACTCACCAGGGTTACCCGGGCAGGCATCTCCGAAGGGGCAAAATGTGGCGTTAGCGAGGCGTGTTCATACGGGCGCGGAACAGCCGGGAGGGAAGCGAGCAGGTTGAGAGGTGGTGGAAAGGTAGCTCTCCAGGAGTCTCTACTCACCAAGTTGGGATCCAGGAGTAGTTGTAGAGTGGCCATACTGTGTCCAAGCTGTAAGGAGCAGAGAGAAGACGGTTGGCGGGGGAAACGCGACGACGCCGACGACGACGACGACGAAGGGAGATGCTCACCGACGTGGCAGGCGTGCTCAATCATGATGGAGCCACCGGCGGGGAGCTCAGTAACCGCTCCCTCCTCAGCCTTGAGCTTCCTGGACTCGGGGCCGCTGGAGATGACGTGCGAGGGTCAGCTCGGCGCTCCCTCCTCAACGCCGAACTCGACTTACCGGAACCACCACTCGTCCTGCTGCATCCATCCGGGCCCAAGGGGAACAACAGGGTCCCAGTCTATGGTAGTGCGACCTAGTCAGCCTTCAACGCCCACGAGCCTGGCTCGACACAAGCCCCAAGTCCAGCGGAGAAGACGAGCGACGACCCCGAGTTTCTTGGAGAAGACGAGCAAGCGAGCACTCACACTCATAGGCAAAGTTTTGACCAACTCCGTACACTAAAAGAGTCATCAGGTATTCAGTCAGTTCTGTAAATACGGGATAGGCAGATTCGTGGCAAAAGGCGAGTAAGCTTACTCGAAGGCAAGAACATCGACATGTGGCCCATGACCGCCGGGGTCACAGAAGCCATCACGAGGGCGAGATTGATGAGAGAGGCCATTGTTGCTCAGCAGAAGGCGTCGAAAAGGTTGAAAGGGTGCGAGAGTCGAAAGGTGAAAGGTGAAGGAATGTGGAACAGCGGACTAGCCGACTGGTAAAAGGAAGAAGAACTGAAAGAAAAAGGAAAAGGGTGGCCGAAACGAAAAGAGGACAGACGAAGAAGAAGAAGAAGAAGAGAGAGAGAGAGAGCGCCAGCGAGAGGTTCACCAGGACCAGGGCCCAGCGAGCTTCCCAAAGTCGAGAGTTCTCGATTGAGCTCTTTGATATGAAGTTGCCTCCGAATGACCCCTCGCTTCTCCTACTTGCCCGCATCCAGCTCATCGCCCGAGGTTCATGATGTGCCTGGACCGAGCAAGGCAAGGTGCTCTCTTCTCTTCCTCCTACGATCAGGCTGGGAACCTCCGTTTACTGCCAAAAACGTGAAGAAACATCCGAGTTGCAGAGGGCTAGCTGATGGGCATGGTCTCAGTCTCTCCGCCGCGGTGGGAAGGGCTTCTCGGTGCTCCAACGCCGTGCGGCGGTCCGAAAGCTGCTTGTAGGTGACTGCGAGAGCTCTTCCCAGTTGCAGAGCTTTGAACTCGAGCTCGATGAAGCTAACCGAGCCCCCGAGGCGCCGGAAGCACGATTGGTGCGCGCGAGAGAGGCTTCTCGGCGCTCGAATCTATACCGGCTTTCTCATTCAGGGGCTACAGCATTTCCTGCTAACTACATGGCTCAGTTCCGTATCGGACTACACTTTCCTGACTCTACATGTCTGCAGAACCCCCCTGATCCGCTCTCAGGTGCAGCTCTCCCTCACCGCCGGATTCGACCTGGAGGCTCCGCGATGGCCCTGCTCTCGACTTCGCCGAATCGAGCCGTGGTCCCTCGAGAGGAGGGAAATCGTCAAGAGCGAGTGGACGGGAGAGAGCTCGAAGGTCACTTCCGCTCTTGGTGTAGAGCGCTTTTTGCTCTGCTGTAGGGTACCGCGCCCATGGATCAGCGAGAAGGGGGACCGAAAGCTCGGCGCCGAAGCTCTCCCAGTGCGAAGGACGACGGCGGGGGACGAATCACGAATGGAATACAACCAAGCAAGTGGCACCATACTGCTAGAATCTAGAGAAGAATAGTAAAGATGAAGTCTAATCATACACGACAGCCGTCTCAAGCCCTTAAGCGAGCGAGCCAGCAATCGCACCCATCCCCCTCCTCATCCTCCCTCCCAGCCGCCTGAGGTCATCACCACCCTTCCCCGCCCTCATTCTCAACTGAGTAATAGGGAACACCGCCTGCGCCTTCAGTACGTCGTTCTCATCCCTCGCGAGCCAATCCTGCGCCGCCGTCGGCATTGGCAAGGTCGTCTTGAGCCGAGAGAAGTAGTCCGAGACGTCCTTCTCAAAGTTGTAGCGACGAGGAGCGCTTCCTGCTCCATTCTTTGATGAGGTACGGAGGCGGAGAAGGGAGGGACGGGGGGAGGCGAGGTAGGAGGAAGCGAGGGAGACGAGACGGGGGCGTTGCGGGAGGAGGAGGGGGGAGCGGGGAGCGGGAGCCTTTGCTGGGAGGGCGTCGAGAGGCGTGGTGGCGAGACGAGCGGCGCGACGACGACGGAGCATGCCTTTGGTGGAGGAGGTGAACCAGGAGACGTGGAGAGGAGCGGCCAGGGTGAGGCCGATGGCCTGGGAGATGCGAAGGTCAGCTACGGTCGGGGTGCATGAAACAGCTCGAGTGCAGCAGCTCACAGGAATCCACGTAGCCACCGGCTCGCCCGCAAGCTCGACGAGGCCGCTCCCGTTGGCTCGACCGTAAGCCGAGTAGTAGACGATCACTGAGAACAGGCGGGTCAGCACGTCGTCGCATGGTAGCTCTGAACATAAGACACTCACGAAGCACAGAGTGATAGAGGATACGAGTGATGAAGAACAGGATCGTGAACACCATGTCATTCCTGCGAGTGAACGAGCGATTCAAAGTCAGCGGTGGATCCTCGGCGCACACACACCAAGCTGAGACCCACCTCGTCGCGGGCACGAGCATGGAGAGAGCGAGCACGAAAGTAGGTACCTCCATGATTGCCGCTCCAGCAAAGACGTGCGAGAGACCTCGGCTGAGAGAAAGGGGGAAAGAAGGGATCAGTCTCGGCTCGGCGCTGCTGATTGACAGTGAAGTTCTACGCACCGGAGAAGGAACCAAAGGAGTACAGTATATCCCGAGTGATGGACCCAGCCGGTCAGAACCGAGACTTGCGAGCGATAATGCAGGCAGCCGATGAGGAGATCCTGAGCGCCGAAACAGCGGGTCAGCTACATTGAGAGCGACTCGGCACGCTGGAACGCGTCAGTAGTGAGGACTCACTAGGTTCAAGTAAGCCATGAAGAAGCTGACAAGCCCTTGCGAGAGGTAGCTTCGCTGCTGGACTTGAGCGACGTCCAGGCCGCTCCTCAGCAAGTCCCAGGTGAATGGGAGTGAGCCGAGGGTCATGATGAGAGCAGCAGTGCCCGTGAGGATCCAAGACCTCATCTTGACTGTAATCCCGACAGGCTCCAGTCAGCTTCGTCTCCAGCGGATCACGTTCGGCGCGGCCAGAGGCGCGTCCTTGAAACTCACCTTGCTTGATCCTCTGCTGCTTTGCATCATCTTTGCTGAGGTAGCTGGCTGGTCTCCGAGCAAACCCACACAGCTGGACGACGACAACGTAGTGCACCGAAAGCGCCAGGAGCGAGACGAGGTAAGCGGTAGCGGAGTAGTGGTTGGGGAAGAGGGAGACGTGGACCAGCAGGGATGGTGAGGGGAGCATGGTGCGCTGCTGCTAAAGATGCTCGAAGCCGACCGAGTCGAAGAAGCGATGCGAGTGAGTGGTTGGAGAGCAAGGGTCGAGTCTTTGGGACCCAGCGAAGGCGGCACGTTCTCGACTAGGCCGGGCCCAAGTTCTGAGGCGAGGTGAAGAGGTGATGAGGTACAGGTCGATTCTACAGGTGCATACAAGCGAGAAGGTTCTGCACCGAGTCAAAGAGCGCTCTCGCCGGTCGAGTACAGAAGCTGGGCTCAACCTTGCCTTCGCCGAAGTGTTCGCTCTTCGCTTCTCGCGCTCCCTCTCTCGCCCAGGCCAGGCGTCTTTTTTGTATCGTTAGTTAAAATTGGGAACAAAGCGAGGTGGGGTATCGAAAACTAGACACAGCGTCACAAAGCGAACGAGGAGGGGAAGTACCTGCCAGACCCTCCAACCCGTCCCTCACGCGCACCCCTCCCCTCCCAACTTCGAGCTCCCACACGCTCAGAATCCTCCGAGACTGTCATAACTCTGGAAGACCTCTTGACGAGTGTACTTGCCCAGAGCGCAAAGCCCGTACCGCTCGCGGCACTTTGCTCTTGACCTCGCTCGCTCCTCCTCCTTCTCCCTCCTGATCCTCGTCTCCTCGTCCTCTCCCTCCTCCTCGTCGCTATCCTCGGCGTCGATCCTCTGGATGCCGAGTCCACGGGATGAAGGGGCGTCGGCGGCGGTGATGGAAGTAGGAGAAGCAACAAAAGTCTCCATCGACTCCGAATGGTGCTGGTCCTCATCGCCGCTCGAGTCGTCCTGAATCGTTTCCGACGCTCCCGCACCATGATGTCCTCCCGTCTCCTCATCATCCACCACCATACCATCATGATCCAACTCCTCCGTCTCATCAAACGACTCCTCATGATCCCTCTCCTCTCCCACAAAGTATCCCCCCTCAATCAAGCCATGCACCCCCTCCACCGGATTCTCCAACGACGAGATGGTCAAGCTCGGCCTCGGTCCACACGCCGTCGATTTAACCTTGTCCAACCCCCTCTTGGCAGCCGCCGCTCGTTCCCTTTCAACGCACTTGATCCAACCGCCCTCGGCTTCCCCTCGCTTGCGTTTCGGCAGCTCGAGCGACTCGGATTCGGTGGTAGGGATGATGGGTGAACGATCGTACTCCTCTACCGAGAGAGCGGGGAAGACGGAGGCGTTGGTGCAGCGAGCGAAGCGAACCGATTTGGTCGAGCAGCCGGTGGAGGAGCGACGGGAGAGGGGGCGCGAGTTGGGTGGGGAGGTCGTGCCGGGGGAGGAGAGGGCTCTCGCGCTCTGGCTGCTCTCCCGGCGCTGACCCTCTTTCTCGCGCGCTCTCAGTAAATCGG
>MWVB01000036.1:130813-155825 GCA_003054985.1 Leucosporidium scottii | reverse complement strand
GGAGGAGGGGGAGGAGGAGGCGAAGGAGGAGGGACTGGTGGAGAAGGAGCGGGTCGTCGTCCCGGTGGAACGAGGAGCGGTGGTGGTGCGAGAGGAGGAGAGGGAAGGACGAGTGCAAGTGGTGGAGAAGGAGCGAGTGAAGGAAGAGGCGATGTTCCCGGAGGAAGGGACGGTGCCCTTGGACGAAGTGTAGGAGATGGGGAGGTAGGCCCTTTCGATCCTAGCCGACTTTTCAAACTCCTTGACGACCTTCTCCACCTCCCCGGCGTCCTGCACTCCATAGTAGAAGAGCGAGTTGCCGTTACGAGTGAAGGATCCATCCGCCCTCTCGAAATGCCACGCCTTGTTCTCATCATCGGCCTTGGCGGTCCAGAAGAGCTTCTTGTAATCCTTCTTGATGGCGTCAAAGACGTTGTCGGTAACGGCGTTGAGGACTCCATTGGACGAGGGAAGGAACTTGGTCATGACGGGCGTCGCACCCTCGGGATGAGTAACCACCGCCACGCAATCGAACGGCTCGTCGCCATAGATGGTGAACTGCGTCTTCTCGAGGTTGGACAAGACCTCGGCGACCGACTTCCTCTTGCTCGTCACCTCCTCATCGCGCTCGGCGAGGACCTTGCGAAGTCGATCCTGCCCGACCGCCTCGATCGAATCGTGCTTGTAGAGCTTGTAGCCGCGACGGAGGAGAGTACCGGCTCCCGAATCGGTGAAGAGCTCCTTCTGGAGGTTGTCGGGCGAGATGATGGCGACCGAGGAGGAGCGGGGGAGGTGGTCCAACAGCTCCTTGATCTCGCGCAGCTTGAGCTTGGTGCCGTACTTGACCCACGACTCCTTCATCAAAGCGTCGTACTCCTGTGGTACAGTTGAGAAGGGTCAGCTATGCTAATCGCTGAAAGAGCTCCCCGATTGGACTGCTCGGCGGGGTGGGGGTAAAAGAGAAAAGGGGGGAAAAGACGCACCTCGTCGAGGTTGATGAGCGAGAGCTTCTCCTTGGTGACACCATGGTACAATCCACCCTTCTCGGAAAGGTAAACAATCTTGAGAGGTTCGAGCACCTTGGCCAATTCGGCGGTAGCGACATCGGCGTTGACATTGAGGATCTGGCCCTCCCTCGTCTCGGCCAAACTGGTGAGGATGGGCAGAGCTCCCGCGCGAATGGAAGCTTCGATCGGCTCCTTGTCGACCTCGGTCACGCGCCCGACGAACCCGTAACGAGGTTGGTCGAGGTATTCGGCCGTGAAGACGCCTGTGGTGATGGGGCGGGCGCGAGTGCCGAGGGCTTCGAGGGCCGAGACGAGCTTGAGGTTCTCGGAGAGGAAGACGCGACGGGCGTGGGAGAGGGTGCGGGCGTCGGTGATGCGGATGCCTGTGTAGTGGAGTGTGAATTAGCGGGGGCTGAGAGAGAGAGAGAGATAAGGAGCGGGAAAGGGCGCTGGTGGATTGTTGAACTGACCATCAATGTAATCGGGAACGATGCCATCTGCCTCGAGCCTAGCGTTGAGCTTGTCCCCCATGCCATGAACGACGACGGGGTACAATCCCACGCGGTGGAGGAAATTGAGCGAGAGGGTGAGGGATTCCAACTCGTGGGTGAGGATGGCTCCTCCCACTTTGAGGACAGCGAAATGGGTAGCCGAGGAGAAGATTTGTAGGTAACGAGAGACTTCACGACGGGAAGCGAGCGAGTAGAGTAGTCGAACAATGGTTTCCTGTACGAGGGAGAGAGGGAGAGGGAGAGGATTGCGGAGAAGGTGTGAGCGAGTGAGTGAGTGGGCGTGTCAGTGATAGCTGTAGGTGAACCTACCCTATCAGTATCTGAACCAGCAGCGCCAGCAGCCGAGAGCCAACGTTTGGCGAGAGCGTCACCTAGTTGGTCGGAAGCTTTCGAGTTGAGGTCGTCGACCTTCCTCCTCGATTGAGCGAGTAGAGTGGGCGAGACGGTGGTAGTGGTAGTGAGGGTGCGAGTAGTAGTAAGAAGAGGAGGAACTCGCTTGAGCAAGCGAGAAGCGGCGAGCATCTTGGAGTGTAGTCGATCCCCTCGTCGTCGTCGTCGTCGTCGTCGTGGCAGAAGGGAGAGAGAGCAGGGCAGGCCTCGCCAGTTGGCAAGTCAAAGGGTCGCTTGGGCGCTTAGAGGAGAGGGGAGTCAATCTTACTGGCTATTGGCTCTGAGAGTAGTAGGAGATGAAGACTGTACAGATTAATTTGAGTACATCTGTAGTGCTCCCACTCGACCTCAGTGAGTAATGAGACCCCCCTTCGCAACTCTGACGCCTCAGCTCTCTCTCTCACAGCTCTCTCCCTCTCGCCACCCACCTCGTTTCAACCCTCTTCTCGAGTAGGTTTGAGAATCACAGAGTTGTACAGAAAATCACTTTGTAACAAAAATCACCCCCTACAGAATCCCACCATGTCGTCGGACGAGCAACAATTCAACATCCTCCCCCACCCCGCCAAGTCCAACCAACCTCCCACAGAAACAGCCGACGATATTGAACAACGTCACGGTGGATTGGGAGGGGCTCCCAACCTCGCTCACCTTCAACAGGCTGCAGCCGATCCTACTGGCGGTGAGTGCAGACGAGTTTCGGCCTTGCTATCGCGCTCTCCTCGCTGATGCATTGATACTACATAGGCAAAGGACCTCATATCCCTTCGCAAGAGATTGCCAACTCGTTGGAGCAACCCAAGTCGAGGGACGAGTTGCAGGTCAGTTAGTAGTCAGAAGCAGCGGGCGGAGACGAGACGGTGCTTCAACAGCTGACGCAACTCCCCACCTTACAGGCTGAGGCCAAGAAGCTCAACGAGTAGTCCTGTCATCTAGTGGTTGCTGTAGTCGTTCTGTTTTTCTTCTGTTTCTTCTCTCTGTGATACGACCCTCTTTCTTGACCCTCTCGGCGCCCCGGGCACTTTGCTCTCCCCGTCCGAACCTCCCCCAAATCGCTCGCTCCTCTTTCGCTCCTGCCTTTCGCTGCTTCATCTCGTCTCGTCTCCTCAGTACCATCTCCACTCTCTGCTCTCATCTCAATGCGCTATACCCCTCTCCTCCGCTCCGCCTCCGCCTCGGCCTCCCCACCCATCATCACAGGCAGAGCAGCCGCCCCACCCCTCGCCTCTCGCTACTCGTACTTCCACCCCTTCGCCACAAAATGGAGCGACATCGACATGTACGGTCATCTCAACAATAGTGAATACTCGCGCTACTTCGATTCCGCCATCAACGTCTACCTCGGTACGTTTCTTTCTCTCTCTCTCTCTCTCTCTCTCCCTCGCTCCCGCCCTCACCAAACGATAAACCCCCCCCCACAGTCAATAACGTAGGCATGCCCCTCCCCTCCTCCGACCCCCACTCCCTTTCCACCTCCCTACCCATAGGTCTCGCCATCCACTCCACAACGACCTTCTCCTCCTCCCTCTCTTATCCCCATCCCATCATCTGCGCCGTAGGAGTTCAAGCTATAGGCACCAGTTCCGTCACTTGGGAGGTGGCATTATTTGCTGGCGAGTATGTTGGTGCTGGGGAGGGGGAGGAGGGGGGAGGGGGTTGTTGGCTACCCTCGGCGCCCGACCCGGAGCAGGGAGGAGAAGGAGGTGGAGGAGAGATGATCCTAGGGAAGCAGGTGAGGATTGTGGGAGGAGCAACGGCGAGAGCTGCTGCGTTTGGAACATTTAAACATGTGTTTGTGGGGAGGGAGACGAGGCGGAGTGAGAGGATTCCCGAGGGGATGAGGAGGGTCGTGGGAAGGTTGTTGCTGCAGGATTAGTTGGATAGTGGGAGCGGGAGAGGTGGGGAGGGACGGAGGGGCAATAGACAAGGTGTGTTGTGTGTCTGAGAGATTTGGGAGGAGAGAAGGGACGGAGGAGAGCAGGTTTTCGGCGAAGGATTGATTGAAGAGCTCGCTCGGCGCTCGCCGCTGCTGTAGATGCAGGAGAGATGAGGCGCGCAGCTCTCACTCTCTCTCAACACAGCGGTGAAGTCCACGACTCGGAAGTTCACAATTCACCAAAGACCGCTCTCCATACCGGTTCATCTCGGCGTTCATTTTCGGCTCTCTTTCTCGCGGCTTCGAGTCATCTTGGTTTAATAGTGAAGGCTAGCAGTAATTGAGAAATACTCTCTCTACACACACTTCTACCTCATCCTCGACTACCTACCTAAGCGAGCTCTACCACCTTCCTCGCCCTCTTCCCCTCCTGCTCCGACTCCGCCTCGCCCAACCAGCTCAAATCCACCAACCCCCTCTCGACCACATCCCCACCCTCCTCCTGCGGCTCAGGCTCAAAAATCGCATTAAGAGTAGCAGCCAGTCGCAGCCCACCTTGCACCAAAAGCTTCTCAATGATGAGGCCATCTGTTCGCGTTCGGCGCTCGTCAGCTCGGTGCTCGAGGGAGAAAGGGAGGAGAGAGAGAGAGAGAAGGGAGGGGAGGACGAACCTCGAATAGGTCCATAATACTCCTTGGTATTCAACTCTGGAATCTCATGCTCCCCATCCTCCTCACCACCACCCCCGAGGGAAGGAGGGAAAGTCCTCGCGCAAGTGATTTGATGAGTCTCTGAAGCCCAGGTTTGGGGACAGACTACTGAGTTGAGGTCGCCGTTCTGGTTCTGGGAGAGGAGGAGGAGTTGGGAGGAGGAGCCGTGGGAGAGGGGATTGAGAGGGGAGGGACAGGTGAACCAGGAGGGGAGGGAGGAGCGCCACCAGGATCTGACGCCTTCCCAGAGGAGGAGGCGGATGTAGGGGTCTGGTACATCATTACGGCGGGGAAGGTGAGTGAGAAAACGAAGGGAGAGAGAGAGAGAGGGAAGGAGAAGGCGCACCGTAGATCGTTCCTCGAAGGTTGTCCTCGATTTGACGGCTGGTTCGGCGCGGGGGTTAGCGCTGCATTCATTCTCAAACTACGAGCGCAAGCAACTCACGAGGGAAGCTCCTTGGTATAGTTTGACTGCTCCCTGACACTCTTGGTAATGAAC
The DNA here is from genome assembly GCA_003054985.1 of Leucosporidium scottii. Lineage (NCBI taxonomy): Eukaryota > Fungi > Basidiomycota > Microbotryomycetes > Leucosporidiales > Leucosporidiaceae > Leucosporidium > Leucosporidium scottii. Next base: position 150,852 of record MWVB01000036.1, on the reverse strand, counting down.
CCTCCGTCCCACAAAGAATGAAGGTTCATCAACCTCCCCTCGAACCGAACTCGATCGTCGTTGCCTCCTCGGTCGCGGTTTGTGAGATGAAGAGGTTGGTGCGCGTCGCCAATGAAGTGGACGAGGAATTTGAGCGAGGTGACGCTGGTTCGGAGAGGAGGGTTAGCGAAAGAGCTGGGAGCAGGGAGGGAGCAGGCCAGACGAACTCCGAAGGGTCGAGAGAGAGGCGAGTGGTGTAGTTGGAGATGGCGTGGAGGACGTCATGGTTTGTCTTCAGTGTATCGTCGACAGCGTCAGCCCTTCTACCTCGAACTACGACCCCTTCGGCGCTCCTCGACTCGACTCGACTCACCTTCCACCCCTTCTCCCCAAAATGACATTTGCTCGGCGGCCAATCCTCCAACGGGCTGGTATAATGCAATTCCCCACTCCACCTGTAGAAGGGTAATCCCCTCAACCGGTCTGCCCACGAAGCGATGGGAGCGAGATGACCCCCACTGGCGGGCAGGAGTTGTTGAAGGGCGAGACGAGCGGGTTGGTGCAGGTGGATTTGAGCGATGGTGGCTACTATTTCGTGACCTACTGCTCCCCAGCTGTAGGCTGTTGGGAGGGCGAAGAGAGGGAGGAGAAGCGGGAGGAGGAGCATCGTTGCTGGTAGTCGAGAGGTGGGGGGTCTGTGTAGCGATGAGGTCGAATCAGGTGAAGAGGCTGCTGGAGAGCAGCGAGAGGGCAGTGAAAAAGCTAATCGAACGCAGAAGACAGAGAAGCGCGAGATGTGGCAGGAAGGAGAGAGAGAGAGAAGGGAGCGAGTCGGTCTGGGGCCCGGGCTGAGGTGGTCTGGCGCGCATGAAGAGGGGGCTCAGTCGAGATGAGCTACAGAATGCAGAGTCGGGGGGAGCAGGTGGGAGGCTGTACAGCTTCAGATCAGCTTGAACTGCTCGTACGAGCTCACTCCAGTCAGCCCTCGCCTCGGCTGAGCTCCCTCCCTCCCACCTCTTCCTGAGAGCTGAGCGCGTCCCTCTCCTCGCTTCTCTTTCTCTTTGCTTCTACGCTTCACTTTTCTGCACCTCATCATGGTATGTCGGACTACTTGAATACAGCTGCAGAAGTCTCGCTGACTCTTGTACTGCACCACAGTCTGCTCCTTCTGGTCTCCCTTCCGTCTTCATCGTTGGCGCGTCTCGCACTCCCGTAGGATCCTTCCAGGTCAGCTACAAGTTTCTCCTGCTCCTTCTGAACACTGCTCACCTCTCTCTTCTACACGCATAGGGCTGCCTCACCAAAGCCTCCGCCGTTCAACTCGGAGTCGCCGCCGTCAAGGGCGTTCTGGCTCAAAGTGGAGTCGCTCCCGAGCAGGTCGAGGACTTGTACTTTGGTAACGTCCTCCAGGCCAACGTCGGTCAATCCCCTGCTCGTCAAGTCGTCATTGGCGCTGGATTGCCCGAAACCACCGAGGCTACTACCATTAACAAGGTCAGTGCGCTTGAGTCCGCGTTGGGGCGGGAGGGGAGCAAGCAGGGAGCCGAGCAGTTGGAACTGATACATTGGTGAGGGCGTACAGGTCTGCGCTTCGGGAATGAAGGCTGTCATGCTCGCTGCTCAGAACATTCAGACCGAGAACCGTAGTCTCATGGTCGCTGGAGGAATGGAGTCGATGAGCAACGCTCCGTGAGTTCGCTTGCTTGAGCGCGACAGTCACAATAGGAAGAGCTGACAGATCTATGACATCCAAACAGCTTCTACTACCCTCGTGTGCCCGCTACCTTCGGCAACGTGACCGCCGCCGACGCCATCGTCAAGGATGGACTCACCGACGTCTACAACAACTTCCCCATGGGCAACTGGTTTGTCTCCTTTTTTCGTTTACAATCATGCTCTCCACTAAGTCTCCCCTTCATAGCGCCGACGAGACCGCCCGCAAGCACTCCATCACCCGCGAAGACCAAGACACCTTCGCCCTCTCCTCCTACTCCAAAGCCGCCTCTGCTTGGTCCTCCGGCGCCTTCACCGCCGAGATCGCTCCCGTCACCCTCTCGGACCCTCGCAAGGGAGACACCATCATCTCCGAGGACGAGGAGTACAAGAAGATCCTCCCCGCCAAGGTCCCTAGCTTGAGGCCCGTCTTTGGAAAGGACGGAACCGTTACCGCTGCCAACGCTTCCAACCTCAACGATGGTGCTTCGGCTCTCGTGTTGGCCAACCAGGCCAAGGTCGACGAGCTCGGCCTCACCCCCCTCGCTCGCATCGTCTGTGAGTTTCGGCGCGCTCGGCGTTCGTCTACCTAGCTCCGGACCTCGCTGACTCCCTCCCCCTCCCCCCCTTCCCTTTCTCCTCCACTCTTTACCGTCTAAACAGCCTTCGCCGACGCCGCCACCGCCCCCATCGACTTCCCCACCGCTCCCGCTCTCGCCGTTCCCATCGCCCTCAAGAAGGCCGGCCTCACGGTCGACCAGATTGCCAAGTTTGAGGTCAACGAGGCTTTCGTGCGTCTTCTTCTTCTTCTCTCTTTCTGTCTGTCTCCTGTCTCGTTGTGCGAGAGCTGATGTGGTGACCATTCGGCAACAGTCCGCCGTGGCCCTTGCCAACCAGAAGATCCTCAACATCCCGAGTGAGAAGCTCAACGTCAACGGTGGTGCTGTTGCGTGAGTTCTCTTTCTTATTCCTTCCTTTTCGTTGTTTTTGAGCGCTCGCTGACCTCTACTTCCCTCCCCTCTAGCCTCGGCCACGCTCTCGGGTTCGTCTCTCCCCATCTCCCATCTCCCTCGCTTCCTCCACCCGCTAACCTCTTCTCCCTCCCCCCTCTCTCAACCTCTCAACTCGCAAACAGTTCCTCCGGCTCCCGCATCATCGTAACCCTGGTCCACCTGCTCAAGAAGGGCGAGTTTGGCCTCGCTGCCGTGTGCAATGGTGGAGGAGGAGGATCGGCCATCGTTGTCGAGAGGCTGTAGAGTGGGCTTTTTTTTTCTGTCGAGCGAGTAGAGTAGAGGATCATGGGGGTTTTAAAGCTCATTAAAAAGGGACTGCAAAGACGCGGTATTCATCGAAGGACTTCGCCGAGAGAGACGGGGAGAGAGAGCGGGCAAAGGTGGGCACAGGGAAGAGATGGGCGGAGTTGACTTGCTGCTCCCCAGAGCCGATTGAAGGCGAGCAGCGGAGAGGGGTACAGTAGAGCAAGGAGAACACGCCCCGCGGTGGAGGGAACGAGCGCCGAGCCAGAGCCTAGTGCGCTCTGCTCTTGCTCTCCCGACTGCCCGACAGCCGGATCTTCAAGTTGTTTCCGATATAGTGTGAAGAGGGGTGATGTATGTTCTCCGGCCACTCCAGCCAGTGCGATACGACTCCCAAGAGACAAGCGCCGAACGAGCGTCGCGAAGCCCAGCGGCTCTCCTGGCGATTCCTGTCTCTGTCTCCCTGCAGAGTAATAACTGGGCGCCGTCCGATCTTTCTCTATCTCATGCAGACCTCTCGAGCGATCTTGCCCCCCTCCATCTCATTCGAGCCTACCGAAGGAACACTGAGCACCGAACCAGCCCTCACAGCGCCGAGCTCCTCGCTTCGCCGTCTCTCCCAGCTCAGCTCGCTCCTCAACGCTCAACGCTTGACACCCATAAAACTCTACTCCTTGCACCCCACAACTTCCCTCAATTCCCCTTCTTGCCCTTCCCGCTCCTCTTCTTCCTCGCGCTCTTGACCAAGACCAATCCCACGAACGCTCCGATGGCCGTCAATCCCGCGAGCATGAGGAGGGCGGGTATCCGGATTGCCCATTCGCGGGAGGGGAAGAGGGCGTGTAGGGGGGAGGTGGGGGGGAGGAAGGGCTGTGGGGAGGGAAAAGCCGAGATGGGTTAGCAGAGAGGGGTGGGGAGGAGAGAGGGAAGGGGGAGGAGGAGGAGAAGGAGAAGGAGGGCGTACGGTGAAGAGTGTCCAGAGGGTGTAGTAGGTGAAGATTGTAATGGAGGAGATGAGCATGAGCCCTGTTCAGCGAGCGGACACGACGAGAGAGTTCAGTGAGGGCGTGTAGGGTGGCAGAGGGAGCAGGGCGCACCTCCTACGAGCTTGTCGGTCACGGCCTGTAGGGTTAAAGAGCGTTAGCTAGGCTAAGAAGAGCGAGAGAGCAAGGAGACGTACCATATTGAGCGCGTCGAGTGAGCAGAAGAGGAGCAGAGAGCAGAGAGAAGCAGTGGGAGAGTCCTGTAGTGGTGTAGATCGAGTTGAAGCTGCTGAGACGAGTTGTAGCAAATTGACGAGAACGACGTTAGAGGGAGAGAAGCGAGTTGCGCTTCTTGAGCTCTTGACATTTCCTCGTTTGCAGCTCGACTCGACTCTGCTACAGAATCAGGGCATTACAAGTCATTGCTCTCGCCCTACAACTCTCGCAGCAGTCCTCCAGCCTCCTCGCTTCACCCTTGAAGGAAACAGCTTCTCTCGCACCTCCCTCTCTCTCAACATGGCCCCAACCCGCGCCCAAACCTCGCAGGCGCTCTCCCAATACTTTACAGCAACAGAAGGCGATCTACAACTCGCCTCCCTCCTCGCCTTTCAAGCGCACCACCCATCTTCCTCCACCTCGCTGAACAGATCCCACGCCATCGAGTTGGTACTGTGGGTCGAAGATGAAGGTGCAGAGGAGGCAGAGGATATCAGGAAGAAGTTCTCGGTCGCTAGTGTGGAGCTGGAGCCTTTGGAGGTTGTAGCGCAGAGCTTCGGGGGAGGGAAGGATGTCGAGGGGTTTAGGAGGATGCTGCTTGCTAAGGGGGAGAAGAGGGGACAGGTCGAGGAAGGTGCGGAAGTGTACACTGTAGTAGTATTCGCCATCTACCCTCGTCCACCATCACCTGGCTCTGGTACGCCTGTTTCCCAGCTTCCTCTGTTCGGCGCTGACGCTCCTCCTCCCTGCAGCCGCCCCAAATCCAGCAGACGCCTTCTCCCTCATCCGCGTCCTCAACTTCCATCTTCCCACTCCCTTCTCCTCCCCACCCGAACTGCTCGACCCGCAAACCCCCCTCGAAGACTGGCGCCACATCCTTGCGCGAGGGGTGCTCGAGCCGTGGAAGGTGGGCACAAAGGTCGAGGTCGTGGCGCAGATGGCTGTATTGAGGGGGATGGAGAGGTGAGTTCATTCTCGCTGGGTCAAACGAAGAGATGAGATCTGATGAACGGCGGCATTGGACAGGCAACAATTGACGGAAGCCGAGAGGGAGAAGAGAGATCAGACCGAGTTTGCCCATTTGACGCGGCATTTGCTGCATGTCGCTGCTCCGTCGGCCTAAAGTTATATAGAAAAGTGAGTTCTCCGCTCAAGGGTCGTCGGGGGAACGATTGAAGACTTACTCGCCTCTCTTCCCAGTTGCAACGCTGAACGCCATCGCAAAGCGTCAAAGTCGTCCCCTCGCTTCATCGACTGAACTCGCCTCGCTCTCAGAGAGATTGTTATCCTCTCGGCGTCCCCCTTTCGAATGATATTGCTCGACTCGCTCCCTCGGCCGACGAAGAAAGGAGCGCTCGGGCCTCACTTCGCTTCGCTCGTCTCATCGCTCGCTCGCCCTTCACTCACCGGTTGACAGTGAGAAGCACCGATGATGATAAGCTCGACTCTTTCCTCCTCTTCCTCCAGTTCAAATCATCTCTCCCTCCCAGTATGCTCGCTTCCCTGCCCCGTCGCTTCGCCCCCTCGGCGCTCCTGCGCAACCTACCCTCCACCGCTTCCTCCTCCTCAGTGAACAGCAACCTCCTCAACCCCATCCCTCGCCCACCAATCGTCACCCTCTCCCGCCAACACACCTACTACGACCCACACTCTTCCACCGAGCTCCTCCCTCCCTCCTCCTCCTCCACTCCCTTCACGCACACCTGGCTCCCCTACACTCGCCGCACCTCCTTCACCTCCTACGCCCTCCCTTACCACATCTACGCCGCCGAAAGCCTAAAAGCTCGGCGCGAGGGGATGGTCCTCGATCCGAGGAATCATGTTCACCGAGCTGGGACGCCGATGAAGGTGGAGGTGAGGAGGGAGACGGTTTCGGGAAGAGCTCCGGGGGAAGAGGGAGGGGAGGGTGAGGAGCAGGGAGTGGAGAAGGGGATGGAGCTGCTGGAGGGGGAGGTCGCCGAGCGGTGGATTGAGGAAGCTGGAGTGGTGTTGGCTTTGGAGACCGCGAGCGAGGCGGAGACCCCTCCCTCACAAGCTGAGAGCCAGCACAAGGCAACCGCCAAGGTCCGACTGGCTGGAGTTGAAGCGGTGGTCGATCGCCGAAGACGACCTCGAAATGGAGGAGGATCTGAAAGTACGAGCAGTGGATGGCCGGCATGGAGGATCTGAGGGTCGATCAAGCGTTTGAGTTGGAGCAGGGGAGAGGGGAGCTCTTCGCCTGGGCGGTGCATAGGTGGGGAGACGATTTGGGCGAGTGGCCCGAGGATGTGAAGGGGTGGTTGAAGGGGGAGAGGGGAGTAGAGGATGTGTAGGGTGCTCTGTGGGTTACGAGATCGAGATCAAGTCTTTGAGTAGTTGACGATGCTGAGGGAGCGGAGTGGGTGCAGCTGAGATCGAGAAGAGCGAAGAAAGCGAAGGGTATGCTCGGCGAAGCTCGAAGGCGAGTGCTTCCTCGCTTCGCTGCTGTGAAGACGCTGCGGATGAGCCGAGCTCCATGGCTGAGATAGAATGCATCGCACTGATTTTTACCCAAGCCAGCTAATAATCCGAATCGTACTCGTCGTCGGTGTAGACAGGCGCTGTCCACCGTAGTCCCGAGTGGAAGGCCTGCAATTGAGAGCGGTGAGTTCAGGAGTTCAAGCCTGCCGGTATCGGCGAGGGAAAGCAGAGCCTACATCACTCATCTCGAAGGGATTCGGGCCTCCAAGATACACTCCATCGTTCTTCCAACAAAAACCGGTCCATCGGCACCAGGTCATCCCGTAGCAAGACGTCTTCTGCGTGACGTTCCAGTGCGTCGCTTCCCGCCTCGGGATTCCTGTAAACTCGTCGTAATACTTGTCGTCCCAGCACATGTCCCCGTGGTTCTCGAAGATGCCGTCCCATCGATCCTCGGGCTCGCAGGGCGAATTCCACTGCTTGACGGCCTCGTTGATGACATCCAGCACGGTTACGCCATTCGGGTTGGTGATTGTGGTGGGTTTGATGCCGTCCAGGAGCTGGAGGTGGAACGTCGTCGAGGAAGGGGAGGAAGCCTTCTCCAGCGCAACGCCGAGGCGAGCGACGCTTGCCCTGCACTGTCGCCCACACGAGTGCTGGAAGGAGACGCTGACGCCGTTCACTTTATTGGTGCAGAAGTCGGCGAGCTTGAGGACGGGGTGCAGATGCTGGAAGCCGGAGGTGAAGCGTTGACGACCTTGCTCGAGAGGCTCGGGCTCGGCGCAGAAGAGGCGGTGACTCAAAGAGGGGTGCTGAGGTCGAATGTTAGGGTCAGCAAGCGGAGGAGGGAGAATAGCAGGCAACATCGACAGCTCACCCGAAGGAGCTCGCCGTGGGCTCGGCTAACGCGCTTGAAGCGTCTGAGATCGAAGTAGGAGAGCGTGATTTCGGCGAGGATCATGTGCCACAGGTCCTCGGGGAGGCCTAGTTCGAACCGAGACGCCTCGAGGAACACGCCGTCCAGGTTGGAGGTATCCTCTTCGTCGTCCGAAACCCATTCCTCCTCCGAGCCGGAGTACTCTTCCGAGTTCTCCTCCTCTTCATCCTCTTCATCCTCATCATCCTCCTCGTCCTCATCATCATCCTCCTCCTCTTCGCCCTCACTGTCGCCTTCCTCGTCCTCGTCCTCCTCATTCTCCTCGGCGCTGAGCTCTCCATTTCCCTCGTCGCTCAGCTCCTCATCGCCGACAACGGTCGTGAGCTGCGCCTCGAGAGCGTCCGTTCCAGCTCCGACGTCGGTACCGGTCTGCAAGCGTGCCAGCTTGGTCTGTAGGTCGTCCATTGGGCTCTGAGCGGGCACGGCGGCGGTCGAAGCGAGCGAACGATTGGCGGCTTCTCCTGCTCCAGTTGCAGCGCCGGCTTCCTCTTCGGCGAAGCGCGCGTCTGCAGTGGATTGGAGGCGTTTCATCTTCGCCGCAAAGGCGTCGTTGGTGGCTTGACTCTTGCGGCCGTCGGGCTGGGAGAGGTCGGCGAATCAGCGAGGTCCCTTCTTGCGAGCTAGCTGGGTCAAAGCTCACCTTGACGAGTCCAAGATAACGCTTGATGGAGGTAGTCGACGCTTCTGTAGCTCTGCTGATCTCCCTGCAGAGCGAACCGGGTGTCAGCTTGCGCTTCACGGCCCCGCTGCTCTCGCGCAGCTCTACGAAGCTACAGTCGAGCAGCAACAGATCATGGAAGAGGTGAGAACGCACGAGACGCTCTCTCCACGCAGCATACGGAGCTGGATCTCGATAATCGCCTCGTCGTCGTCCTGCTTCGAGTCCAAAGCGCGCGATTCTGCAGCAGAGGAAGCGGCCTCGCCCTTTGCCGTCTGCGAGCGAGTTACTCGAGCTGTTGCCATCCGCTCCGAAGCGCGAGTCGATAGCGAAGAGACGAGGTGAGGTGTGGAGAAGGGAAAGGTTGACGCGACTGAGCGCGCCGCTTGTTTGCACGCGAGAGGATGTAGTTGATTGCTTCAGACTCTCGGACGTCGTGAGGGAGAGGCAACACAATCGTAATTCCGAGCTCTGCAGCCTTGCAACTTCCTCCGACTCAACACCTGCGCCGAGAAAGCCATCTGCTCGGCGATGTCTAAGAAAGGGGTTGAGCGGTCGGCGATGAGCAATGGGATGGCGGAACAGGGGTGAGGCGGACTGTCTGGTCCTCTTGTACGGCTGCAGGCTGTTCTGACCTCAGAAACGACTTCAAGGCGCTGGCTCGCTCTTCGCAGGTCTCGCTCCTACCTCCTCCTCCTCCTCATCGCACTCCTCCAACTTGACCTGGATGGAGTGCCCCGCTTGCTCGAGACACGATTCGCGCGCCTTCTACTGTGCTACATGCCTCACCAATCGGTCAGCTCTGCTCTCTCCCCCACCGCCACCTCAGACGAGATGCTGACTTGCTCCGTCTTCAACAGACTCGCGGAGCACTACTCGCGGCGGAAGCAGTATCGGGATGCTCTCACGTTAGCTACAGCTAAAGCTGCTGCTCTGCTACAGCCGCCCTCGGCTTCGAATGTGTTAGGAGTGCGCGAGGAGAGCGTTCTCAAGGCAGAGAAGTGGACGCTGGCAACAAGGCTGCGAGATCTGAGGGTGGCGAGCGAGAAGACAAGGGAAAGTGTCACTGCTGGTGAGTAGCTCCGCACTCTAGCCGCCAGACTCGCAGACCCGGCTGTTGATCGCGCGAGCTGACCCTCCCTCCCCGAACAGACCGTGAGGCTTTGGAGGAGCGCCGAGCAGCTCTCGCCAAGCGCAAGGAGAATCTCAACAAAGCCCGTACCCTCCTCGCCGATCTCACCTCACCGACCGCCGCTGCTTCGACGCCGGCGTCGCTCGCTGGGCTCCAAGCGCAACAGGCGCTCATCCAACGACAGCACCAAGCTCTTCTCCTTCGCACATCAGAAACGAGGTTGATACTTTCGCGGGAGCTGCTCTCAGTCTACGCCTTCGGCTCGCTGGCGTGCAATCGGCCCCTCCCCTCCCCTTTCAAATCGCCTTCCTCCTCAACTTCTTCGATTTCGTCTTCCACCTCTTCCGTCCCTTCCTCCATCTCAAGCACATCGGGACCCAACACGATTCACTTCCCAACCTACACCCTCGCGCATCTCCCACTCCCTACGCTCACTTCCCTCCCCACCCTCTCGCCTCCGCACCTCTCGGCGACACTTTCGCATCTCCTCCACCTCACCCGCCTCCTCGCCCTCTACTTCGACCTCCTCCTCCCTTTCACGCCTCTCCCCTCCCTCTTCGGCCCCGGACGCCCTGGCGTACGAGCGACTCCCGGCTGGGGCGAAGGAGTGCTCAGCGCCGGAGGGCCTGGTGCGCCGACTTGGCCGCTCTTCCTCTCGCGGTCGTCCAAATCAAGCAACTCGAGCTCTTACCGTCAAGACCTCTCTTCCAGCACGATGCTCATCCCACCGCCCGGCGAGGCAGGTGGACAGCAGTCGGGCGGGCGGGAGCTCGAGAGCACGATGAGGGAGCGCGAGAAGAAGCAGGACAGGATGAAGGCGGTTGTCACGGGTGCAGCGGCTCTGGCGTACGATCTTGCGTGGATTGTGTGGAAGAAGGGAGCCGAGGTCAACTTGAATGAGCTGGACGATCTGGGATCGCTGATTGCGAAGGCGGTCGGAGGACTTTCGGTCGCGCCTGGGTGAGTCGTGATAGCTCTCGAGGGCATCCGTCGAGTTCCGAGTTTTTTGCTGACTCCATTCCGAGATTCATAGCACTCGAGGACGTCCTACTGCCCCGCCCGCCGTTCGCCCTCACTCGGCCAAGTTCCCTCTCGACTTTAGCCTCGTCGTGTCGCGCTTCACCACTCCTCGTCCAGTGCTCACTGGGAAAGGAGAAGGAGTTGCTGGCGATGAGAGCGCCGAGGAGGAGTGGGATCTGGTTTAGCGAGGGGTCGGCGCTGGTGAAGGCGTCGAGAGGGCGCAGAGGACGAGACGATGGCGTTGTAGGCTTCTTAGCGTGTTGCTACTAGTATTGGACTTTCTTTGCTGCACCTTCGGCGAGGTCTACAACTTCGGCGAGGTCTCTGCAAGACGGCAACATGCCAAGGGGGTCGGCTCTGGGGCCCAACTACAAAAGGGTCAATTCGAGTAACACTTGACTCACTAAGTAAAGGGCATTTCGGGCACTTTGAACCAATTTCGGATCCCTCGCTCGCCGGCGCTGCCGAGGCGTCGATGCGAAGCAATCTCCGCCGCGAAGTCCTGACTTTCTTGACTTGCCTCATTCCACGACTTTGACAAGTCTACGTCGAAGTAGACTTGTACAGAGCTACAGCTACACCTCATGCCCGACCTCGATCGACCACCAACACCCGCCAGAGGAGCAGACGAGCCTGCGACCCTTCGACGAACGGAATCCACCTCAACGGCGGTAGAAGCACAAGCAGGGCTCCCAACGCCTGTCGATCTCGAGAGAGGACCGACAAAACCTGTGGAAGCAGCGACAAGACCTGCAGAAGCGCCGCCATTAGACATTGAGCATCTCCTCGTTCAGGATGACCCGCGATTATGGTCGACAGCCAGGAAGAACGGTATCCTCGCGTGAGTGCTCGTTTATTGGCGTGCACGATGTATTTCGCCCTGCTCTGACGAATCACGTTGACCTTTGCCTACCCCTTTCCCTTCTTCCGCCACTCCTTCCCTTCTTCGCACGCCCTCTTCTGCGTCATGAACCACATCAACCTGAACACCATCATCAACACCTCACTCAAATCAGTACAATTGCCTTTTGTGCAGCAGGAGGAACAGTCACAGCGTCGATATACTTTCCGGCGCTCGACTCGCTTCAAGCTCAGCTCCGAGCCTCCGACAGCCTCCTCGCCCTCACTGTATCGCTCTTCATTCTCGGTCAAGGATGCTTCCCTGTATTATGGAGCGCCATCAGCGAGATCAAGGGTCGTCGAGTGTGCTACATCGCTGCTATCGTACGCCAGAGATCTCTCGCGCCGACCCTCGCTAACTTCGGCGACTCACAGACCATCTACATCGTCGCAACGACTGTCTGTAGTCGCGCCAACAACATTGGACTCTTCATTGTCATGCGTGTACTACAAGCATTAGGTAGCGGCGCCGTCCTCGCCCTCGGATCCGGCACATTGGCCGACATCTACGATGTGAGCTTTCCCTCTTGCTCTTCTGCTCGGCGCCTTACTCACCCATCCCACCAACAGGCTCATGAACGCGGAACTCGGCTCGGTATCTTCTACGCCATTCCTCTGGTCGGCCCAGCACTCGGCCCCCTCATCGGCGGAGGTCTTACCAGCGGCGGCGGCGAGAATGGCTGGCGATTGACGATGTACTTCCTCATCGGCGTGAGCACTACCCTTCCCTTCCGCTTCGAGATCAGATCCAGGCTGACCTCTACTCCCTGCAGTACGGCGTCATCTGCCTCGGCACTATGATTTGGCTGCCCGAGACGTTTCGCAAGGAGCGGTCTCTCGCCTGGCGACTAGCAATGCAGCGTGCTCGCGCTCACGCCAAAGCCGAACTTCTCAAGGCGCGAGGAGATCTTCCCACCGAGGTCAAGGCTAACGACCGACCAGCACGAACGACCACCTTTCTCGCGCCGAGCCCTTCCCAGCTCGAGCGAAGCGACGCTCCTCCTCAGCCTGCTTTCTCTACTCTCAATCGCGTGAAGAGTGCGCTGAGTCTTCGAAGTGGAGAAGACAACGTCAAGATTCACCTCCGCGACGTCAACGTGAGTACATGGTTTGCTCGGCGCTCCCTGGCGCTCGCTGCTGACCGCCTCTCTCACAGCCCTTTGCTGCAACTGGCCAAGTACTTCGGCGGAAGGAGAACTTTATCGCCATCACTTTCAGTGGTCTCCTTTTCGCCTCACAGTACTGCATCACTTTCACGGCGTCCAGGACTTTCGCCGCCGCGCCTTACAACTACGATGCGCTTCGAGTCGGACTCGTGCTGCTTTGCTTTGGTGCAGGAAACTTTGTGCATCTCTCTTGTCTTTCTATCCAGTCGCTATCGCCTCTAACTCCCTGAACGTCTTCAGATCGGCTCGGTGCTCGGCGGTCGCTACTCGGACCACGTTTTCAATGGACTCAAGGCAAAGAATGGCGGCAAGGGAGAACCAGAGGTGAGCGTCGTCCTTTTAAAACATTCACTCGAGCGCCCTACCCCTCCGCTGAGGACCCGGGCTCAGGACGAAGTTTCTCAGCCTCGCCCTTTCATCGCCGAGCTTCGCTGACCCTTCGTTTCTTTCGCAGATGCGCATCAAGTCAACAGTGAGCGCTCCGCATCGTTTCAACCGTTTTACATTCATCATCTGACCGTCACCCCTCTTGCACAGCGGCTCTTCCTCCTGCCCGGTCCCCTCCTCCTCATCGGCTACGCCTGGGCCATTGAGAAAGGCGCACACGTCGCGGCACCTCTCGTCATCCTCTTCTTCCTCGGCCTTTCCATCATCTGGATCTACTCCTCCCTCCTCGCCTACGTCGTCGACTCCAATCCCGGCCAATCCTCCTCGGCCGTCGCTTGCAACTCGCTGTTCCGTGGCGTGCTCGCGTGCATCGCTTCGCAGGCGGCTGAGCCTATCATCGACCACATTCACAATGGTTGGTTCTACACGGGCTTTGCTGTGATCCTACTTGCGGGAGAGGTTGGAATTTTGATGGTCGGAGCGAGGGGAAAGAAGTGGAGAGAGTCGGCGCAGGCGAAGGAGGAGGCTAAGAAGGCAGACTTGGCGGAGAAGGAGAAGGAAGCATTGGCTGCATAGACTTGCAATTTGATGAGAGTGCGCTGTAGAGCTTTCACATCCATAATTTCTGCTCGAAAGGGCCATCTTGCATCTCTCGGTTCTCGGCGGTGATTTTGAAGCGAGTGTCTGATGGCACGGCAAGGGGCAGTGGTACACAAGCAAATTGCTACTGTCTACAAACAAAGAGTACTGCACCGGTGCGAAGGGTCTAAGCTAAAGCAATGAGAGGGAGTCCAGCCCGCTCTCTCGGAGCTCTAAGACGTCGACGAAACGATCTTCTCGGCGTGACGCTGTCCGTCGTCCGTCTTCTTGGGCTTGTTGCTTCCCATCGCCTCGAGCACCCATCCACCAACGTAAGCAGCGGTGATCAGTGCGATGAGGATGTAGAACACAATCTTGACCGCCATCGGCACTTCGGTTTGAGCGTCCGAGGTCTTGTCCCACTGCTCGAAGCCCTGATTGATGGTGACCCAGCCGAGAGCGAGCGTGCCGATACCGAGGAAAATGTGGACGAGACGGAAGGGCGACTTCTTGCTGAGGGCGGGGAGGCGACCGGCGGGCGAGGGGTGAACGGGGCGCGAGTGAGCGAAGGCGCCGAGGAGGATTTGCAGCAGGACGATGATGAAGACGATGAGACCGAGTCTGAGAAAAAAGGGTGTCAACTTCTGTCGCTTCCCGCGAAAGGAGAGCAGCCCACCTCTGGTGAGAGTCGTTGAAGTGCCCGCCGATCTGGGAGTGAACGCCGAGGCCAAAGGCGACAATGACGAGGATGCCAGCGAGAGAGTTGAGGGCAGCGTGACTTGGATACCAGGTAGAGCCACGGAAGAAGCGAGCGATGAGGACGGCGATGGGCGCGAAGAGGACGAGAGCAAGCGAGGCGCAGACGGCTGAGGAAGCGAGGGAGTCAGCTTCATGAGGCGAGCGTGATTGGGCGTCAAACTCACCATGGGCGATGAGGTACATGTCACGAGTCGAGCGACCGGTCTTGGTAGAGCTGATTCCTGCCGGTGCGGAGCTTGATTCGCTGCTGTCGCCCGCCGAACTTGTGGTGCTGGCGATCGAAACGGGCTGGCTCAAGTCGAGCGAGGTGGTCGAATGAGCCTGGAGGGAAGAAAAAGTTAGCATTTATCACTCCGCGGCTGTCGGAGCTGGGATTGACCCACCTGATTGTGCTGAGTGATGACGGCGCCCTCGTCCGAGCTGCCAGGCTGGACCGTCGAGCTAGCGTAGATGAAGCTGTTCTGGCCATTGCGGTTGATTGACTTGTAGCTCGAAGTCGAAGGGTAGTCGCTAGGCGCCTCGAGGAGACGAAGGAAGCTGACGGCGGTGTAGGGCGCCGAAGAGTTGGTGCTCAGCTCGGGGAGGAAAGTGTAGAAGGTGGAGGTGGTCGTGGCGGCAGCCGACGAGGCAACGACGGGTTGAGCTTGTCCTCCAGTAGAACTGCGGTGACTGAGAGTCCAGGGAGTGGCGGCGGGTCCGTCGATGCCGTCGGGGTTGGGCCTGCGAAAGGCATCGCCGAAATCGTCAGTACTGGATTACGGGAAGGTTCTAGGAGACGGCGGGGAGTACAAGGGGAGTCAAATTGATGCACAAACTCACCAGGCGACCAAGAAGTCAGCGTTGGCCTGCAGGAGAATAGCGAGGTGAGCTCTCCCAGTCGTGCGGCGTCTCCCTCGAAACGAGTAAAAATGCAGCTCACCATGGCCGTTCCACCGCCCACGCCCATCCAGCCTACTTGGAACGCTGGCGCACTCTGATTGAGCGAGTAGAGAGCATGAGCTGGTAGAGATAAGACGGTGAGAGTCAGCGGGGGCCCAGTTGCGAACCGCAACTCTGGGACGGGAAGGATAAAACGCTGCAGCTTACTGGTGTTGGCCACGA
Organism: Leucosporidium scottii; assembly: GCA_003054985.1. Lineage (NCBI taxonomy): Eukaryota > Fungi > Basidiomycota > Microbotryomycetes > Leucosporidiales > Leucosporidiaceae > Leucosporidium > Leucosporidium scottii. The sequence continues at coordinate 135,627 of MWVB01000036.1, read as the reverse complement.
TGGTGAGAGAGAAGACGCCTCCGAGATTTGAAGTCGAGCCAGTGAGATCTGTAGCATCCGCGCCAAAGACTGAACCGATCTGCTCGTTACTCAGTTGAGCCTGACCGCGTGAGGCGAAGAGGGCGAGGAGAGCTGTCCCGTAAGTGAGCGGGCGACTGTAGGGAAGCATGACAGTATAGGAGCGAGTTCTCTTGTGCGAACTGAGTTGTAAGAGGACAAGAGCGAATGAGGAATGAGCCAAAGAACGGCGATCGAACGAGGCTGGGAGCGGGTGGTGGTTCGAGTGAAGAGGGAGCTCGTCGAAGCTCTGGCCGATCGCACGCCGAATGTAGCACAGCAGACCACTCTCCACGTGTCAATCGAAGCTCGTACGTTGATCCTCTACCTCGAGCTGACTTCTTGCTTCGATGGTATGTCAAGTCCGAAGCGCACTGGCACCGCCTCCTGCCCTCGCCGAACGTGAAAATCCTCTCGGTCCAGCGATCGTATCAACAAGCACAAGCAAAGTTACAGCCTCCGCGTTCCTACATCCCGAGCGAGCTCGTGGTCGCCCCTCACGGCCCTCGCTCAATTCGTCCTCCTCTGCTTTCTCGCCATTTCCTCGGCGACGATCGCTTCAACAGCCGACATGGGAGCCGCGCGCTTCGTTCCTGCACCACTCGCCGACGACGTTGAGGATCCAGCCTTGAGTGAATTCGGCTTCTTGAGAGGGTTGGCTTTGAGGGGGTTGGCCTTGAGGGGGTTGGCCTTGAAGGCGTTCGGTTTGGGAGTGAAGCCGATGACGGGCTTTGATGGAGGAGCGATAAAGGCCTTGACGGGTGCGGAAGTGGGGGCGATCGTACAGGTGGAAGGAGAAGCATTGTCGGTTGCTGCTGCTGATGCTGGAGCGGCGATTCCAGAGGTCGAATCGAGGGGGGCGGCGGCGGGGGTAGCCTTGAACGACAAGCTGAGCGACACCTTCTCTCCCTCGTCCCTCTTGAGCTCCCTCGTAATCTCCTCCTCGCCCGCGACGACCTCGCCTCCCTCGCCAATCTCCTTGCCAGCCGCCGCTGCCTGCTCGGCCCTCCTCTTCTCGCCCTCCCTCCTCGCGCGCTCAATCTGCTCCTGGATGAGCTTGCGCTGCCTCGTCTCGTCGTCCATATCACCACGCTCCTTCTTCTGGTTCGCCTCGGCCTTGGCGAGCGCGCGGGGCGAGTTGTCGATCCAGGAGATGAACCAGCCCTTCTCCGTCTCGTCGACGTGGGCGACTCCCGTGCGGCCGAGGTGCTTGCAGAACTCGGTGAGGGAGGTGAAGCGAGTGGCGTTCATGTGAAGGTGAGTCTTGTCCTGGATGTACTCCTGGTAGACCTGGTTGATGCGAACGCGCTTTGTGCCCCAGCTGCGAGCGAAAAGAGAAGCGTCAACGGTAGCTCGGGCGGCGAGTAGACAACTCTGCAGAGCGTAGCGATGAATCGTGTCACTCACCGACGACTGAGAAGACCCACAAACTCGCCTTGGAAGCGCGAAGTGTAGTCGGCGATGTGCTTGCCGGCGCTTTCTCCAACGACGAGCATCTGGCGCAAGTGACCCTCCGTCATGGTGTGGCACTTGAATCCGTTCTCTATGGGGGAAGAAGCGGGTCAGTTGCAGGTAAGAGGCCCAGCCTGAGCGAGCGAGAGCACAAGCGAAAGGACTCGCCATCTCGGCATTGCTTCTCGCAGACCTGGTAGGCAGTACAAGAGGTCAGTAAATACGTTCAAACAGCTCTGCAAAGCTCCGCGACTTCGACTTGCCTGGCAGTACCTGCACAACGGAGCGGAGTCAGCACTGCGTCTCGCTTTGAGTCTCTCTGTAGAAGACTAACCATCGCAGCTTCTGCAGTCCTTTACTCTTCATGGCATTGTCCAACGCCTTGGACGATCCGGGCATGGCCTTTCCCATCTTGCAGACGGCTTACGAGCTGAAGGAAGTTGGAAGAGCTTGAGTGGTGTGGCGAGGAGCGCTGGTCGCTGGGCTGAGGGCGAGGGCGAGTGGTAGAGCGGTGCAGGCGGGTCTTGAACGGCTGAAGAGACCTGGAGCTGTCGAGATACAGAAACGAGGTGAGCGTAGATTGTCAAGATGCGAGTGGGAGCTCGCGCGCTTCTTGTCCTCCTGCGCTTTCCTTCGACCGGCTCTTTCGACTCGCTTTCTGCGCGCTGAGCAACCTGTCGAACTGTGAGAAGGTATGTACTGTGCTACTAGCTGCTCCACGCTGTAGCTGACCCGCTTGACCGCTAGATCGTCCAAGCTCGCTCCCCTCGTTCGCTTGGCCATGCTCCCCGCCCTCCCGCCCGAGATCGTACAGCACATCATGCGCCTAGCAGTGCCCGCCATCGAGCGGAATCGTCGCAAGCGCTACTTGAGATTGCGTCGCTTTGCGCTCGTCTGTCGCGCCTGGCGCGGTCTCGCTCAGCGTGAGCTGTACCGCTACGTCGAGATCGTCAGCCTTGAGCGTTTGCTGGTCTTCAAGTCGCGCACGCCATCCAAGGTAGACCTCCGACAGTATGCTCAAGCTACCAAGTCCCTTACCATCGCCATGAACGCCGCCGCCTCTTCGTCGATGATCTCTACGGTGCTCGTTCTTCTCCCCGGCTTACGGAGCATGTCCATCACTCGCGCAACGCTGGATTCGGCGATGCTCTCCTGGGCTGCTGGTACGTTGAGCGCCCCTTTGCTTCCAATGCCATTGTGCCCTCCCTCGGCCGAGCTCGCTGATCCCTCTCTCGGACAGAGGTTCGCATGCTCTCCCTCACTTCCGTCGTCTTCAAACTCCCTAGCAACATCGAAACCAAGGCGCCCGACCTCTGGTATTTGCCATCTCTGACTACTCTCCATCTCACCGGCGTACGCACCGGCGTCGAGGAAGAAGGGTCACCGAAACTCTCGTCGAACTTCGTCTCGCTGGACATCCTCTCGAAAGCGATGTCGTTCCCTCACCTGACTTGCCTTAGCTTTGTCTGGCAAAACGACAAGCTCCCTCCCGTCCTCATCTACCTCGGCCCTCAGCTCCGCTCTCTCCTCCTTCGCCGAACCCTCGCCGAAGCTCCGGACGAAGACGAAGACGAGGAAGACCCTTTCCCCGAGTTCCCCGACGGCACCTTCAAGTCCCTCGTCAACCTCAAACATCTTTGTATCGACCTCAAGTACGACGCCGACATTCAAGCTCTCGCCGAAGTGCCATCAGCTCTCGAAACGCTTCGCCTCGATGGACGTCGTCGAGTCGTCGATGCGCAACTAGCAGCGACCGAGTTCCAGTGCTGTAGGAAGCTGAAGGAGTTGCATTTGCGCTCTACGACGTCGAGGACGAGCGAATGGAGGCTCGCTACCGAGGCGACGTTTCGTGCGCGAGGGACCGAGGTCAAGGAGTTTACGTTTCAGCCCGACGATACTGGGAAGGCGACGAAGCTGTGGATGGAGGCGATCGAAGAGTACGAGTGAGTCGGCTCGGGCTCGCGCGTAGAGGCTTGCTGACCTCTCCCTCCCCCGTCGACGGTACTAGAGCTCGCTCGACTGGGAAGACCTAGCTCGCGACGAAAGGAGACGCTGGAGTAGCTGTTGACTAATGCTCGGAATGTACTTCTCTCGTCCTCTTCTCTCTCAAGCCTCCCGACCGATCCCCCCAGCGAGCAGGGGTCGTAACCTATCCTGCAAGAATGGACTGGGCGGGGGAGTGCAACCGGAAACGGTTTCGCGTCCCCCAGTTGAGCGCTGAAGTGGTTGCCTAGCCACTCTGCCGAGAGTACCAGGCTTGTTAGCGGCGCGGTTGCTGCTCGATCGCAAACAGGTGCCGTCGGTTTCTTTGCTTCGTTCGCGCCGAAGTCGCGGGGGAAGAAGGGGCAAGTGTGAAGTGACGCTCTGGGTGCGGAGGTGTACTATTGCTGCTCTGGGCATCAGAAGGAGGATTGGGCCTTTTCACAAAGAGCTGCGCGTCGCTCGTTCCCTTTCGCTTCTTGCTTTCGGCGCCGAGCTGACCTCCGCCTCTCGGCTCCGTCACAGGTACAAGCTCAACCGCAAATCGAAGGGAGCGTAGCTACTTCACCTACACAACTCGGACGGGAGTCAAGGTGAGCCTTTTCGTTGACTTTCGAGGACAACAGGCAAAGCTGACCCGTCTCGTGATCCGTTTTCGCAGACGAAGGCGAAAGGAGACGGCTCAGATGCTTCCGAGAAGCTATGCAACGAAATCGCAGTAGCGATAACCAGTCTATCGACGTTCCGAGAGCAAGCGAGAGCGCCCCAGCAAAATCGAGGGGACGTCGACTCGACTTGGTCCGAGAGCACCGCCAGCGCCGAAACTCAGAGCTCGCTCTCCCCACTTCATGCTCCTGCCACCTCTGTCCGAGTGATTGAAAGCAATAACCAAGCATTGCCCTCGCTACCCTGACCCCTCGCAATACTGGTACAACACGAAACAACTCCCTTCTCGCCCTCACCCTCAAACCACACCCACACCCTCGCTCTCCTCCCCGCGTCTGCAACCAGCCAACTCACACCATCCCACCTCGACCTCGAGAATCATCAAAAATCCTCCTCCCCATCATCACTCCACCCCCCATCCCCGCCTTCGGCAAGAAACAATTCCATCTCCCTCCTAGCCAACTCCTCCACCTCTTCCTGCTTCTCCTTGCCTCGTGCTCCTGCTCCTGCGCCGGGGCGCGAAATGATGGAGGAAGAGGAGGAGGAGGAGGAGGAACCGCGAATTAGAGGGGGCTGCGGGGGAGGGGCGGAACGAGTGAGGGCAGGTTGGCGGGGCGCGGTGGTGGAGAGGGGATGATATCGATTCATCAAGCGTCGCC
>MWVB01000036.1:0-127948 GCA_003054985.1 Leucosporidium scottii | reverse complement strand
GCTTCAAGTGCGAAGTCACTGAGATGGAGGAAGGAGGAAGGAGGAGGGAGGCGGCAAGGACATTTTATCTCGGCGAACAGTAGAAGCAAGGGGGGAAGGAGGAGCAAACACGCATGGACTTTTTTTTCTTTATCTTTCTTTTCTGTGTCGAACGCAGTATTACGATAATCCTCTTCGAGCAGGTCGTAGAGAGGTGGAGACGAGCAGGCGAGTGCGAAGGAAAGGTTCGGAGCTCGGCGCTCCCAGATGAAGAGAGCGCGAGTCGCTCTCCTCGTGTTGGACTCGCTCGAGGGATCGAAGGTGAAGAGGTGGTAGGTCATCGGATCAAGCAAGCGCCTGTTGCACACAGCCTTGGCTGTTGAGCTGCCCGTCGTTCTCCTCCCTCCCTATTCGAGCTGCATCTGCGAAATCGCCGAGGAGCGTCAGCTTTGCCTTTCGTCCGCGAGAGAGGGCGAGAATGCTTGCCTTTTTGCCTCCCGTTTGAGCTGTGAATGGAGTAGCTACGCTTCCTTGGGCTTGCGGTTCAGCTTGCACCTGCGCGACGAGGAGAGAAGGGAAGTCAGTTCGGCGCGCCGAAAGGAAGAAGCCAAAGTGAGCCACTCACACCTCTTGATGCATCGGCAGTCCTCAGCTTGGTGCTCCTCTCCGCAGTACTGTACTTGACCACACCCCGAACACCTTTTCAAGCCCTTCTCCTCGCCACGAGCGCACACCGAGCAGTGCAGCGGACCTCGAACCAACACCATCGCCGCGTCCAATCCTGGCACCCTCTTTCCAGCTGCCGAGTCCGAAACGATGGCTTTCACTTCGTTGTACAGACCAGGGAAGCGGAAAGCTCCTCCTTCCATGAGCGGCGCTTGAAGGATCTGAGCCGCGCCGAGCAGCGCTGCGCCACGCTTCGTCAACGACGGCAGGCGATCCGTCATCTTGAGGCCGTCGCAATGGCATACTGGAGCTCCTTGGTCTTGACCTTCCTCGAGAACGCTCATGATGCGGTGGATGGGGCCAAAGGAGGAGGTATCCGAACCGAAGAGTTGGAATGCCGGCACTTCGGAGGAGGGATAGTAGAAGGTGAGAGTACCATCCGAGCGCTCGAGGGTGAGAGAGATCGCTGTGTCGTCTCGGATGGCTTTGATGGTGAAGGTGACGTTGTGGGGGCCGCCGAGAGCTGGGAGGTAGGGTTCAATGGTCGGAAGAAAGTCGACGTCCGAGGAGACCAACACGCTGACAAGCTCGATAGAGACGCCGGAGCGGCCGTTTCGAAGGTATTCGACGTGCGAAGGGAAGGTCGTGACCGGATTTTGGCGACCGTCGAAGCTGACGACCACCGAGCGTTGGGTCGCCGCGCAATGGCCGACGAGCAGGCGTAGAGTCGTCGCAGTGCACACCCTCTCCAGGTCGGACTCAGGTTGCAGTCGTGCGTAGCAACGAGGAGCGAGGGAGAGTGTGGATGAAAGGTGCAACGCCGCCGCGTGGTTGGGTCCGCGCCGAAGGATCTCGAGACGGGGGTCGCTCTTGGTGACGGTGTAGCGTTCAACTCTGATGGTCATGCTGATTTGTGCTTTGAGGGGGCCAGGCGAGTAACGGGCGACCGAGAGCGAGGAAGAGCGACGAGATCCTGAGCTGGAGATGAGGAAGCTGGGATGAGCTGTAGTCAAGCAGAGACGGCTAGTGAGCTATAGGCGTACCTTCGTAGTCGAAGAGTACTCTGCTACAGCTTCCCAGAAAGCGAGTCGAGCCGAGCGAATCGAATGAAGCGGAGGAGAGGAAGAGAGAGCGAGACGGTTGAGCTCGGACTTGGTGGGCGAGAGACGGACGATTCCAAAGGGCTCGAGCGTCTGTTGTTCTCCTGCAGTTCACTCGTCTCTCGCTTCTCGTCGACTACAGCTCAGCTGCAGAGACTACATAACAGGATCAGCTACAGCTCAGCTACTCCCCCTCTCTCCTCCCTCTTCGCCCGCCCTCGTCGACCCGCTCGCTGCTCGCTCGAGGAAAGAGGTGATTGGTTGGAAGCTGCTGCACTCGGAGCTGCTCTCGTGCGGCCGTAGGGACACTCAGGTGAGTAGATTCTCTGGTGCTCTGCAGAGGGGTGATGAAACTGCTCTGCTGTACGAGACGGCTGCTGCAGAGAGGGAGGCGGGACGGCCGCGGGTCGAGACAGCCGAGCAGCGAGCGAGCTGGCTGGCTCGTAGCGAGGTACAGAGGAGCACAGCCACGTTTGACAGCGCTGCAGAAGAGCGAGCTGACCTGTTCCTTCTCCCTCGCAGTCGCCGAAGCTCTCCCCCTTCTTCCTTCTTCGCCATCGCTCGCTCGTCGCTCTCCAAAGATGGCCGTCATCCAAGACCTTCCTCTCGAGCTCCTCCGTCGCATCCTCGAGCTCACCCTCGACCCCTATGCCGAGTTCCACGAGACGTTTGACTATTACGACCGCTTCCAGGCTGCACCCGGTGAACGCCAGCACGTCCTTTGCCGAGCCGCACTCGTCGCTCGCGCTTGGTTCGCGCCTGCTGTTGAGCTCATGACTCACGAGACGGTGGTCAGCATGAACTCCAGGGGCTCTCAGGCAGTACTCGGCCACCTTCAATCGCGCGCCGCCGTGGATGCCGCCGTTGTGCAGCGCCTGCAGATTATCCGCCCCACCGCCGAAGCCCTCACCGTGATCGGGAACACCGTCCAAGGACTCACATCGCTCAGGCTTCTGGGCCATACGATGGACGTACAACTGATTCCTCCACCGTTGCTGATCAGTGAGCATCCTTTCTCTCTCCGAGTCTCTCCCAAGGGAGACGCAGGTTGATCTCTCTCTTTCTCTCGTTACAGACCTCAGATCGCTCGTCCTCACCATCTACCCCCTGACTGGCACCTTCGGTCAAGATCAACAGCTGCCTCACCTCACTCACGCCGAGTTCTACCTCGGAACGAGCGCTTTCCGACCTTTCCTCCGATCCCTCATCGACCAAGCCCCCTCTCTCACATCCATTCGCGCCAAATGGGATAGATCAGTATATCCGGCGCGCGGTGTTGAGCTTTGCTGCCCTCCACTCTTTGCCCTCGCTCCCAAGCTCCTCCACTTCAGCATCGACATCACCTCAGGCTCCGGGCCCGGGGTCAGGGTTCGGCAGATTGATCTCCAACTCGAACGGTTCTTGGCGGTGTGCACCTCCCTCCGAACCCTTTCGCTAGCAGGTATTGGAGCCTCGGCCCTCAAAAGCGTCTTGAGCGCCCTCCCATCGCAGCTCGCCGTGCTCACCATCGCGCGGCGGATGGAAGCTGAGGTCGATGGAATCGGCAATTACACTGCATTCCTCGCTGCTTTGACGCTGCCGGCACTCGCAAGCCTCAAGAGATGGCGCATCGGTGGGCTAATGACCTACCTCGCTGCGGAGAACGGCAAAGCCGAGTGGGAGCAGGCCTGCGCCGAGCGAGGAATCGAGATTCGTGGCTTGAGCTATCGCTTTACCGGCGAGTCTCTTACCACCCTGTCTCGCTGTATCGTGGCTGATTTCTTTGACCGATCCACTTACAGACTAGGTCGTCCTCGTGAGGTCCGCTTCTCGGCTCGTCTTGGACTTCGCCGAGCGAAGCTAATCCCCCTACGTTTGGCCTCACAGGTCTCCTGCAGGCATCGACAGAGGCTTTGGGGTAGCAATAGTACGCTACGACCGTCCTCATCGTCGACCGACGAAAGGCACCTCGCTGACTCCTTCCGGCCTTTCGCAGAGATGTAGGCTCGGGGATGGCGTGAAGGGAGCAGTCAGGAGATGGTCGGTTGGGCGGAAGGGAAGACGATAAGTATCGTGTACCACTCTCGAGTCTAGCTGCTCTGTACTTTTCGATAGGTCTTTTCACGTGTGGGCGAGCGACTCAGAACGCCGAGAGCGAGCGCCGAAAAAGAGGAGGTTTCGTTGGTCAAGCGAGAGAGCAGAGAGGCGAAGGGAAGTCAAAATCTACAGACGAGCAGGTGACGCGAAGTCTGCAGCCGAGGAGAGATCTCGTCCCTTCGCTCTCGCTTGAGCCCATTTGCGAGCCGGCGCGACTCTAGCTCTCCCTTCGTCCTCATCTCGTCTCTCTTTCGCCTTTTCACCACCGCCAACTCATCGCAGGCGCGCATCTCTGTACTCTTCCCCTCGTCTATCGTTCAGCTACCTCTCGCTCTCGTCTCAGCAATCCATCACTTCCCGCCTTCAATTCGACGCGTCTCTCTCAGCTCGCCCCTCGCTTTCTCTCTACGCCGTTGAAGACGAAGATGGCAGGACCTGCGCATAACAAGTTCGCAGGACGAGGAGGACGAGGACGAGGCTCGGGCGGTGGAGGAGGCTACAGAGGGCGAGGAAGGGGAGGAGGACGAGGTGGCCACACGGGCAAGCAGACCGTCGAGCTTAAGACTGAGGCGGAAGGGACGAAAGATGGTGACAAGTTGGAGGATGCAAAGGTACATCCTCTGCCCTGCTGCAGCGCAGCAGAATCCCCGAGCAGCCCAGCTAACGTAGACGCGTCTCTCTCCCTTCCCTCCCTCGCGCTCGCTCGTCCTATAGATGTGGGATGAACTCGACGAGAAGCTGGGATTCCCCAAGTATCAAGAAGGTCCACCGAAAACGGGTTGGCTCGTCAACATGGTCCAAGTATGTCCTGCTTTCGACCCTTCGCGCCGACTCGAAGCTGAACGCGCTTCCTCCACTGCAGACCCTCACCACCGACGAGCAGAACCCTCAAGGACAAGCTGGAGTCGACTATTACTTTATTCAAGACGATGGCATGATGTTCAAAAGTACCATCAACTACGAACCGTACTTCTACCTCGCTTGCCGAGTAAGTTCGGCTGAGTGCACTCCGCGACGAGGAGAGACCTGACCAGCAACCTCACCGAAACAGAAAGGAACCGAGGGAAACGTAGAAGAGTGGATCATGAGGAAGTACGAGGATCTGGTCGTGCGCGTGGCGAGGATCAAAAAGGAGGATCTGAAGCTGGTTCGTCTCCGCTCGCTTTCCTCTCCTCGAAGCGCATCTGATTTCCCTCTCCGCTCTTCTCTACCTTCCTCCTCTCACATCTCTTGCTGCTTTACCACAGCCTAACCATCTTCTCGGCTACCGTCGCGAGTACATCGCTCTCTACTTCAAGAACCAGCCCGACCTCTTCTCCGTCCGTCGAGACCTTCTCCCCATCGCCACCAAGAACCGGGAGAAGCTCGACGCAGTGGACACCTACGCCGAGGTCATCAGCGGCGAGAGCATGTTCGAGATGGACTACGACATCGAGGAGGCGGGGTTTCTCGGCAAGGGAGGCAAGAGCTTTGCGCAGGCGGGCGGGGGAGCGGGTGCTGGAGGAGCGGCGAGTGACTCGATCCTCGATATTAGGGAGTACGACGTACCGTATTACCTGCGAGTCGCCATCGACAAGGGTGAGTCTTCCGTTTTCGCTGTTCTTTTAGAGCTCGGCGCTGATCTTGCCCGCCTGTCCCCACTCTTCTCCTCCCACAGACATCCGAGTCGGACTCTGGTACGAAGTGACGGCAACTCACGGCGATATCAGCATCAACCTCATCAAAGAACGAGTCTCCCGTGCCGAGCCGGTCGTCATGGCTTTCGATATTGAGACGACTAAGGCGCCGCTCAAGTTTCCCGACAGCGCTACGGATCAGGTCATGATGATATCGTACATGATTGATGCGCAGGTGAGTTTGGCATTTCCGATGAGGGCTGGGAGGGGAAAACTGAGCGGGAAAGCTGATCAACGACTCCGTCCACAGGGCTTCCTCATCACCAATCGCGAGATCGTCAGCGCCGACATCGAGGACTTCGAGTACACGCCCAAGCCCGAGTACGACGGACCGTTCACCATCTTCAACGAGGCCGACGAGGTGCGCTCCCTTCTCTCTCCTCTCGCCGAGCGCTAGCTGACCTCTCGCCATCCCCTCTCATCCTCTCTTCACCAACCTCGTCCCCACTCTCATCCTGTCCCGAACTTCCTTCCCCCCCTCCTTCGCCGTCTGCTCACCCCCTCTCCCGTGTCGCTTGCCCCCCGCCCTCGGCCTCGCTCTCTCCTCCCTCGCAGGCCGCCACGATCCGCCGCTTCTTCGAGCACGTTCGCGAGGCGAAGCCAACGGTCATCGCTACCTACAACGGAGATTCTTTCGATTTCCCCTTCCTCCTCGCCCGAGCTTCGGCGCACGGGATCGACATGTACAAGGAGACGGGCTTCAAGATTGACGCCGAGAACGAGTTCAAGAGCAGAAGCTGTGTGCATATGGACTGCTTCCGGCGAGTTTAGAGTGCACTGTGATGAGCGAGAATGACGCTGACGATGTTTCTCGACCTCGCAGATGGGTCAAGCGTGATTCCTACCTCCCCCAAGGATCGCAAGGTCTCAAGGCCGTCACCGTCGCCAAGCTGGGCTACAACCCCATCGAACTCGACCCCGAGCTCATGACTCCGTAAGGCTCCTTGCTGTCCTCTTTGACAATCCCCTCGCTGATCTCTCGCCCGCTCTCTCATCGCCGCCGCGCAGCTACGCCGTCGAACAACCTCAGATTCTCGCCCAGTACTCGGTTTCCGACGCCGTGGCCACCTACTACCTCTACATGAAATACGTCCACCCCTTCGTCTTCTCCCTCTGCAACATTATCCCCCTCAACCCGGACGAGGTGCTGAGGAAGGGTTCCGGAACGCTGTGCGAGACCTTGCTCATGGTCAGTTCTTCGCTCCCTCTCTCTTTGACCTCTATCCGTAGCTGACGACTCTCTCGCTATGTCACAGGTCGAAGCCTATCGCTCGGAGGTCATCATGCCCAATCGTCACGTCGAGGAGCACTCCAACATGTACGACGGCCATCTCCTCGAATCGGAGACGTACGTCGGAGGTCACGTCGAGGCGCTCGAGGCTGGAGTTTTCCGCAGCGACATCTCTACCGACTTCAAGATGGTGCCCGAGGCGATTCAGCAGGTGAGTCTTCTCGGCGCCTCTCGCCGAGAACGAGGGCAAGTCAGCTAACGTGCCGATTTCACTCTCTCTACAGCTCATCGACGACCTCGACGACGCGCTCCAGTTCAGCATCACCGAGGAAGGCAAGCACAAGCTCGAGGACGTCACCAACTACGACGAGGTCAAGGCCGAGATCACCGCCATGCTCGTCGAGCTCCGCGACAATCCGCTGCGCCAGGACACGCCCCTCATCTACCATCTCGACGTCGCCGCCATGTACCCCAACATCATGTTGAGTAATCGACTCCAGCCCGACTCGGTCGTCGACGAAGCGACGTGCGCCGCCTGCGACTACAATCGACCAGGCAAGCAGTGCCAGCGCAAGATGAAGTGGGCGTGGAGGGGCGAGTACTTCCCCGCCAAGCTGGACGAGTTCAAGATGGTTCGCAACGCCCTCGAGCAGGAGATGTTCCCGCCGAAATGGCCCGGCAAGCCTCAACGTCGGTTCATCGACCTCGCCCCGACCGAGCAGACCTCCCTCCTTCACAAACGACTCGGCGACTACTCGCGCAAGGTCTACAAGAAGACCAAGGAGACCAAGATCGAGACCAAGGAGGCCATCATCTGCCAGCGGGAGAACCCCTTCTACATCGACACCGTCCGCACCTTCCGCGACCGTCGGTACACCTACAAGGGCCTGCACAAGACGTGGAAGAAGAACCTCGACACGGCCGCCGCGGAGGAGTCCATCCCCGACATCGTCAACGCCAAGAGCATGATCATCCTCTACGACTCGCTTCAACTCGCCCACAAGTGTATCCTCAACTCGTTCTACGGCTACGTCATGCGCAAGGGAGCTCGTTGGCATTCGATGGAGATGGCCGGCATCACCTGCCTCACGGGAGCCAGCATCATCCAAATGGCGCGCAAGCTCGTCGAGCAGATCGGACGACCTCTCGAGCTCGATACGGACGGCATTTGGTGCATGCTGCCGAGTACCTTCCCCGATGGTGAGTCTAGAGATACATTCTCCTCTTTTTTCTTCGTCGACCGAGGCTGATGTGTTGCTGTCCCTCGACAGGCTTCTCGTTCAAGCTCGCCAACGGCAAGAAGTACGGCATCTCGTACCCCTGCACCATGCTCAACCACCTCGTCTACAAGGACTTCACCAACGACCAGTACCACGAGATGGTCGACCCGATCCGCGGCACCTACGAGGTCCGCAAGGAGAACTCCATCTTCTTCGAGCTCGACGGACCGTACCGCGCCATGATCCTGCCGTCGTCCAAGGAGGAGGACAAGCTGCTCAAGAAGCGTTACGCCGTCTTCAACGATGATGGATCCCTCGCCGAGCTCAAGGGATTCGAGGTCAAGCGTCGAGGAGAGCTTCAGTTGATCAAGACGTTCCAGTCTCAGATCTTCGAAAAGTTCCTCCTCGGCGAGTCGCTCACCGACTGCTACGCCTCGGTCGCCTCGGTCGCCGACAAGTGGCTCGACGTTCTCTTCACCAAGGCCGCCAACCTCCCCGACGACGAGCTCGTCGAACTCATCGCCGAGAACCGCTCCATGTCCAAGACCCTCGCCGAGTACGCCGGGCAAAAGTCGACCTCCATCTCCACCGCTCGTCGATTGGCCGAGTTCCTCGGCGAGCAGATGGTCAAGGACAAGGGTCTCTCGTGTCGCTTCATTATTTCGACCAAGCCCCACGGCGCCCCCGTCACCGAACGCGCCGTCCCCGTCGCCATCTTCTCCGCCGAGCCAAGCGTCCGGAAGCACTTCCTCCGCAAGTGGCTCAAGGACAACGCCCTCACCGACTTTGAGATGCGCTCCATTCTCGACTGGGACTACTACATCGAACGCCTCGGCTCCGTCATCCAGAAGCTCATCACCATCCCCGCCGCGCTCCAAAAGGTCGCCAACCCCGTCCCTCGCATCCGTCACCCCGACTGGCTCTTCCGTCGCGTCGCCAACCTCGAGGACAAGTTCAAGCAGAAGAAGGTCGACGAGATGTTCGCCAAGCAGAAGCCGATCGACCACTCGGCGCTGGGCGACATGGAGGACTTCGGCGGAGCTGCCAAGAAGGTCGTCGCCAGCAGGGAGCCCACTCCCCCTCCTCCTCTCCCTCCTGCGCCCGACATCACCGAGAACTACCCCGCCTGGCTCGCCTACATGAAGCCGATATGGCGCCAGCGTCGTCAGGAGCAGGCCGCCGCCGCTCGAGGAGGAGGTTTCGCCAGCAAGGGAGGAACGCTCGGCTCGATGATACAGCAGCAGTCGAGCTTGCTCACCTCGACCGTCTGGGACATCGTCCAGATCACACCCGTCCCCGAACGACCCGGCGACTTTAAGATGTGGCTCCTCATCCGCGACACGCTGCAGAGCGTTCGCCTTCGCGTTCGGCGCGAGTTCCTCGTCAACTTTGTCGACCTTCCCGAGCAAGAGGACGCTTTCCCCAAGTCGTGCATCGTCGAGGCCATCTCCAGGACCCTGCCTCGCGCTCAGCGTGCCCTCAACCTCGTTCGCATCTCGACTTCGGAGGACGACTACATCCAGGACGAGCCTCAGTACGGCGAGCTCCTCAACGGACCCAACGTCGATGGCGTCTACGAGCAGCAAGTCCCCCTCCTCGTTCGCGCCCTCCTCCAACTCGGCTCCTCCTGCATCCCCGACGCCAGTCGCGGAGTGACCCTCAACCAGGGTCTCGATCGCCACTTCGAGCTCGACGACCTCAAGCGCCAAGGAGCGACCCTCAGCCGCCGTCGCTACCTCGACCGAGGGCAGCGCCTCCGCTACACCTACCTCTTCCACACGACCAGCGACCAGCGCCACATTTTCGGCCTCTTCCTCCCCAGCGGACAGGCCAAGGTCTACGTCGCTGGAGGAGGAGAGACGCGCGAGGTGCCCAACCTCGAGCGCTACTACGCCGAGCAGCTCAAGAAGCGCCGAGACGCCGAGGAGGAGCGCTGGCGCACGGACAAGACGCCCAAGCAGCAGGGAGTCTTTGTGTACGCCGATACGATGCAGATCGAGGTCAGCTACCCTCGCAAGATCGAATCGGCGCTCAGGAGCATCTCGAACGACCTCGTCGCTCTCGGCAAGCAGAAGTCCACCTCCTCCCTCCTCATCGTCCACTCGCCCAAGCCCCGCTCCTTTTTCGACGAGCGCATCCCCGATACCTCCCACTTCCCCTTCATCCTCATCGAGTCGACGAAGGCCGACAACACCTTCCCCGCCATCATGTGGCAAGCGCCCGCCACTCGTCGCATGCTCCAGCACTACCTTCGCGCCTCGGTCTGGATCAAGGAGCGCATCGAACTCGCCGACCGCTTCGACGTGCCCATCTGCAACCTCGAGCGCGACGTCCCCGTCTTCCTCGCCGACATCGACTTTGCTCGGCGACTCGTCAAGGCCGACCTCGTCATGTGGTGGTCACCCTCGTCTCGCCCCGATCTAGGAGGACGAGAGGTCGACGCCAACTCGCAGCAGCTTGCGGATGAGCTCAACAACCCCGAGATTGGACGACCAGGCTGCTATTCGAACGCCTGCCTCGAGGTCGACATTCGCAACCTCGCCGTCGACGCCGTGCTCCAGTCGGCTCTCGTCTACGAGCTCGAGGGAGGAGAGGGAGGAGCGTCCATCGGCTTCGAGTCGGCTTCGCACAACCTCGACGAGTACTCCAAGGGCACGGCGCATGCCGCCGTCTCGCTCGGCGACGCCGTTCTCCCGACTCAGACGTTCAACCTTCTTCGCTCGATGGTCAAGGCGTGGTCCACCGAGGCGGGCAAGCCCGAGGGAGCCCACTGGCGACTCATGCTCGACCACTTCTGGCGCTGGATCTCCTCCCCCGCCGCCAAACTCTACGATCCCGCGCTCTACCGCTTCGTCCACGGCCTCATGCGCAAGACCTTCTCACAGCTCCTCGCCGAGTTCCGCCGCCTAGGATCCGAGATCGTCCATGCCGACTTTGGTCGCATCTTCCTCCTCACCAGCAAGCCTTCGTCTTCGTCGGCATACGCCTACGCCAACTACGTCGTCGCCTCCGTCACCTCGAGGGAGCTCTTCCGGTACATCCAGCTGGACATCGTTCGCTTCTGGGATCAGCTCGTCTGGATGGACGGCGCCAACTTTGCCGGCGTCATCTGCCACCATCCCGAGCAGATCGACGCTCCCGACGCCGAGATTGAGATCGAGATGCAGTGGAACGTTGGCACCTTCCTCCCTCCTGGCGTACAGGAGGACTTCGCCGTCATCGTCGGTCGCTTCGTTCACGGCATGCACACCGCCAAGCGTCAGTCGAGCTCGGCAAGGACGCCCCTTCGCATCCTCCAGAACGGCAGCGGCACGGGAGCGGACCCCAACAAGGTCGATGAGCTCGAACTTGCTCGCACGTTCGTCACTCAGACGCTCACTCGTCAACTCCTCAAGGCGCTCACCACCCTCAAGGACCGCTACGCCGACAAGCGCCAGCGCGACGACTTTGCCTTCCCCGTCCTCCCTGGCTCGCATCTCAAGCTCAAGAACCCCCTCCTCGAGTTCATCAAGACGACCTGCTCCATCCTCTCCCTCGCTCGCGACGTCCTCCCCGAAGTCCTCGTCCTCAAGCGCAACCTCCTCGACATGATCAGCGTCAGGGAGTTCGCCACCGAGGCGGCCTTCCGCAACCCGTGCCTACCATTCAAGGTGCCCATGGTCGTCTGCAAGAACTGCAACACTGCTCGAGGTGAGCTCTACTCTTCTTCTCTCTCGCTCTCCCGATTCTCGGCGCTAACCTTGCTCCTCTTCTCCCATCTCCTTCTTTTTCCATCGCAGATCTCGACCTCTGCCGCAACCCCGACTTCCTCGTCAAGGGCCGACCTTGGTCGTGTGAGCGATGCAAGGCCGAGTACGACCGCCACGCCATCGAAGCTCTCGTCATCGACGCCATCCAACGCCGAGCCGTCTCGTACCAACTCCAAGACGTGCGCTGCAAGCGGTGCAAGCAGATCAAGTCGGACAACCTCAGGCTGCACTGCGAGTGCTCGGGCGAGTATCAGATGTCGGAGACGCGGGGGGAGCTGTTGAAGAGGCTGCAGGTGACGGGCAACGTCGCCGAGTGGCATGACTTGACGCTGTTGGCCAGCGTCGTCGACTGGCTCAAGGACTCGATCGGGGCGTAGGTGAGTTTCTATTTCTATCTCTCTCTCTCTCTCTCTCTTGGCTCGGCCTCGGCAGGTCCTTTCTCGCAAGCGCTGACTTCTCGCCCTTCTCACAGAACGTCCGTCGCCGAGGTCGAGGAGGATTGACCAGGGGCCTGTAGAGTTATAACGTACATGTTGTCATCTAGTAGAGATTCTTAGCCTACCACTTCTTGATCGGCTTTTTGAGGAGAGCCTCTTGAAGCGAGACGGGCTCTCGCGAAGGAGAGCGCCGAGCAGCACGATTCGGTGAGATAAGATTAAGCGAGGCGGAGAGCAGTACAGAGGTCTTGATGAGCTTTCGAATGCGCTATGAAGTTACTCGCAGTCCCCCCTGAGACGAAGCTCACCCTAGCAGACAACGACGCGGCTTCTCCTCCGCCTCATCTGCTCGGTTCGCTTCACCTCTCGTTGCGCCCGTGATACAGCACCAAAAGGCATGCCTGTACGTGCTTTATGCTCTGCGCTAGCTTCAGCGCTTCCCCGAGCTGTACTAAACGCGTTCTTGCTCCCGTTCAGAGTGACCTGCGCCCGCGCCGCCGCCAGCGCTCCTCAGCGTTCCCCGTCACGCCCTTTCAAGCAGCTCTACTTTTTCTACTCGCCTTCACCTACTCGTTCGCCTCGATTCACTACCACCTGCCGCCGTTCTCGTGGATTGACGATTGGAAGCACCGCCACGACAAGGTCGTGCAGCATCGCCCTGCTTTCAAGAAGGTCGAGAGGTGCGTAGAGAGCTTTTGGACGGTCTAATAGAGCTTCAGGAAGCCAGGACTGATCGCTCTCATCCTGCAGGTACTCGCCAGAGCACCGCTACCGCCCGGCTGCCAGTCCCGTCGTTCGAACTGTAGGCAAGGACGGCAAGGTGGTCATCAAAGGTCAATACCACTAGTGAGGAAAGGCTTAAACGTGGTGCGCTGGGAACAGGGACACTCGATGTCGAATGTTGTAACGCCGAAGGATCTCTCGCCGAAATCTCCGATGCTGCTGCTGCTGCTTCCAAGGTGAACCAACAGCCGTGCAGCACCACATTCACGAGACTGGTCTCCATTGCCCGAGACTTCTCATCCTCTTCAAGTATCAATGTCGGCTTCGAACGAGCCTTGCGCCTCGGCGCCTCGGTCGGGCTCTCTCACCAGCTCTCTGCGCACCTCGCCCACCTACGTACGAGCGTCGAGAACGTCGTTGCGAACACACGAGCTTTTCTGGTAATCTGAGCACTCGGTTGCAGTAGCGCGTGAACCAGCCACCTCGCAATTTCGAGGCTCGGCAGGTCACTACCTCCTGACGAACTCAGAGCCTCCGCTTCGGCGCTCTTGCTACGCTGGATCTCTCGGCGTCTCTGTTGCAGCTATTGAACGTGCGTTGTTGCCGGCTGTGGGCACTTGTACCATGGCAGGGAATCTGGGTCGTGTCTTGCACCTCGACCGACCCTCCCGCGAAGACCAGCGATCAAACGGGGCAGAGCCGGGAATGAAAGAGGGCGCTGGAGGCAGCAGAATGATGCAGCAAAAGAAGTGCACCGCGGTGGCAGCATGGTCAAGCCGAATTTGCTGCCCTACAGACGGTGACCAAATGTCCCAAGCTTGCGCCGAACGTTGTCGTCGGCGATAGAAATGTCGAAGCCGAGAGGACCGCAACGAGGAGCTTGCCTGCATTTTCGGTTTCCTGAGAGCTTCTTTCGAAGCCCACGCGGCTGATGAGAAATGAAGCAAATCGCCGAGGCACCTGGGGTACGGATGTCTTCCCCTTTCCCTCGCCGAAGTCTCGCCTAAGGGATGGCGCTGGTGGGGTGGGCTGGTAGGAAGCTAGTTGTCAGGGGGAGATGAAACGGATCGACTGTGCACTGTACCAAGCGAGGCTTAGATTCGCGACGACGAGTTGAGGATCAGAAGGTTACGAGCGCCCTGGCGAGCAGCGAGGTCAAAGCGGGGTTCTCCCTCACCCTCTCTTGCTGCTACTTCATCACCTCGCTACGACCAGCTCACGCCTCGGCTTCGTGTCGTTTGGTCGACTCAACTCGGCCCTCCGCTGTACGCCTTCCGATGAAGGTGAACCGCCAGCGCGCTCTACCCTTCAGCTCCCCTCGCCGCGCGGCCGCTCACCACCGGCGCCAGCGAGCTGACATCCTACGGCAGCTCGGGCTCGCCTCGTACATCAATGGCAGTCAATTCGCTATCCTCTGGGTCGAACCGAACGGTACCACGGAGACCTACGCCTCGGAGGCCCTCCAACCGCTGCTCAAGGCCTATTTCCACGACGAGGACAAGCTGCAGCGCTCCAGAGACGCGTCAAAGCAGCTCAAACAGCGCAAGGAGCTGAACAAGCATGCAGAGGAAGCTACTCGAACGGGTAGCGACGTCTTTGGGCCGACGGGAGAAGCGGTTTCGCTAGAACCTCAAGACGCGTTCGACCCCGACGAGGATGAGGACTCGGAGGAGGAGCTTTTGGCTCGGGAGCAGGGACTGCCTTACAGCAAACCTACGGACACCAAACGGCCAGGGGGCTCGAGCCGTCCAACGTCCGCCGCTGGCGATTCGGCTCCCGCTTCTTCGCGCCAGCAGCCCACCCCAGTCCTGCATGCCTACGCCTTCGCGCCCTCACCCTTACTCGAATGCCTCCGCTGCGACTCCCAGCTCGCCTCCCCTCGTCCCGACACGCGTCACTCGCTCCCTTTCCCTCGCCAACGCCGAACCTCCGCACCTCTCCCCCTCCCTCCCCTCGGCCGTCTCGCCTATCGCGCCCACCTACGTCCCCTACACCTTCAACCCCACCACGCTCGCCGCATGGTACACGGAAAAGTTCGCGACGCTGCCTCAAAAGCTTAGCAAGACGATCTGCAAGATCTGGGTCAAGGTCGTCGAGCCCGACAAGCAGGCCAACTACCCCTACATCGCTGGCGATTCCAACGCGCCGCAGTGGTGGCCCAAGGATGTTCGTCACAAGGAGCCAGACCACCTCATCAAGCCAGGTGAGCTCGTTCGATGACTGCAGGAGGAGCTCAGGACGAGAGCTAACGCCGATCCCTGCTCTCAGAGCGCATCACTCTGCTCGCCACCCTCCTGCGAGCTACGCCGCTTCCCGTGAGCGACTTTGAGCGAGCCACAGCCAAAGCCTCCGCCCTCATTCCCGCCAAGCAAGCGCCGACGCTCGACGAGATTTACAAAGTCGCTCGCGAGGAGCGCCGCGCCCTTCAGGCTAGCGGAGGTGCGTCGATCCCCCAGGCGCTGCTGCTCGTTCTCGCTCTGACTCTCTCATCTCCTTCCTTGTAGGTCAACCCTTCAACTTCCTCACCGTCCTCCTCCCCGCTGCATCGGCGACTACCGCTGAGGAGGAGTTCGACTCGCCTCGGGCCTCGACTTCGAACACCGAGGAGCGCTCGACTCGCCATCGCTCTCGCCGGTCCATCACCTCGATGTCTTCTCTTACTCCTTCTCTCGACACGACCCCTCGTTCACGCCCAACCGCTCAGCCCTACCCGCTCGCTCGCTCCCACTCTGTCTCGGACGTGCACACCCTCTCGCCGGCGGCATCGCGCCCGCTCGCTCGCAGCCATTCGCTCACGAGCCACATGTCGAGTGCGGTAGGGAAAGAAAGGTCTGCGGTGTCAAAGAGCAAGTCGAGCAAACGAGGGCGGGCATCTCTTGGTGGGGTGATCGAGGGGAGCGACTTCAGCAGCGTCGACGAGGGCACGGCTTCGGCGATGGCAGAGTTTGGCCTGCAGCCAGCGATCAGCCTACAGCAGCATCTCTCCCCTCTCCCCTCCTCCTCCTCCATCGACAATCGCCGCCACTCGTACCATGAAGGCAACTCCTACCAGCTCCACGACGGCCCCTCCCCTTCCTCGTCCCGCCTCCAAGTTTCGCCTTCGGGCAACTCGCTGAGGCGCTCTCCATCCTCCGCCTCGAACGAGCCATCGTTCGCCTCTCCCGCCATGATCAAGTCAAGGAGTCGCCTCGGTCAGCAGCAGCTCGGATCCATCGCCGAAGCCGGAGCGAGCTCGATGCATGGCGGAGCGAGCGAGTTTGGACAACGCTCGACCTCCGGAGGCTCTTCCTCCTCCACAGCAGGACGTCCTCGACCAGCTGCTCTCCTCCAAGTCCATGCCGCGCACGATGTCGAGCCCCAAGGCGCCTACTCGAACGATTACCCTACCCCGACCTATCCTCCCTCCAATCCTCTCTACCACGCACAGCAGCAAGCCCATCACCAGCATTCACCTGCTCCGTGCCCTCCTCCGCCCCATCAACATCACCATCATGCTCCTCCCCCTCCCCCTCCCTCCATGGCTCCTCATCAGCCCTCGCCGGTCCTCTTCCAAACCTCGGCCTTTGGCGCCTTCCCCGACGAGCCCGCTCAACCATCGCCCTACTATGAACACCGACCACTGCACGAGCATTCGCACGATCCCTATACCCCTTCCTACGTCCATCAACCCATCCCCCCTCAGCAGCAGCAGCAGCAACACGCTTCTCAGTACTATTATGCGCCACCGGCACTGGATGTCGGCGTCGTAGGCGATCCGCAAGGGATGGTCTACATGCAGGCGTCGATGCCGGAGTACGACTATGGTCTTCATCACCTTCAGCATCATACGGCGTACGGCATGAGTCCCGACCTCGGCGCTGGCGCCTTCGCGGGAGGGAGCTTGGCAGGTGGGGAGATGGACATGTATCAGGTCGAGGAGGAGCGGAGAAGAGAAGAAGCGAGGAGGAGGTACCAGGAGCACGCGTATGGGGTGCAGGGTTGAGAGAAGAGGGTTCGGGACAGCTTCTCTTCGCAGTCGTATCATTATTACCCTTCCTCGCATTTCCTCTCGCTCCACTGTAGATGATCCATTTTTGTCGGGTTTTGTCCAACATCCTGCATTGTCATACCCTATCATTTTGCTGATCTCCTGCGAGCGGCGAGATTCGCCAGCGGGGCGGATCACCGAAACCAGACTAACCTTCATTTCTTGGGCCTCGAAGGGTTTGCGACGCATCGCGACGATTGCCGTCTTGCAGAAGTAGGCTCAAGCATTGCTACCCCTCCCTGTTCCATCTCGCTGATCCAAAACGTCGTTTCGCAGAAGCGATGGACTCGGCGATGCCACCGCGCGGGGAAGAAGAAAGGGTCTCGGGAGCAGGAGGAGAGTAGGAAAGACAGTAAAACAATTTCCATTGTTCTATAGAGCTCGGAGGGCGCCGAAAGGTACTCTCGATGTGCGAAACGAAGCGTAAATACCATCGCCGAGCTCGAACCGCTACGACAATCCCCGCTTTCGGCCTCACTTGTAGCCTCTTTCCACGAACGATCAAGATACTGAAGACGGTTTGTTTGATCCGACGTACATCGCTTCATCGTCCCTCAAGCGAAATCAAGCGCCAGAAATCATCGCCGAGCTCATTCCCTCCGAGGCCTGTCGAGTTGGGGAAAGATGGTTAGCGACGGGCTCGGGTCGAGAGCGGGAACGATGAAGCAAACCAATCCGATTCACGATCCGAAAGGCCTCGCCTGGAGAACGATAAATCCCTTGCTATCGACCTTGGGAGCGTACCAGCCCTCGAAGAAGCCGTGGTCGGTGTTGCGGCGCAGATCCTCGAGACACGACCTCGGCTCGAACAGCTTCCTCTCGGCCTCCATCTGGGCTTTGGCCACAGCTTGCCTGTCCAGCATGTCTACGCCGAGCATGGCTTCTTCCATGACTCGAATCGCTTCTTCGTAGCCGCACTCCTCGGTGCCCGTCTCGGCGCTCCAGAGCTCGATGACCGCGTCGAGAAGCTCTCCGACGGTCACCCCCTTTCCATTCTCATTGAAGATCGAACGGGCCCACTGTCCGAACTGGCCTCCAAGGAAACCGCTACGGCCCGGTTTTCTCACCTCCGCCACGTAGTGTAGTGCTCGTAGTGCCACTACGAGCACTACGTCGAGCACTACAGTACTACGGCACTACACTACAGGCACTACGGAAGCACTACGGCACTGTTCGTCGCTCTACAGACACTGGAGGTGCCCTGTAGCCAGACAGGATCTTCCTGCGAGTGTTCCTCATCATTATGTAACACAGTACGGGCCGATTGGGGTGTTTCTTGAGCGTATTTGTGGGAGTTCCCCTTCGCCGAGCTTGCGCCGAGGTCCTCATTTGTTCTGTTTCGCAACGAGTAAAAAGTTTTGCAAAAGATTAGAATGGCAATTTTCGATGCCTGTGCCGTGGCACTAAGCGACGCGCGACCGTATCAAAAAGAACCTCAGGGGCGGCGAGGAGCAGGCTCGAACTCGCTCGCCTAGGAAATTCTCGGCGGTGGAAAATGGTAAAAGCGGGAACAGCAACCACTGAACTGCACTGGTCTCATACGATCCTTCTGCACCAAAGTCAATATCATGTTACACCATCATTAGAAGCACTCCTAGCGCTCTCGGCGCCGACCCTCATTCCGCTGAGCACTCCGGACTACGGGAGCACTACGGAGCACTACACTGAGGGGTCTCGTAGCTGTAGTGTAGTGGGTGGGCACTACACTACGACTTCGCACTACGAAGCACGACTTCGTAGCGCTTTCCTTGGAGGCCAGGTCCGAAGTTCCTCAGCGAGACTTGCTTGCTCGAAGGGAAGGTGACCATCTCGGCGGTGACGTTGAGGTCGGCGACGATGTGCTCTTTGTCTTTGCCGAAGTAGACGATGTTCTTGAGAGTCTCGGTGACGAGATTGACCTCCTTCAGGATGGGGTGGATCAGAGGGCGAGTCTTGGTCGTCAAAGCCGAAGGGTCGGGCTGAGCGCGGAAGAGTTTGCCGTCGAAGTGAGGGTTCTGTAGCAAAATGCCAGTGGTTGAGCTCCAGTGCTGTGCGATATAGTAGATTTGACAGCTACAACTCACCTCGGTGAGCTCGTAGAAGCCCTTGCTGACCCTCTGCGCCGCTTTGAGATCAAAGTAGCTGCAGCGCGAGAGGATGTCGAGCCAGATCTCGGGGGGCAGGGTGATGCTGGCAGGAGCAGCAGCTTCCTTTTCTTTCTGATCCATCATGAGTGCTGTAAGCGAATCGACGAGATGAGACGAAGTTGTGGGAGGAAGCAGAGAAGGCGAGGCGAGTTCGAGCTGCAGATCAGGGAGCGCTCCCCCCATCTCGCGGCCTCGCCAGTCTTAATCTGAGCTCAAGGGACTCTAGTGAAACAGCGAGTTGCTTTCGAGATCTCGTTCTTGCATTCAGGGTCTCTCTTCCAGCCTCGGCGCTTCCGCCGACAATTCGAGCCTTCGTTCGCTCTCTCACGCTTGTCTGAGCGTTGCCGAGCGAGTCGAGATGCAGCAGTACATTAATTAGACTACAACCAACTACCCTCCCTCTTGTGATACACCTCCACGCTCCTTCTGAACCCCTTCTCGCCCGTCTCGCCGAGCTTCTCCACCCGATCAAACCCAATCTGCTCCAGCAAGACCTTCTCAAAATCCCCATCCTCGCACTTCCATGCGCCCGACTTCTTCAGCTGCTCATAGTTGGCTTTGAGGGTATCGGAGAGCCGAGCCGATTTGGCGTAGGTGGTGAAAGGTTGAGGTTCGAGGATGAGTCGGCCGCCGGGGAGGAGGGATTCGTAGCAGCGGGTGAAGAAGAGGTGGAGACCGGCGTTGAGACCGTGGAGGTGGATCCATTTGGTGATGGAGAAGCTGTTTCGGCGGAAAGAGGGAGAGGGTCAGCGAACGCCGAGTGAGCCGAAAGAGCGATCAAACGTACGCAACGATGACATCGTACCCCCGCTTGTCGTAGTCAATCTCCTCGTTGACCCAATCTGCCGTCCTGAACCTCAGGTTCTCGGGGAACGTCCTCACTTCCACAGGCATGACCTTCCGCTTGCCCCTCCTCGTCACGCCGACCGTTTCGATTTCGGGAACCTCGTGGTAGCTGGTGAGGTAATGAGAGGGTGCAGGTAGGTATCCGAACGTGCGAGGAAGGGCGAGAGGGAAGTGGTTAAGCGAAGAGGAAGGTGGTGGGGCTGGTGCGGCGGAGGAAGACGAGGCGTGCGGTGGAGCGTCGCGTTGAAGGGAAGATGAGGGCGTAGCAGGGTTCAGGTGCGGTAATGGAGCTTGTCTGGACCATGCTAGGTCGGCTGTAGGTGTACAGAAGGGTCAGCCTGCCGTTCCGCGCGCGCGACGGAGTCACCTCTCGCCTCTGAACTCACCTGTACGTTTTGCGAGCCTAACGAGCTCCTCGTCGATATCTACTCCTACAACCCTGGCTGCTCCCATCCTCTGCGCCATCTCCACCGTCACCAGACCCGAGTTGCATCCCACATCGAGGACTTTCTTGTCCTGAAGCACAGAGGGCGGTAACAAGGCGAGTCGAGGGTCCAATGTACTGAGGTCTTGCCTCCTGCGCGTGTAGTAGCCTACAAAGTTGCCGTGTAGCGAAGCACGAGGACGATCCTGAGCCGAATGCGGATGAGGCTGCTGCTGCTGGCGCGAGTTGGAGGACGAGGTGGAAGTGGGCTCGTACAGGTGAGGCTGTCGAGCGGGCGGAGGGCACAGATTGGGCGATTCTCCTGTTACTTTCTGCCTTTTGGCATACGGCAGCGGTTGAAACGACATTGTCGAGGTGAGGAGCGGGAGTGAAAGCGGCTGCTGAGCGAGAGCTTGAGACTCGGCGAAAGGGGGGCCAGGGCTCTTCTCGCGGAGCTTGAATCGGGACAGGTGTCGAACTAAAACTTCTTGCATCTGATGAGCACCCTGTGGTCCGAGCTCGAGGCTGCTTGGTCAGGCCGGCCATTTAGTCGGAGGGCCTCCACGCGCCGGCGAAGAGTCCATCACTGACGAAACGGGTCTCCTTCCTACGCTTCACTCGCTCCGTTCTCTGTCGCTTCTTCCATCAAACTACAGAAACTATCATGGCAGCCGTCGCACCGCTTCGTTGGGGAATCATGGGTCAGTCTCGTCTACAGCGCGCCCTGCGCTCCCAGCCTTTACCCGTTCTTCCGCTCTGAGCAATCCGAGTGACCGCTCGTGCTGCACTATGCTGCAGGATGTGGATGGATCAGCAATCCCACTGACTGCTCGTGCTGCAGGATGTGGTTGGATCAGCGAGAAATTCATGAAGGATCTCCTCGTCTCTCCTTCAACTAGGGGAGTGACTGACATTGCGCACGAGGTCTATGCCGTCGGATCTCGCGGTGAGGGAAAGGCCAAGAAGTTCGTCGACACCTTTTTCGAGGAGGTCGGAGCCGAGGGCGCCGAGAAGGTGAGCTGCTCGTGTACATACTGGACTGGCTAGCGCTACCCGCTGACCCTCTCGGCGATGTCAGGTCAAGCTTCACTCGAGCTACGACTCGCTTCTCGCTGACGAGGGAGTTCAATGCATCTACGTCGGCACTCCCCACTCTCACCACTACCAGGTAAGTCCCTTCCAGCGCCTCATCAACTCCCGCTCATCCCTTTCGCTTTGCAGAACGTCCACGCCGCTCTTTCGGCCGGCAAGAACGTCCTGTAAGTCGCCGAGCTCTTCATTGAGCGACAATTAGCTGACCTGCCCTCAACAGCTGTGAGAAGGCCTTCACTGCGAATGCCGCTCAGACCAAGGCCTTGGTCGAGCTCGCTCGCAAGAAGAACCTCTTCCTCATGGAGGCGGTTTGGACTCGTTTCCAGCCTTGTAAGCCGGTCGTTCTTCCCTTCCACCTTCTGCCTTGACCGAGAAACGTGCCCCACGACCAAACTGACCCACGCCCACTACAGTTGCCTACAAGCTCCAGGAGATCCTCCGCTCGGGAGCCATTGGAGAGATTCGCAGTGCCCAGGCCGAGCTCAACGTTGACTTCACCAAGACTGTGAGGCTTTTTCTCTAAACCTGGAGAGGTCGGGAGTGTTGCAGCTCAGCGGACCGTCCTTCGACTGTCATGCTTCCTAGGCGTTCACTCGACTGACGCTCCTCTCCCTCTCTGCATCAGGCCAAGGCCGACCCTTCGCACCGTCTCGTCAACCCCGACCTTTGCGGTGGATCCCTTCTTGACCTCGGGTTCGTCGTCTTTTCTTCCCTCGCCGCTAAAGTCCCCGCCGAGTCTAGCACCGAGCCTCGAGCTCTTCTCCCCCTCTCCTCTCGTTTGACCTCCACCTTCCTCAGCCCCTAGCCTTCACCTCTTTTTGCTGTCCGCTAACCCCCTTCCCTACTACAGACCCTACCCCTGGACCCAACTCTTCCTCGCTCTCATGCCTGAGCCCTCGACCGGCGCCCCTCACCCTCTCCCCAAAATCGCCGCTTCAATGACCAAGACCTTCACCGGCGTCGACTGCTCCACCATCGCCGCGATCCAATTCCCCCAGCCCGACGGCCGAGTCGTCCACGGCACTCTCACCACTTCGCAGGACTCGCAGACCCCTCATGGAAGGGTTAGCGTTGTGCAGGGTAACCTCGGATACCTTGAGGTGCAGTGGGCTACCTACAGGCCTGAGGGAATCGTTTACAAGAGCTGGAAGACGGAGGAGGCGTTTGCTGAGGGTGGAAAGCCGGACAAGGAGGAGTCGTTCTCGTTTGTTCCTCGTCCTGGTGAGTTTTGAGGGCTTCTTTTCTGCGAGAGTCGTGCTGATCTCCTTGCTTTACAGGAGATATTTGGGGCTTCGCTTGGGAGGCCGACGAGGTCGCGAGGTGCATTCGCGATGGCAAGAAGGAGAGCGAGAGGATGCCCCTCCGCGACACCGTGCTCATGATGGAGGTGAGCTTGTTGTGTCTCTCTTCGTCTGAGAGCCACCGCTGACCTCGGTTTCTCTACCAGGTCTTCGACGAGATTCGCAAGCAGGGAGAGCTCGTCTACCCCGAGGCTGTCGAGACCCTCGAGCTCGCCTGAGCCTGCTCTTCGCTTCGCCAAGGGTCGGGAATGTCCCTCATCTCGGCACCATTAAACCACAGTAGATAGAAGGAAATCGAAGCGAGCTTGATCACTGCGCAAGGAGACCATTCGGGTTCGCTGCGAAACGAGAGCGATTCGCTCTTCTCGCGAAGGGGTAAGAGGGTTGCAAGGTACTAAGAAATGATACAACAACGGTGATAAATACTCTGCTACATTTCGACCAAATACAACTCCTCATGGGCAATACCCAGCGCATCGAGGTCCCAACCCCCCCGGCGCCCCTCTACTCCACTCCTTCCCACCATCTTGCTATACTTGCACAAGGTGTGCTCCAGTCCTCCCACCGTGTCCAGACCTCCACCCTTGATCAACTCCCTCGCCCGCGACGAGCAGCTCGACTTGGGTTTGGCGAGCTCCTGGAAGCGCTCAAGGATGGCGGCGAAGAGAGGGACGTCCTCCGAAGTTCGGCTCGTCGGTCGTGGTGGGGAGGTCCGTCCTAGTCGTTTGCTCCTTCGAGAGGCGGCCTCGTCGACGAGAGATGCGAGGCCCTTCTTCGAGCCGTGGTTGACGAGGCGAGCCATGTCGGTGCCGAGGAAGGAGGTGATGATCTCGACTTCGAAGAGGTCGACGAGGGCGAGTCGGTGGCGTAGACTCTTCTGTCCGAAGCCGCCGAAGCCGTTTCTGTTGACAGAAAGGAGAGGATCAGCTGGGCGCGCGCGAGAGGTCATAGCTCGGCGAAAGGAAGCTGGACGATGACTCACTCCTCGTTGCCGCGAAGCTTCCTCTTCTTCATAATCCTAGCCTTGGTCTTTCTCTCCTCCTCGCTATGCCCCACCTTCTCCGCCAGCACCTTGCTCACCACGCTCGCCGACAACGGCGTGCCGCGAGATCCCTCAACGATCCTCCTCGCCCTGTCCCAATAGATCCAATGCGCCCACCACCGCACATTATCGCCGCTGCCGTACGCTGATCCCACAGAGATGTCGACAAATCGAGCCATGCCCTTGACAGCTGCCTCATCCTCAGTAGAGCACCCTTTCGCCCTCATCTGCCCACTTATCCGCTCCAAACCGCTTCCTCGCCTCACCGCTCAGCGAGAGAAACCCCTCCGATTCGACTCCTGCTCCCGCCTTGACTCCCCAGCGATCCGCCCACTCCTCGTACCGCTTGTTGAACTCGTCGAGGAGCGACTCGTTCGACTTCAAAGCGGCCTCCACCGCCGCCTCGTACTCCT
Source organism: Leucosporidium scottii (assembly GCA_003054985.1). Taxonomy (NCBI): domain Eukaryota; kingdom Fungi; phylum Basidiomycota; class Microbotryomycetes; order Leucosporidiales; family Leucosporidiaceae; genus Leucosporidium; species Leucosporidium scottii. The sequence continues at coordinate 103,820 of MWVB01000036.1, read as the reverse complement.
CGGGCGAGTTCCAGATCTTGATGAAATCGGACGATGCTTTAAAGTGATAGAGTCGGAAGAGGAGGGAGGATGCGAGGATGCGGATGCGGTCGGCGGAGGAGAGCTCGGCGACGGTGGGAAGGGATGGGAGGCCATCTCGTTTCTGAACGGCGCCTCGGAAGTCGCGGACGGCTTGGCGGAAGTTGAGGTAAGAGGGTCCTCGGGCGCGAATCGAGATGCTGTTGTCCTGCCGAGTTCCAATGAGGTCCTCGTACTTGGGGAGGAGGCAGGGGCCGGTTCGAGTCTTGCGAAGGCGGCCTTCGGCATCGACAACTCGATCGGAGGTGTAGGAGATGACAACGAGGTTGCCAAGGTGGATCTGGTGTGAGAGTAGTGCTGGTCAGTAGGGCAAACGGCGGTAGAAAGGGATGCAAGCACTCACCTCATCGCGAATAGAACCTGCTCCCGCCGAATCTCCGCCCTCTTCCTCACTCTCACTCGCCATGTCCACTTCCTCCTCTTCCTCCTTCACTTGCTCCTCCTGCTTGATCTCCAAGTCCTCATTGTCGCTCTCCTCCGACTCGGATTCGTGTTCGGACTCGGCGACGGCGACCGTCACCCTCGAGCGAGGTCTTTTAGGTGAAGGGGCGGGCTTCTTCGACTTCAGTCGACGCTTGACGGGAATAATCAGGGTAAAAGAGGGAGTGCTAGAGGTGGGAGCGGCGGCCTTGGTTTCGGCGATGCTTGTTGAGGAGCGGACGGCAGGGCGAGCGGCGGGGGCGGGCTTTCCAGCAGGTGCAATAGGCTTTTCGTCAGTGAAGCGCTCCTCTGCGACAGCGTGTAGACGTGCGAGCTTGGCCTGCAGCTCGTCGTGAGCCGTCTGGCTTTGACGAGGGTCCGGCTTTGAGGGCGAAGGTCAGCTTAGCTGGCGGGCGCGCTCGCGAAGGCGCAGCTTACCCTGACTAGTCCTAGGAATCGTCGCACGGAGCTGACAGACATCCCAGTGGCCTTGGACACCTCCCTGCGAGCGTGAAAGAGCGGGTCAGCTCGTTCCTTGCTCTGCTGCCCGTTCAGCGCTGTTCGAAGCCACCAGAGAGCAGACCGAAGCAGAAGAATCTGCAAAAACTCACGAGATGCTCTCGCCTCGCAGCCTACGGAGCTGAATGTCGATGATGGCCTCGTCGTCGTGTCTCGAAGCCAAACGGCGCGCTTGGGGAGCAGCAGACGAAGCTGGCCTCCCATTCCCAGCTACCGGGCGAGCTGTCGAGACCTTTGGCATCCTGTGCGAAACGGCAAGTCGAGGAAGCGGAGACGAGGAGGGGTGGAGCAAGGCAACCCATTGCGGACTCAGTTCTCACTCAACCTGTAACCAAATGAGGCTTCTCGCAGCTCCGCGAAACGATAGGGTGGAAATGAATCTAGAGCTTATGTATACTCTGTGCCACATAATGAGTATAGCTCCTTGGATGAACCAGCAGAGGCCGACCGAGCTCGGCGCTCCTGCTCCTCTCTCCTTCGCGCTTCACGACGAGTCTGGAAATGGCAAATCTCTGACGATGGCAATACACACCCAATCACCCACTGCACTGCGACCCGCGAACACTAGAAGCCATAGCCGCCTTGCATCTCCTCGGCGGTGAGCACGACCACTCCTTCCTCATTCACCTCAGGCTCCTGCCATCCACCGAACTCGGCACCTTCATTCCTCTGCATGAGAGCCTGGTACATCGTCAACTCAGTCATCTCCGGCTCGTAATCGTGCTCGTACATCTCCGCCTCCTCGTCCTCATCGTACTCGTCCGCAGGGTCGTTCCAGCAGGCGACGACCGCCTCCAGGAGCTGCAGGATGGTCGCTCCCTTTCCATCCCTGTTGTAGACGCTTCCGCCGGCGTGACCGAGGTTCTCGAGGTGGACTTGGGAGGATGAAGGGTAGGTAATCATCTCGTTGCGGGCGAACTTGAGGGTGTGGATCGTGTGCAGCTTGGAGCTGACGCCCTTGCCGGTGGAGACGAAAATGTCGGAGAGGTCGTCGGCGACGAGGTCGAGGTTGGAGAGGACCGGGTGAAGCACGGGACGAGTGGAAGGGGTGAGAGGGGAGGAGGGAGGCTGACTCCGAAAGAGGTGGGCGTCGAAGTGAGGGCTCTGTAGCAATGCATAGAGGTCAGCGGCGTCAAAAGGATACAGTTCAAGCTCTGACTGACAGCGATGAACCTGTTGAACGCCTTGTTGACCCTCTGCGCGCGCTTCAAGTCGAAGTAGCCGAGATGCGAGAGGATGAGGAGCCAGGTTTGAGCGGGCAACTTGACAGGAGCCTTCTTGGTCGACTGCAGCTGTTTCCTGGGAGCCATGTCGAAGCGAGAGAGGCCGGAAAAGCTCGAGCAGGTGATGGAAGAAGAGAAAGAGAGGAAAACGAGCTTTGGGCAGGCTTGGGCAGGCTTGGGCACGAAACGCTGCGACGAATTCGACGAATTCGACTCGATCGAGCCTTTCGACGGCTTTCGGTCTGAATTCACTGATTTTCAGCCTGAAAAAGCTCGCTTCCTCTTCTTCTCGCTTTATACCTCGCGTTAGGAATGGCTCAGCATACACTCCAGCCTTCCATCGTCTCAAGCTACCTGCCTACAGCCCCAAATTGAACTTTGCTGCTTTGCGTAGCGTTCTAAGCCGAAGGTCTATCGAAGTAGCAGGGAGAAGAGCTACTCTGCTCCGAAAGAGAGCTCGCCGACTCGCGCCGAACTCTTGATGGAGCTGCTGAAAGTGGTCGACGGTGGCTGAAGCTCTCGCGCAACACTCGACTAGCTGAAATTATCAAACTTTACGCAATTGGGCGAATGGATGATGCATGACCTGCTCTACAACTACGGCAATTGAGGTCGATTCGCCGCCGAGGTAGGCCCACGAGCCGTTCTACGAGGTAGAGCAAGGGGTCAGTCCGAGCCGCAAGTGAGGATAAGCCAGTTTCAGCTCACCTCTTGACCCGAGCAGTACTGGTGCCCGAGTCGGGGGTGAGAACGACGCCTTCCTCCCAGATGCCGTACCCCAAGCGCAAAGTGTAGGCTTCGGTGAGGTGTTGCCCAGCGACCGTCTCGTACACGCTCAGCACCGTGGGCGTAGGTGGTCGTCCATCAAAGTCTCCCATCTCCCATGGCGCAAGATATGTCACACCCGAGTCCTCGCTCCAGAGCGCCGAGACCTCCTCCAGCAATTGATGGATTGTCACACCTCGGCCGTCGCGGTTCCGAAGTGTGCTACCGAAGCCGTCTTGGCCGAAGCCTTGGAGCTTGACTTGCGAGGATGAGGGGTGCGTGACCATCTCGGCTCGGCTCAGTTCGAGGTGCTGCACGATGTGCTTCTTAGCGACCCCTGCGCCGCTGGAGACCACGATGTCCTCGGCATACTCGGAGAGGATATTGAGGTCGTCGAGGATGGGGTGAAGCTTAAGGCCGCAGTCCAGTGGGGTGGAAGTAGGTTGGGAGCGGAAGAGGAGCGCATCGAAGATGGGTGACTGTAGACGGAGCGTTAGCAGGGTTTCTGACGCGTCGTTGAGGTTTGTGCCAACAGAACACACCTTCATGAGTCGACTGAAGCTCTTGGACACCCGCTGTACCCTCTTCAGGTCAAAGTAGTCGAGTTCTGAATCCGAGAGCTAACGAAGGTCCAAACCTCGGGAGGCAGCTTGATGCTGGTGACATTGGTCTCGACCATCTTGGGAGCCATAGTTGAAAATATGGAGAAGAAGTGAAGCGAACACGGAGGAGAAAGACGATTCGCCCCTTCCGCCCTTCGACTTGAGCTGAGAAGGGTCCGAGCTCAGCCCGACGTCACCTCATGCTCTCTCGCCTACTCGCGCTGCTCTGCGGAGCTACTCGGCTACAGCTTAAACGCGTGGGCCATTGCTGCCATACTCTTCGAATCGCCCTACCCCCCCACAACTCGTTTCTCGCGCTCACCCACATTCGAGCGCGTCGACTCGCTCGCTTCGGCCGCCATATTCGCTTCTGCCGGATCAGCAGGAAGCGTACAGCGGTGTCAGAGACATAAAAGAACCTCTTCCCGCGCGCTCCGCTTCCTACTCGACACCGAACGAGCGGTCTTTGCTCGTCATCGCTCGAACGCAAGGCTGAATGTCGGCGCTGTTGGGCGAGAATGGTCTCGTGGAGCAGAGACGTGCGGGATATGATGGTGAGTAGCTACTGCCAGCTGGCTATCGAGCCGAGAGCTCACTACGCCGTCAGCTCGCTGATGTGGAGGCCACTCGTTGACTCTCTCGGCCTCGCAGATAGCTCCATCGCGTCAAGATTACCCATCGACATCATCACGCCATTTTAGAAGCCATCGCGACCTTCTCTTCCGCTGAAGCAACCCACTGCTACCTCTCCCTGGCCCTCGTTGCCTCCTCCTGGCGCGAGCCAGCCCAGCTCCACCTCTTTCGCCGACCGTTCCTCCCTTCTCCACCAGCCTCCAACGCACCAGGAAGATTTCGACATCCCCTCCACACCTACCCTCGCCTCCTACTCCTCAAAGAAGCCCTCGAAGCTCGTCCTCACCTCGCCGCCTCGCTTCAAGCCCTCTCACTCGGCCTCTGGACAACGTCCATCAAGCGAGAGGCGGCGCGCGACCGAAGGCTCTCCTCCCGCCTTGCTGTCGAGATCCTACAACTCTGCCCCTCGCTTTGCCCCAACCTTCGCGAGCTGAGTTGGCCTGGAGTCGTTCGGCTCGACAAGGCCGAGGCGGCGCAGGCTCTCCAACGGTTGACTGGGATCGAGGTACTTCGGTTCGGAGATGGCGTTCAGAAGGCGGATGCCGATCCCTGGATTATCAACCTCGACCCCACGATTCGGGAGGAGTGGGGCTCGGCGAGGTGGTCCATCAGAGAGGTCGGGGAGATGATGGAGCATTGGCCAAGGTTGACAAAGGTGGTGCTGGGAGAGAGAATGATGTCGAGATCCGAGGGGGAAGTGGGAGGGGAAGCAATGATTGCTGGATGGAGCTGCGAGCTCGAATCGTTCGAGCTGGCCCTCGGCCGACACTCGGTGCTGCCGAAGGGTGAGCTACAGCGGTTGCTGGGAGGGAGTCAGAAGTCCTTGAGGCGCCTCAAGATAACCGAGCATCAGCTACCTCCCGGAGACCTCATCGACTACCTCTTCACCTCCGCCTCTCGACTCACCCATCTCTCGACCCTTACGAACGACCTTCACACGCCCTGCAGCCTCCTCCCCGCCATCGAGCACCACTGTCACTCGCTTCGGTACCTCTCTCTCGGATCTCCAATGGCTCCCTCCCACGCACTTCGCCAGCTCGCCTCTCTCACGGCGCTCGAATCGCTCAAGCTTCGATGGTCGAACGGAAGCCCTCCGACGCTCTCAGTCGAAGCCGTATACTCGGAGGCTGCTGAGGAAATCGGGAACCTCGCGAGCTTGAGGAAGGTCGAGGTGGAGATCTTGCACTACGGGTTCATGGAGTACAACTTGGCACAAGGGGAGTACGAGCGGCTCACCTGGCGCGAAGGAGAGTGGACGAGGGATGTCGATGGAGGTTGCAGGCCAGGAGATGTTGAGATGATAGTACGTCCGCGTCTGCAGATAGAGTAGAATATCGTTCACGCTCTCACTACTTCAAACTCGCGCTCTCGGCGAAGGTTTCATTCTCGAGGCCTCAAATCTGACCTTGCAAGCTGCGGCTCGTCGCGTACACTACACGACATCTCAATCGCCGTCGAGGGAATCATCTGCCTCGGCATCGTAAATGTCCTCCGCGTTGTGGCCGACGTCCTGTCGGAGAGCCTCCAACAAGTCCAGTGCCGTCTGCTCCATCTCCTCGTCGTCCGTATCGTCGACAAAGCCGTCGGGGATGGGTACCATTTGTTGCTCCTTCTCGTCTTCCTCCTCATCGTCGAGAACGAGCGTCTCGACCTGCGCGGCGACCGCCGGGCGAGTCTTCTCGGTCGGGACCCTATCGAGAGACGAAAGTCAGCAGAGAGGCCTTCTTAGGAGCACGGGACAAAACTTACACCTCAGCAGTCCTCCTTAACCAAGCATTGATCGCCTCGTCCGTCTCGCCCTCGTATGTAACGTCCACCTCTCGCACCTCGGCCGGTTCGATCCACTCCTCGACTGCGTCCCTCCACTGGGGCAGGACGAGCCTCTGCAGCGAGTTGACTCTGATGTCGTCCTCGTGCGCGGGAGGGAGGAAGAGCATCTCGAGCTCGAGGAGGCCGTCGGGAAGGAGTAGGTGGGCGAGGTTCTCCTCCATCCTCTTGGCGCTACGGCTCGAGTAGAACAGCTGGAGCGAGAGGATGGGTGAGGCGAGAGTGTCGAGCAGGGAGATGTCGCTGATGGAGCGAATGTCGTAGAAGAAGTGCTTGAGCGCCGAGAGCTGGGCGAAGAGATCGGGAGGTATAGTATCGCAGCGGTTGCTGGTCAGGGATGGAGTGCGGAAGAGGTAGAGGTGGGTGAGTTGAGGGCCGATAAGCTCGAGTTCTGGAGGCGTCTCTGATTGCTCCCATGTGTAGAAGAGTTTCGTGAGGGCGGGGAGAGTGAGGGGCGTAAAGAGTGGCTCGGAGGAGAGGTAAGAGCGGTCCTCAGCGATGACGGTTACGGAGGAGAAGTAGAGCGTGTGAAGGCGAGGGAGGCGCCACTGGAAGACCTCTTCAGGGTATTGAATCGTGACGTCGCGAAGGTGAAGCACCTTGAGATCTGCGAAAGACAGGATTGTCAGCGCCGAGCGCGAAGACCGAGACCGAAAGAGCTTGCCTTGCGCCCACGACAACACCGCCGGATCAAAGGTAGCCTGCTCCAGCCACATCTCGGTGAGGAAGGCCATGTTGGCGATCAACGGCGTGAGAACAGCTCTGTGCTTGTGAAAGCTCGGCGCTGATGAATCCCACTCGCCCCCAACCCTCAGCGTCTGAGCCCTACGGCCGAGGAGCGCTCCCAGAGGCTTGTTGGCGGCGGAAAAGCGGAAGGCGCTGACTGGCCTGGGGAGGTAGACATGCTGGTAAAGTAGAGCTTGGGCTGCCGTCCTCCAGGCGTGACAGACGAGCGAGTAGGCGTTCAGAAGCTTGTAGCGCTTGCGGAACGCGGTTGGTTGCTGAGAGCGAGGGAGAGTGTGTAACATGATCCTCGAGAGTACTTCGGCAGGAATGAAGGGCTGAGCGACGGCGTTGGAGGGAGGGAGACGAGAGACGAAACGCGATGGTGGGGCAGCGCGCTTGGGTGGAGGCGGAGCGAAGCTGTACATGTACAGAGCAGCTCAGCAGACAACTCTTCAGAGTTGAATGAAGCTACTCACCCAGAAGTCGACATGGAGTCTGAGAGCAGCGAGCGGTAGAAGTCGAAGAGAGGTCAAGGCGCGGAGACGCGACTTTGTAACACCTCGCTTTCGAGCCAAAGATGCGACGAGGTTAGGAGCAGATCAGTCGGCAGAAAAGCACGAGGAGCACACTGCTGGTCCCCACCCCTTCAAACGACTCGCGCTCAGCGATCCCGCGCCTTCGCAGCGCTCGTGGACTCCAGCTCGATTGCGACAACACACGCAACACGAGAGTATTGTAAGCTAATCATCCTCGATATCGTCCTCCGGATCCCAAAGCAACTCTCCCACCGCCTCTTCCTCCTCCTCGAGCTTGAGCACCTCGGCTTCGGCGTCGACCTCGGCCATTTCGTCGTCTTCCGGCTCCTCCTTGACATCGACCAGCTCCTCATCCTCGTCAACCTCGTTCTCACCGAGCGTCTCTCCCGTGATGGTCGCTTGGAACTGCGAGGAAGGGACGGGAGGGAAGGTCGCGAGTTCGGTGAAGAAGGGAAGGGCGCCTGTGGGATCAGCGAGAGGTCAGCGAAGAGGTACAACAGCCTCTGACGAGAGTCAGGCAAGCTCACCCTTCGTTCCCTTCTTCCTAATGACTCCCACATACGGCACCAACTCCGTCGTCAAGCTCCTCCTACTCCTCTGACTCCCCCCACCTCCCCTCCACCCCCCTCCGTCCTTTTCTCCTGCTTCAAACTCGAAAGGCGGCACCAACGCAATCCCATCCTTCTTCCTATACATCTCCTCGATCCCTTCCTCGTTGGCGCGCGTCTCGCGAAGCTTCTCCCACAACGCCGACTTGCGCAGGACTTGCTTGCGACGCGGGACGGGGGAGGGGAGGTGAAGGAGAGTGGAGCGGACGGCGGTGTTGAAGGAGTATTGAGAGGTGAGCGAAACGCGCTGGAGCCACTGTGATTGTGAGGCGAGTCAGCAGCGAGCTCGGGCACAGGCAAGGCGACGAGCGGGCTCACATCTTCGCCTTCGAGACGCATCAAGCCGTCGGCCGTGCTCATACCCTCGACAATTCCCAAGCATTCGTCGATATCGTTCGTGAAGGCCGTGTAATTGTGGTGCATGTAGGAGAGGAAGACGTCCGAGTCGATCGGCGCCTCGGCGAAGAGGACCTGTAGTGAGTGAGAAGTAGCGGAGTCAGCAGGAGGGAGAGGCGTGCTAGTGAGAGTGAAGGCGTACATCAGGGTTGACCTTGGAAGGCTTGCGCGTCCATTCCTTGCGCAGATGCTTCGGCAGACGATCGATCTCCTGCTCCTGCTGGATCCCTTGACGCTCGGCGTCCTTCTTGTCGTCATCGGCGCTCTCTCCCCAGCCTGTAGAGCGAGATTCTTGAACGTCAGTTTTCGAGACGGGCGAGCGACGTTGTTGCAGGACTCACGCTTCGAGTACAGGACCTTGCCGAGAGCGTGGAAGATGAACAGCGAGCTTTCTCGAGCCGTGACGTACTGTAGGCTGTTGAGAGAGCAAGAGAAGAGTCAACAACTTATCTGTCGCAAAATCGAAGCCACCATCACACTCACAGCTTCTTGACCTGCGCCTTGCTCGCCGCGCCCTTGACCTCCCCATCGCTCTTCCTCTTCCTCCCTTTGCCCGTCTCTTTCCCAGCACCCAGCAGCGTCGCCCCCGTCTTTCCCGCCAGCTCAGGATTACTAGCGAGGAACTGCAGACTCATCAACGCCGAGCGAATGTCGCCGTTCGCGTGAGCGATGATGATCTCGAGAGTGCCGACGGCGGGGCGAGCGGATGTGGGGAGGAGGCCGCCGCAGGATTTAGAGGCGTAGACCTGGTCGAGAATCTTGGTAAGAGCCTTCTTCATGATGGTGACGGCGATGGGGTTGAAGCTGCGAAGCGCCGAGCCGAGCGAATGACGTCGAGGTCAGCGCGCGTTAGAGAGGTGGAGACCAGGAGACGGTACTCACGAGATCTCTCTACATCCTGGCGCCTGAAGTACGTCGATACCACATACGCTCCTCGCATCTACGCTCTCTCCTCGCCTGTTCTCGCCGCTCGTGCTCTCGGCCTCCAATCCCACTCCCGGCCTCGCCAACGCCTCGCTGATGATGACGACCAAAGGACAAGTCACCCTCGGCGAAGCGAGGTACTGCTGTAAAGCCGAGCGAAGGGCGAGTTTGGTGGGATAATGCGAGGTGTTCGGCAGGTCTTCGAGGAGGATGAGCCGTTTGGCGCGTTTGGAGGGTGGGAGAGGCGCGGAGGAGGAAGAGCTGGAAGAGGAGGGAGGAGGTGGCAGAGAGGGATCTGGACCGAGCTCGAGAGCGGGAGCCATGCCGGCGCGAGCGAGGAAGGAGGTGAACTGCTCGACCATCGAGTCGCGGCCTATGGGAGGGTAAGGAGAGCGTGAGTGACGTCCGTTCAGCTCAAGGATAGACTCTGAACTCACTGTCATCGCTGGCGAAGGTGAAAGTGCTCCCGTTGCGATATTCGAGGATGTCAATGTCGAGCTCGTCGGCGAGGACCCTTAGTGTCGCCGTCTTGGCCGCTCCGCTCGGACCAGACATGACGAGCAGGCGACGATACTTGGAAAGACGAGGGTTATAAGCTTCGTCGAGCCATCCAGCTACGTCCTTGACCTTCTTGGGGTGCACTCCGAGCTCGTCCAGTGGGGGGAGGAGGGTCAGCCCGGTGAGAGGACGGTCAATAGCAGAGCACTGACGCGTGTAGTTGGTCCGAACCTATCCACCCACAGCGCCTCGGGGTCGTGCTCCTCCACTTCGTCCTCCGCTGCAGTACGAGAGCTGGGTCAGCTTGCGACGGCGATGCGACCGGGCCCGTTCGACTCACTGAGGTCGAGCACCTCCACCTGCTTGGCTTTACCCTTCCCCTTACTGCTAGTAGAAGGGACAGGCGGCGGTGGCATGGAACTCGAGGGCGGTTTGGGTGCAAAGGAGCTGATGGCGAACTGAGGCTGTTGGACGAGCTAGGGATGAGCACAGGTGAGCTGTAGGTGACTGGCAAGCTGCTTACCCTCGAGCTGAGAGGCTTGAGCTCCTTTTTGGGTCGTTTCGACGGCGGAGACGACATGCTCAGCCAACTCTGCGATGTGGACGAGGGAGAGCCGTCAACAGCGATTCCAGGTCTCCTTTGTACCGCTTCCTCGTCTCAATTCGATTCCCCCGAACGACTCATTAAAGCTACAGGAGGGTCTGTAGCGCTACAGGGATCTCACAGAGTAGCTCCATCGGCTCAAAGATGGCTACGCGCTCCTACAAGCTGAGCGAGGGCCTCATCGTCTTCGCGCCTCTGCTGCTGGTCGTTCTCGCTCCTTTTACCAAGGTCGAAGAGGTATGTTCTCTTCCCAACTTCGCGCAGCTGCTCAGCTGACCTGTCGCTTGCCTGCAGTCTTTCAGCTTGCACGCGGTGCGCGACATTCTGGCGCTCGGCTTTGATCCAGCGAAACTGCCTTCTGTAGGTTGATTTGGACGCGTCGAAAAGCAGCAAGCTGATCTTAGCTCATAGTATGACCACGTTGAATTCCCTGGAGCCGTGCCGAGGAGCTTCATCGGCCCCATCTTGCTCGCCGGAGCAAGCTATCCTCTCCTGGCTTTGGGCAAAATGGCGGAGCTATGGGAGGAAGGACTCGCCGTACAGATGCTCGGTAATGCCTTTCATCAAGCGAGCCTAACGACGAGAGCTAACATCGTCTTCCCTCCAGTCCGCGCCGTCCTCTCCCTCTTCTCCTCCTTCTCCCTCATATTCCTGTCCCGACGCGTTCGAGCCGCCTTCGGTTCCAACGTAGGAACGTACACTCTCCTCATCACCGCGACCCAATTCCACATCACCTTCTGGATGTCTCGGACGCTCCCCAACATGTTCGCTTTCCCTCTCGGTGAGCTTCCCTCTGCCCTCTCGCGCTCTTCGACCTCGCTCACATCTTGCTCTGGCTTTGCAGTACAACTCGCCTTCGGATTTCTCATCGCTCCGTCACCGCGACATGCCAAGAACGCGTCCCCTCCTGACATCCTCATTGCCTACTCCCTCCTCATCTTCGCCGCCGTCGTCATGCGGCTCGAGCTGGTTGCCCTCATCGTTCCTCTTGCACTCGACAGTCTCGCGAGGAATACAATCTCACTGCAAGCCTTGATCACCGTCGGTGTGATCGTTGGCGGAGTCAGCCAAGGTGAGCGTGACAGTCGAGTGAGCTCGGCGCAAGAGCTGATTGTCTTGTCTTTCCACAGCTCTTACGGTCGGCGTTGACAGCTACTTCTGGGGACGCACGCTGTGGCCGGAAGGCGCTTCCATCCTGTACAACGTCGTCGAGGGTCACGCTTCGGACTGGGGAGTGAGTCGCTTTCCCCTCCTCGCTCTCGAGACGTCCGCTGACGACTACCTCTCGCAGATCATGCCATGGCACTACTACTTCACCCGATCTCTTCCCAAGATCTGTCACCTCTCCCTCCCATTCGCCTTCCTCTCCATGTTCATCGACCGCCGAGCTCGGCGCATTGGCTACCCTTCGCTCGCCTTCATCGCCCTCCTCTCCGTCCTCAAACACAAGGAATGGCGCTTCTTCGTCTACGTTGTCCCTGCGCTGAACGTCTGCACGGCGGCTGGAGTGCAGAGCATGCAGGTGCTGTGAGTGGCGCCTTTGCTCTCGAGGCGACTTGGAAGAGACAGGAACTGACTTGGCGCTCTTCACCCTCCAGCTTCTCCAAGAGGCTCAGAAGGCTCAGCATCCGCCTCGTGATCTTCGCGAATCTGGCTCTCGGCGCTCTCGCTCTCTACCCCTCCATCCACAACTACCCCGGCGGACAAGCTTCTCAATATCTCTACTTCCAATTGCAAGCCGTCGGTGAGCTTCTGTTCTTGTCCAGCGCCTCGCTCAACCCCCGTCTCTCCCTCCTGGCTTCTCACACCGCTGACCTTCTCGCTTTCCCCCTCCCCTCGGCTCACAGGCAAGCCCACCCCCTCCATCCATATCGACTCCCACTCCGCAATGACCGGCTTCTCCCGCTTCCTCCACCCTTTCGAAGCAACTCCACCATGGTACATGTCCCCCCTCGCCCTCAACGTTGCGGGCAAACCTCCCCGACTAGCGACCTACTCGAAATCCGAGGATCCCTCGCTCGACCTCCTTCAGTTCCAGTATATCGTCACCTCGAAGGAGGGAGAGGAGTTGATGCCGTTTGATTGGAAGGTATTGCAGGGGTTCCAGGATTTTGTAAGGTATAGATTGGAGTGGGATGGAGGGTGGCCGATCAAGGCCGAGTTTCGGGAGTCGGTGAGGTTGTTGAGGCGGAGATGGTTCGGCGCGGGGGTCAAGGAGTGGTAGTTGGGTAACACTGCAGTTCTAGAGCTTGTGACCCAGCGTCTTGGGGACTAGGCCGCTCTCGGCTCTCTTCTCGCCGCCGAAGCACCGTCAAGCGAAGGGTATAGCACTTATTCCATTGCGAGAGAGGGGAGAGACTGGTACATAAAGTGCGGTAGACTGCGAATGAGAGGCGAGACAGCTTTCAGACACCTCCACGGCGGGAAACGAACCTGGGGACGAAAGCGAACGCCGAGAATCGAGTTAGCGAGCGAACGAGGAGACGAGGCAGCGCCAGGATGCGAGAGACCATTCACTCACTTCTGTAAATCCTCGGGAGTGACCACACCGAGTACAAACTTGCGGTTGGAATCGGTCACGAGAGCGAACGAGCTCTTGGTCGTTGTGAAGAAGGCCTCCAGGTCCTCGAGCGGGGTGTCGGGCGTGATGACTGATGTGGTATGATGACCGTAGCGAAGAGCGGAAGATTGAGAGCGGTAGGATGGCGAAGAAGGAGGAGCAAGCACGAGCACGAGCGAATGCGTCAGCGCTGTGCTCCCCAAAGCTCCCTACAGCAAGTCTCACTCACCCTGGTACTTTACGCTCTTGGCAAACACGCTTACACTGTTGGACCCACGGTGCTTTAACTCGTCCAGCGTGAGCTGATCGTCGTCCAGCTTGCCCTCCTCAACCTGCTGCTTGAGCTTGTCCGCTGACAGCCATCCCACGAGGTTCCGAGTCGCTGGATCCGAGATGGGGAGGATGGAGAACTCGCGCTCAAAGGACATTTGTAGAGCCGTGCTCACGCTCGTTGAACTGGGCAGGACCAGCGCGGGAGAGAGCTGTTGTTGGAGAGTTGTGGGGTCAGCAAGGCGGGGCAAGGGTAGCTGAGAGTCTTCTGTAGACTTACCTGCAAGTCCTCGACTACTGCTCCGCGGTATGATGCCATCTTGAGAGTCGTGTGAAGTTCGAGGCGAGCAGAGCGAAGGAAAGAGACGATCCCGGCGAACGGCCGGTGGTCAGTCGGGAACTTGTGGAAGAGGAGTCAAGGGCTCACAATTCGCTGCAGAGCCGTGGCCGAGAGAGTTCGGTCGACTTGGAATGCAAAGGGTTTGGTTCGGCATTCGACTCACGGATCTATTCCCTTTCCTGTTCGGCGTTCGCTTCTCGGCGGAGGCATCAAGGTCAGCAGAGGGCATGCACGACGGTGAGAGACACCAGCGGAGAATTGGAAGCCGACCAAGCGATTCCAGTGATCTGCAACCCTGCAGCATCAAGTACAGTCGAGCAGACCGCCTCCGACTCAACGCCGAGCACTCTCTCGCAGCTGCGCCGACTCGCCTTGCGACTCTCGAACGGCTCCAAAACGAGCTGTAGAATATCTATAACTAAACCCGGTATTACAGCAGCACACCAACCTCGCTCAACAACACTCATGCAGTCATCTCAGCATCCTCATCCGCGCCGAGAGGGTCCGGCCGCTCCTCGTTCGGCCTGAACACCTTGACGACACCATCCTCTCCACCACTGATGAGGAGGGATCCATCCTTGGAGACGGCGCACGAGTGGATCACATCGCGGTGACCGAGGAGGGTCTTCTCGCAGGAGCCGCGACGGTAGTCCCAGATCTTGAGGGTCTTGTCGGCCGAGCCGGTGACGAAGGTGGTGGTGCCGGGGGAGAAGGCGAGGGAGGTGACGGCGTCCTGTGAAGCGAGAGGGCGGGGTGGTCAGCTTGCGAATGGCGAACAGGAGGATCTGAAGGACGAAGACTCACCTCGTGGGTTCCAGTTGCTCGTAGCTTGAAGGTGTTGGCCTCCCAGGTGCACACCCTTGCATCCGTTCCGCAAGACACCAGCACGGTAACACTCGCAGCTCCCGCAATCGGCACCTCGGAGAAAGCGACCGCCTCGATACTGGCTCCATCCTCATGACCGGCCATCTGCGCCAACACGGTGCCCTGCACCAAGTTGACAGCGCGAAGTCCTCCTTGTGCTCCTCCGCAGATGGCGACCGTTCCGGCGTTGTTGATGGCGAGCGAGTTGATGCCGCCGTCGAGAGCGAACCGAGCGTCCGAGTTGACGAGCTTGTGAATCGCCTCTCCCGTTCGAGGATCCCAGAGGATGAGGGCTGAATCTTCCGAGCAAGTGACAATCTTCTTGCCTGTTTGAAGGGGGGCGGGGGTCAGCCTTGCGAAGCTCGGCGATGAAAAGGAGCGGGACGAACCGTCGGGAGTGAAGCGACCGCAAGTGACAGGTGCAATGTGACCAGTGAGAACATGGAGAGGGTTTCCGGAGGGGACTATTGAAGAAAGAAGAGTGTACGGAGAGTCAGGTCAGCGAGCAAATTGGCGACAGCGTTCGGCGCCGAGACACTCACGGTTCCAGAGCCAGACGGTTCCGTCAGCTCCACCAGCGAGGAGGACGTTACCCTTGGGGTGCCAGTCGATCCACTGTGGTTTGTAAGAGGTTGATGAATCAGCATTCTCGGTCGGAACGTTCGGCGAGGAAGGAAAGGACTCACGTTGACCTCGTCGGGTCCCTCCAAGCTGGTGAGGAACTCCCATGAGAGGAAGCCCTCGGTACCCTTGACCTTGCGCCAAATCCTCACCCGTCCATCCATTCCACCAGTCGCGACCATCTCGCCGTCGAAGGAGAATCCGACGCTCGTTACGCTGTCAGTGTGGCCGTCGAGCTTGAGGATCGTCTCGCCGTTGTCGGTGCGCCAAAGGTGGGCCAAATCGTCCTCTCCTCCTGATACGGCGACGAGAGCGTCGACGGGGTGCAGGGCGACCGCAAAGACGGCGGCTTCGTGCCCGACAAACTGGGCGAACGAGTCGTCGAAACCGTTGTCCAGGAGGTTTTCGGCTCCATCACCGTGCTGTACGAAGCCGTCCTCGCCCTCCGCACCCTCCTGCTCCCCTTCCTCGTCGTCATCCATGGGCTCCCCTTCTAGCTCATCTACATACTCGACCTCAATCTCGTTCGGGTCGAGGTACTGGTCCTCTGTAGGCTGATCAATCTCCTGTACAACATCCTCTGGTGTTTGCGCCGACATGCTGGAAGAAACGAGACGAGTTGAGGCGAAAATGGGCGGAGCAGAGGAGACTCGAGAACGCAATTCTTGAAATTCGGAGCAGTGTGGCCGGCTGAGCAAGCGGTCGCTGACAAAGTACACCTTGACCTCTAGCTCCACCTCGGTCAATTTCGCTCCCAAATCTGAAATCCGCCACAGCTATGTAGCTCTTACCATCAACAGCATGCATGCATGGCGCCCTCCTTCGGCCAGTCTGCCTTTATCAACCAAGGCGCTCTACTCTCTATCAGAGCTGCAAATTGTGGCGCACCTCGGAACGAAATACCAGAATTGTCCTCGCCCCCTCTCAGCTCTTTATCCTGTCCTGCGCTCTCCAAATTGGCGGCTTCAGATGCTCGGCGCCCACCTCGGCGCTTGGTCGCTTGCCGAATGGCGTTGAGAGATGGTAGCCCGAAGTCTACCATTACCGTTTGAAGATATCCAGAGCTCTCTCGCCTGCCCAGCTATAGTCCATCGACCATCACAACCGCTCTCGGACTCGACTTCGGCGACCGTACCCCTTGAATGCACAGAGAGCCGGCGACAATGATTGAGATATGGAGCAGAGGCTTGCGCAAGCGAAAGCAATGAATCCGCAGCTCGGTGGTTCACTCAGAGCGAGCGAAAGCCGCGCGGGAGGACTTGAACATCGCCGAGCTCTCGAAACCCTTCGCGATCCTCTCTCTACGCACGGGAGGTACTATGTGCAACTGAGGACGAGATTTCGGCGCATGAAAAAGGAGGGAAATGACTAGCAAATGTCCTTGGGATCATCGTCCTTGGGGTTCTCCGGCGCCAACTCCTCGGCAGCCTGCTCCTCCTCCTCTCCCTTCTCCATCACCGACTCGACAGCCGCGCCAGGCGTCACTTCCTTCTCCTTCTCATCTCCTCCAACCGGCGGTGTGGGTGGCGCCGCGACTCTTGGCGTTTTCTCCTCCGAGCTGTGTACCGAGAGGGGAGGAGGGGACGGGACAGGCGAAGATGGTCGCTCGAGAGTAGGGAGGATGGCGGTGCGTTCCTCCTCGCTCAGGTCGGGAGTAGCAGTGTCGAGGATGAACGAGGGGAGAGAGACGTCCGGGTCGATGGTGGGAGAGAAGCCATTGACGCGAATTTGGAGTCCTGCCTCGGGCTTGTCGTTGTCGCCGCCGTGATTCACCGCATCGCTCACATCGCCGTCCTCCTCTCCCGCTGCCGCCTCCTCCCCGTCCTGATCCTCCACGACCGACAGCGGGCCGAGGTGAGGCGAAGCGCTGCCAGCGACCGAAGGGGGTCGACTGGTACTGCCCGGCTTGAGGAACGTCGGCAGGAAACCAATGTACTCGGACGTGCCCGTCGGTTCTCCCCTCGCGCTACGCGATTCGGCCTCCTCAAAGTCGAGGTTGGACATCTCGTCCTCGTCGAGATTGGACGACGTCTCGTGGTTTTCGAACGAAAAGTCGTCGCCGAGGAAGGAGGAGCGTCGGGAGACGGGGTGGTGGGGGATGGATTTCCTCCTCAGCGGCGAGTCGAGGAGGATGAGCACTTCCTCCTCTTCCTCGTCCTCGACTTGGGGGACAGTGGGAGTGCCGAACGAGCTGTTCCCGCCGTTGCTCGAGCGTCGACGAGTGTTGGCGCGCCGGCTGTTCTTGAACTCGCCGGATGCACGACCGCCCTTGCGACGACCGGAAGGGGTCGAGTTGAAGATGGGGCGAACGTTGGAGGGAGGGCGAACGTTGAAGGAGACGGTGTCGAGGTCGAGCCAGGCGAGAGGGTGAACCTGCAAGGAAGAGTCATCAGCGTTTGTTCGACAAGAGAGACAAGAGCTCAAATTCACCTTGACTCCCGGCGGAGAATCGCGAGCCGAAGAGTCGTTCTCGTCGAAAGAGATGGGCGGCGGAAGCATCTCAGGCGGCATCTCGCTACTGCCAGCGATGCTGGATGGGCGAGTAGCGGGGCTACCGGATCCCGAAGCCGAGGAAGAGTCTTGGGCCCTCGCCTCCTCCAACAGCTTGATCCTCGCCTCGGCGCGCATGGCTCGAGTAGCGAGCGCTCGAAGGGCTTCTTGGTTCTGTGAGGTCAGAAAGAGAGGTCAGCGCGGAGCGCGTAATGACGCCTAATAGCTCCAACTCACCTCGAGCTCGATTGTCCTCTGCTCCTCCTCTAACACCGCGAGCCTCCACCTCGCAATCTCCAGCTCCTTCGCCGAGCGATCCGCATCCATCTCCGCGACCCTAGCTTTCGACTTCCACCCGGCCATATCCGAGGGAGGAGGGCCATTCGACCCTCCGGCACCAAGGGAGGCAGACGACATGGTCGTAACCGCTGCCGCCGAAGCTGACCTCACTCGATCCCCTCCCGGTCGTGGACTCTTCATCTTCTCGCCGTCGCCTCCTCCTCCTCCTCCGCCGCCGTTCCGACCGCCTCCGCTACCTCGTTTGCCCGAGGACGACTGACGTTGACCGAGTTGAGGCATCTGAGGAGACATGGAGTAGTTGTTGAGGTAGGCGGCGGTGGGGGAGCCGAGGTAGTAGGCGTTCGAGTTGGCCTGCTGGACCTGAGGGAGTTGATGGATGTGCGAGTAGGAGGAAGAAGAAGCGGAGGAAGGAAAGGTCGCAGAGGTGGGAGATACGGAGGAGCCAATGCCGTAGGGACCGGTCGAGCCCGAGGGAGGAGGGAAGCCTGGCGAGCCGGGGAGGGTGGTCCATCCCTGCGCTTGAGCTTGAGCTTGCGCGAGAGCTTGAGGCGTTTGAGGAGGAGCGATGTGAGTGCCGGAGATCGGGTAGACGAGACCATTCGGGGTGGGAGGAGGTTTCGGCTGTCCGCTGGAGATGGCCGAGTGGCTGCTGTGCTCCGAGTCGTGGCGCTGGCGTTGTTGCTGTTGCTGCTGCTGGGCGACTTGCCGCTGGTGATGCTGTTGCGCTTGAAGCTGAAGCGCGATGACATGCTGATACTGAGCTTGAGCGTGGGCGTAGAAGGCGTAGGCCTGTTGCTGTTGAAGATGAGCCGCTTGCTGCTGCTGTGCCGTATTCGGAGGGACCGAGAGGGACGTCTGGCGATGAGGCGGGCGAGTCTGACCACCGCCGGAGGAGTGGGTGTGAGGAGGAGGAGGAGGAGGTTGCTGGGGAGTCGACGAGCTGCCGTTGGAATTGCCGGAGACGGGGTAGGGAATCATGGTGTACTGCTGAGCCATGAGCTGAGGCGACCATGGACGTTGATTGGTGGTACTCGAGAGGGGAAGGAGTTGTCGATTCGGGGGATGCGGCGACGAGTCGGGGCTGGTCATCGCCGTATGAGCGCTCGGAGGGAAGTAGCCGTCCGAAAGCGACTGGACGTTGGGCGACGAGCTCCCTCCCGTCGAGGACCACGAGCGCGCTGTCCCGTTCCCTCTACTCCCCTCCGCACTGCCCGCTCGGCGACCATCAACGCTCCCATCCTCCCGAGATCTTCTCTCGTTCTCGTTCAACTCGATGGCGAGTCCCATCATCCCTGGCTCCCACTTCTCTCCCGCACCTTCCTCACCTCGCCAGAACGCCTCCTCGTGCTTCGACGAGCCCTTCGTCGAGGTGACCGACGTCCGACGTCCAGCGTCAGGCGGGGTCATCGTCATGAGGATTTGATGCGACAGGTAAGGGGACGTGGAGCTCGAACCGGCGGAAGCGCCCGAATTGGTGCCGGTGGTGGAGGTGGAGAGGCGACGTTGGTCGGAAAGGTTTCTTGTCGGTCCTGGCGGCGCTGGAGGGATGGGAATCGGCGCTGGAATCCCATAGCGGCCCTTTCCGCTGCCCATCGCCGTCCCGTTGATCGCTCTCGACTCCGCTCCCTCCTCCTTCCCCTTTCCCTTCCCCTTGTCCGCCGAAGGAAGCCCGACCGCCGACTTCTCGGGGCTCTGCGATAGCCGAGAGGACGAAGTGTCGACTCGAAGAAGCTTGGGGCTGCCTGCTCGATCTCCTCCATTCATCTCCAACTCATCCGTCGTATCTCTTGATCGTGGTGGACGAGGCATGCCCACCACCACCGTCTGCTGAGCCGACACTCCGCTCGCAGCGGCCGCTGAGGCTTTCCTTGCCTGCTTGCGCGAGCGAGAGCTGGCAGGACTAGGTGAGGGAGAGTTGGTAGCGGAGGAGGAGAGGAGGTCGGTTGGAGAGGGAGTGGGACGGTTGGATATCCGAGGAGAGTTGGTGGGAGGGAGAGCGCTCGGCCGGCGTGAGGGGGAAGGCGAAGCAGGCGGCGAGGGGACGGGGTAGGCGTTTGACGTTTGGGAGGGTGGTCGGAGGGGAGGAGTGGATTGGAACGACGCGTGTAGGTCGAAAGGACGAGGGAGGGATGGCGGAGGAATGGAGGGGCGCGCAGCAAGACGCGGAGAGGTCTGAACTGTCGCGTCGATCGAGGCGACGGGCGGCGGTTTCGGAGGCGTCGAAGGCGGCGGATGTGAGTCTAAGTTGGACTCGGAGGGAGGAAGGTCGAAATGAGGATGAGAAGCGGTAGGTGTAGGGGTAGAGCCGCTTGTTGTGGTGCGCTCGATCCGCGGTGGAGCAAAGGCCGTCTGAGTGCTGACTTCGAAGGTCGGTAGCGACTCTGGCTCGACGGTATAGCTTGTCGTAGATGCTCGACGAGCTGGTGAGGCCGATGGTGTTGCTGCGAGCGACGAGGTATGCGACGACGAAGCGACCCCCTTGCCCTTCTTCCCTCTGCCCTTCTTGCCTCCTTGCTCCACCGAAAGTAGACGTCCAACACCTGATGAAAATGCATCCTCGCTCCCACCTCCGTTCGAGGTCGGTGCGCCCCTCGCGTCGCGCTGAGGTCCCGCCGAACTTGGCTTCGCGCCGGCCGTGCCAATTGCGACGGGCGAGTCGAGTTTAGCACTCGAGGTGGAAGCGATGGCGCCCGTAGCCACGGTGGTAATCTTGCTGAGTCCGCTGACGATGACGGCCGAAGTTGTAGCGACACAGGCGGAGCTGAGGCTTCGTTCGCGTCCTCCGGTGGTCAGAGTGCTCGACCTGCTTCGGACGGCGGGCGCTCCGCTGTTGGACGATTTGACGGTGCGATCTGCAGGAGTAGCCTCCTGCTGTGCGATGATCTTTTTGATGACTGTATCGCGACGTTTGGCTCCCTTGTTGGACGAGTTGGAGAGGCGGTAGCGGAACCTGGGGTGAAGGGTGCGGATGAGGATGCCCGCCGAGACGAGGGCTGCGAGGTAGACAAGGATGCTACTGGATGATGTAGGAGCGAGTGCGAGCAGCCCCGAAGACGTCGACGACGAGCTACCAGCCGATCCAACGACGGGGGGCGCTGGCGAGGCGAGCGGCCTGGGCGACGAGTTGGCAGCCTTGTGGGCCATCGACGGGAGGACGACGTGAAGTGGTGATGTAATGTACTCTGCTCCCCTCTATGCTCGCATCGGCTGGCTGTAAAGCGGTACAGAACACGGTCAGTTTCGAGCTAGCAGCTCCACCGCGCGGGTCGCCTCACTGGTTTGACGAGAGCTGTAGGGGACTCGGGGGCGAGGTGCAGCGGATGCTGTACGCCTAGCGGGGCGAGCTGAGCGATCTCCTGAGCTGGCTGTAGTCGAGTAGAAGCTGAGCGAATCGAAGACAAAGGTCGAGGCAGGAATCCAAGCCAAGTGCCGGTGCCCTGCGCCTCTCGGATCAGCCTCTTGTTTGGCGATTCATTTCGAGCTCGCGGTCGGCCGGCTCGTTGTCTGGCTCTGATCCAGCTACATGTAGCGCAATCCGTTCAAGCTATTGCTTCCCATCGCGTCAATTCTACTCTCCCGGCCTGCTCTCCTGTCAGCCTGAGGTGCCCCCGCCTCTCTCCGCTTCCTCTCGCTCCAGGATATCAGGGGAGGGGGAGGCTCTCAATACAGCTTGCAATTCCCGATGACGCTGCTTCGGAGCAGAAGTGATCGATACTCTGCTCTCCTGCAGTACAGTAGCGTCAACCCATCTCTTCCTTCACCCTTTCAGCGCTCCTTTTGGGGATGGGCGCCCATTCCGCACGTTCGGAGCGGAGAGCAGTCTGACCTTTGGGATCGGCGACGGCGAGGTAGTCACTTACGAGGCGAGTATTCTGTAGTTTCCGAATGAAGCCTTGTCTGGAATCCTCGCTCGGTAACAGCGCGAGAACAGGCATCCCTTCCCGCTCTTCCCTGCTCGGCGAATCGTCGACCAGCCCCTCCCTTCGCTGGGAACCTCGGGACGACACTCAAGCTGCCCTCTGGGTCTGGGTCTTCGTATCCTGGCTCCTTCTGCGCCGAGAGCGTCCCTTCTCTCCCGTGTCTGCCTCTCGCCGACGATCCGAGCACCGAACCACCTTGTCTCGAGTTCACCCCGGGCCCGAAGCGGTAGATGCGAGCGAGCTCGAGTTGCGCCTCTTGTGCGCTGTTTCTACAGTCTGTTGAAGTTCATCGTTTTTGAGGAGCATCTTCCTCCTACCAGCGTCACATGTGAAACGCCGGCGACGAGGAGAGTCAGGAGTCCATGCTCGGCGTTCGGTTCGGTTCCCTTCTGAAGCAGCGCAATCTCATCTCACGGCGCGTGCGCACGTCCATCCATGCTCTCAAACACGACTGGTGACATGCAGTGGTCGCCGACCAGGCCGACTGAGGGCGGGGACGGACAGAGGGCTGTCGAACGTGAAATGCTCGCTCGGCTTCTTTTCCCCTTTCGAAGGCTCGTGCGCTCGTCCGACCAGGCGGTAGAGCAGAACTGGTGACATTTATGTGTCGCCGATCAGGCCGAAGCGACCTGGGGACAGACGAGAGCTGGCGGATGTCAAAAGCTCGGCCGGCCTCGTCTCTCTCTTCTTCACCACTCCACCTCCTCCTCCTCGCAATGGTCCACTCCAGGCTCCCTACTCTGATTGCTCTCCTCGCAGTCTCCTCGACGGCAATGGCGCGTACCATGACCGTCTGTAAGTCGTTTGAAACTCGCCCGTATCTCAATCTCATGTTCGTGACTGATTTTGCCGTCCTCTACCCTCATCCCGACGTGCTTGCCTGTTCTCCATAAACAGACAACGGCTGCCCTTTCACCATCTGGTAAATCCCCCTCCCCCATCTCTCGCCACTCGGCGCCGAAACTGACCCCACCCTCGCTCATCCCCTCACCTGACCCTCACTAGGCCAGCGATCTTCACCTCGGGAGGTACGGCTCCTAGCTACCCCACTGGATGGCAGGCAAAGCAGTACACCGCCGTCGAGTTTGATCTCGTGAGTTGAAGCGCAAGACAGCGCTCGGCAATTATATAGTACGGGGCTCATCTACCCCCCTGTTCTGCAGCCTAACGACTGGAACGGTAGGATTTGTGAGTACTCAAGATCTCTTAAGACTTCATCCACGCCGTCTCTCGCCTTGCTGAAGTTTTCATCACCTGCAGGGGGCCGCCGCGACTGTGACTTCTCGACGGGCTCGACTCTCCCCTCGACCTGCCTCACTGGTGGCGTAAGTCTTGCTTATTTCAGTGCACTCCTTCTATTAATAAGCTTTTTCTCCTTCTCTAGTGCAACGGCGGCCTCCTCTGCGCCACTGCTGGCGGCACAGGTGTCCCTCCCGCCACTCTCGGCGAATGGAACCTCCAAGGAGGTGCCACTGGACAGGACTGGTACGATGTGTCAAACGTGGACGGAGCAAACCTTCCTATGCGTATCGACAACGATGCGGGATGCCCCGTTCCCGAGTGCCACGCCGACATCAACGCCGTTTGCCCTGCTGAGCGTGAGTTCGGCGATAAGTTGGTGAGAGGAAGAAGGGCGCTGACCTACTTTACTTCCTCTCCCATCTCTCCATTATACTGGTCAACCCTCGGCTCACGCATTCAGTCTCCGTCTACGACACCAACGGCTACGTCGTCGGGTGTAAGACGTCCTGCTCGGCGAACCTTTCGGGCGACCCTTCCAACAGCCCCAACTGCTGCTCTGTGAGCTCATTATCTCTTCTACCGCTTTTTGAAGCGTGCAGGTCACTGATATCACCTCTGACAACCTCACAGGGAAGCTACGACACCCCCGCGACCTGCCCCTCCTCTGGCGTTCAATATTACTCCGTCTTGTGAGCTTTTCCTCGCCTTTCTCCTCCCCCACTGCTGACATAAAAGCTCTGCTCAACCAGTAAGAATGCCTGCCCCGACGCCTATGCCTATGCTTGTAAGCCCCTTCTTTTCTCTTTCCCTGTTCGGGCTTGGCGCTGACTTTCGCTTTCGCGCAGACGACGAGTCGAGCGGCAGTGCGCTTTGGACTTGCCCTTCTTCGAAGCAAGCTTCGTACACTCTCACCTTCTGTGAGTATTCAAGCTGGTCCTGCACCGAGAAGAAGCTGACCGGCTTGTGCAGGCCCCCCTTGAGGCGAGGCAGGTCTTCGCCGAGTGATCTTTGGTCTCGTTTCTTAGTGTTTCTCTTCTTTGGTCAGCGCCAGCTTGCAACACACATAGCAGGCATTCAATCAAACCTCTTTTCACCCACTTCAAGCTAGGAGGAGAGCAGACGACGCGTCGCCGGTAAGTTGGCTCGGCGAGTCAGCGAAGGGGAAGGGATGCACGAGAGAGCACCAATCGGGCGAGCAGCGAGCAGAAGTGTGAGCGCTGACTGATGAAATTAGCTCTCTACTTCACTAGAAGGGTTCAACTGGACGAGATAAGCCTCAGCTGCAGCTCGAGCCATTCTTGAAATCGTCCCTCGGCGTTGCTCTTCGCCTCCTCCCACAACCTCATCTCGTCTTGTCACTTTGCTTAAGGGACCAG
This sequence comes from Leucosporidium scottii, assembly GCA_003054985.1. NCBI lineage: Eukaryota > Fungi > Basidiomycota > Microbotryomycetes > Leucosporidiales > Leucosporidiaceae > Leucosporidium > Leucosporidium scottii. The sequence goes on along the minus strand of MWVB01000036.1, from coordinate 79,478 downwards.
AGATGGATCGGCAAGCGGGAGCCAGTAGTTCGAATTGCACCACCTTGCCCTCTGAACTTTGGCTTCACATCCTTTCTCACTGCTCCTACTTTGATCTCAAAAAGGCCCAAAGGGTCTGTAAGAGCTTCAACCAGATGATCAAGGTGCGCCAGAGCATTATCAAGTCTCGAAGAAACTCTCAAGCCGACTACAATCTTGCCATCGGCTACAGTCTGCTCGTTTCGACTCCGACTTATTTCGCACGCCCCCAGACTCCTTCCCTCTTTCGATCGAGTCTTGGCCCCTCCTTCACCCCGTCCTTGAGGAGGTCGATATTCTTACAGGGGAGGAAGACAAGCTCGTCATCCCCGGCATCCGGCACGACTCTCCCGTGCTAAATATCAATATCGCCGAGACTGAGTTTGTGACCTTCCCTTCGAGCGTAAAGGTCGAGATCCTCGGCGTAGGAGAGGGGGCGATCATCGGTAGTGAAGGGAGCAGCGGCGTTACGATCGGAGACTTTCTAAGGGCGATCACAGAGCTCTGGGAGAGGCCGTTTGCCAAGGGGATTCTCTGCGACCTGGAGGAGAGCGACGAGCGTTCGGTGGAGGAGGGATTGGGGGTCCTCTGGGATGAGAGCGTGGAGGAGGAGGTGGATGGGCTTGATGAGTTGCTCGAGGGTGGAAACCGAGCTCGCTTCGAGGGATGGGAAACCCCCCAAGTCAAGAACAGCGAGACGGTGGTGCTCAAGACTAGCTACGGCGCTTGGAGCTGATCGTTGAGCCCTCTGTTCTCTTCACAATAGCAGCGCATCAGATCTGATCAGGACCTCTCTACAGACTGGCGCAACGCTCTACTTCGCGACAGAAGAGAGGAGGAGGGACAGAGCTCGGCGAAAGTTCGGCGATACAATCTTCAAGCTGTTGATGGCGATATCAAAGCAACAGCAGTACAATAATAGAACTAATTTCACTTACAAGGAGCTGCAAGGCTTTCACGTCTCTTGTCGGCCCTAACTTGGCGAGAAGAGAGTACAAAGCGAGCTCTGAATCTTTTGCTCTTCTTGCGTCCCTTCCTCCTTCTTGTCACCTTGGACTTCTTCGCACCTCCCTGAGGTACTCTATGAACCCTTCAGAATGCTGGAGCGCTCGTCCTCGACTACAGGTCTTCCCGTCGAGCTTTGGCTGACGATTCTCATGGGCGCTTCGTATAATGAGCTGAGTCGGATCGGTGGGGCGTGTCGAGAGCTCAGAGAGGTGGTGGAGGTGAGCGATATCTCTGATCAGGAGCTTGTACGGACTTCTCCACCGTGAAGACGACCTCACACGACTTCACTCGACCTCTCGCCGAGCAGCACTCGACCTTCGACGTCGTCCGCTTCCGCTCCCCACTCGCTCCCGTCAAGACGGGCACCCACATTGAGCTTCATCCACTCTTCCTTGTCGAGGAGACGGAGCTTGTCGTCGAAGCTCCAGGGAAGACCATCTCGTTCACTCGCACTCGCCGAAATAAGGAGCCCGTTAGCAGCTGGGACTTGCATCAGAGTCCGTCAAGTAGGACGGAACGTTCCGACGACTGCAAGAACGAGCCGCTCATCAAGCAGCGCAAGAGGTGCAAAGCGTTGCAGCTTCTCTCTCGTCACGACAATGCGACCTCTCCTCCCCTCGGCCGACTCACCCTCGGCAACGGCTCCAGCAGCGGAGATCTCAGGAGCAGCCGTTCCGGTCAGCCCATCTCGGTTGAGGACATACTACTCAAGATGGTGACGTTCTCGACGCCGTTCGGAAAGCCAGGGAAGCGGGCGCGCGCCAAGGGAGCGGAGGTCAAGGAGGGGGTCGTTTCCAAGATCGCCTGGAAGGGTTTTCAGGAGCCGCTCGTCATACCCAAAAACGGGAGACTGCGGCTACAGGCGAGGTGGTCGGGAGGCTGGCGATGAGACTGCGAGACGAGTAGCTCGTTGCCAGGCGAGGCGGGCAGGAGCTGGGGCTGGATAAGCAAGATGCAAATAGCAAACGACGACGAGAAATCTACAACAAGCTATTGACGACGTCCTGCGACAACGGACCACCGAGAGCGAGCGCACCGCCTCCCTTCCTCATCTTCTTCGGCGCCGAGGGTGACGAGTTATCGACGCGCTTTTCATCGGCCTCTCGCTTCACCTGCGCGCGAGGCGAGATTCCGCCCTCTCCAGCTTCCTTCGGGAGGGTGTAGGTCCATCCTTTGGCATCGACAGCGGCGAAGAAGCGTTGGAGATGGTCGAGAGGGGCGGCGGCGAGGGTCGAACGAGACCCAAAGACGATAAGCTTGGACTTGGCACGAGTGAGGCAGACGTTGATTCGGCGCCAATCCTTGAGAAGGTCACCGATCTGAAAGCGCAAGAGAGTGAGCAAGCGTTTCAGAGCACGAAGAGAGAAAGGGCTCACCTGTCCTTCGGCGTTCGACCTCGTGAGCGACATGATGATGCAGGACTTGTCGCGACCCTGACTGCGGTCGGCGGTGAGAATCTCGACCTCAGGGAGATGCTCGAGCTTGCGAGTGATGAGCTTGATCTGCTGGCGGTAGAGGGCGATGACTCCAATGTCGGTTTCGGCGACTCCACAACGAACGAGGGCGTCGGTGGTCTGGAGATCGAGATCAGTCAACGGGGGTTCGAAGTACTTGTGTAGCAAAAGGCGAACCTCGGTGACGAGGCGAGCTTCGCCTTCATTCTCGGTGAGCGAGCCCTTCTTCTGCTCGCGAGCGGGAAGCAGGTCCGTGTCGACGAAGATGACGGCTCGTCTGTGAATACAAGAGTCAGCGAAGGGGACTCTTGGCTACTCAGTCAAGAATGACTCCACTCACACAGGCTTCAGCAACTCCCTCAACCACGGCTTCTCGTCCGCCAACGCCTCCTTCCTGGGCAAGTCGAGCTTCTGCGCCGCGACTTCGGGCGCCCCGATCTTGAGCTTGTCGTCGTATACGAGCTTGTTGGAGAGGAACATGATGTCCTCGTTCATGCGGTATTGATGGGCGAGCTCGACGACGGCGTTGGGGTGTTTGTCGGCGAGGAGCTTGAAGAGCGAGACGTCGAGTCCTCCCTTGCGAGCTGCCTGATTGCGGACCTGTGAAGTGGGAGAGAGTCAGAAGCCAATAAAAAGGGGAGGCTTCTGTAGGCAAGACGGACCAGAGGAGGAAGCTGCTTGTGATCTCCGACGAGCACGAAGGTCTTGGCGAAGCGAAGAGGACCGAGGCAGGTCGGCAGCGTCACTTGCGAAGCCTCGTCGACGATACAGACATCGAATGAACGCTTGGTGAAGATGGGCCTGTACGTCGAATGGGTCAGCGAGAGTTCAGGCGATGGGAAGAAAGCCCACTCGTTGATGCCGAGGCAAGTCGTGGCGACGATCTGGGGCGTCATGAGTTGGTGGTCCAGCTGTGCGAGGGACGTCGCCTTGTGCTCGGGGTCGAGCGTGAGGTGGTGAAGAGCGGGCATGATCTGCAAGAAGAACTCTCGGTCAGCTCGCCTCCGACGCTCAGCAACAGTCGCTCGAACGCACCTTGTCGCGGTTGCCGAGCCTCAAGATCTTGAGGTCGGAGTCCTTGATCTTGAGGAGAATGTTGTCGACGGCCGAATGGGTGTAGGAGGTGAGAAGCACCGACTTGCCGGCCTTGGCGAGCGCCTTGAGGATCTCGGCGATGGTGGTCGTCTTGCCCGTCCCAGGGAATCCCATGATCAGCGCATAGTCCTTCGCGCTGAGCACCTTCTCCACCGCTCGTTCTTGATCCTCGTTGAGATGCGAAGGGATGAGCTTCCTCCTGGTCGTCGAGCCGGATGCTACGAGGCTGTGGTCGAACTCGGGCGCCTCCAAATCCACGACGAGACGACGGCGTTTCTCGTCTCCGTTGGCGACGAAGAGTTGAATGAGGTTGTCCCTGATTCTGCCCATGCCTGCGGCGAGCTCGTCCTTGTCGATGCGGAAGATGAGGTCGCCGGGCTGAGTCGAGCTGGGAAGTTGCCTCGCCGCCTGAGGGGTATCGACGAGGGAGTGGTCGAGGCCGAGAACGATGTGGTGCGCGGAGACTTCAAGAACGAAGCCGCGCGAGATGGAGAGGACGTGGGGCTGTTCGAGCGAGACGACGATGGGCTCGCCGATGGAGATGCTGCCGCCGAGCAGGGAGCGGGCGGCGCGCTGGCTCGAGGTGGCTTGGGTGGCGAGTGGAATGGCGTGGTGCAGGCGGTAGGTGTAGCGATGCATCTTGCCAGTGCTGGGACCATCGGGAGGACTGTAGGAGGTGTCGATGGACATGTTGGCCAGGCATCTGCGGCGAGTTTGACCCAAGAGACGGGTCAGATAGTCAGCATATGGAGAGATCATCGGTTCAAGAACAGTGCGAGCTACTCACCTTCCCACCTTCATCCTCTCCTCAGCGCCCATGGTCCAGATCTCCTTCTTGAACCTGACAAGCTCCTGCTCTTCGTAGCTGATGAGCTTCTCCCACTTCTTGAAGAAGCTCGTATGCTGCTCGGTGAGGAATCCCGTCTTGTCCTCGTACATGACCTGTAGTGGAGCGTCCTCGTCGGTAGAGATCTCGGTGTCGCCGTCGACAGCCTGCGATTGGAAAGCGTCAGCTGTGTGGTCGAAGACGAGAAGCAAAATGGTCGAGCAAGCGCACCTTGCGGAAGAGCATACAAGCGTCAGCGACGTAGCATCGCTTGCACGAGCGCTCGTCGTCGATCGGCGCCGGCATCAAGTGCCTCTCGTCTTCCTCCTCGGCAGCCTCAGCTCCACCGTCCTCATCCCAAAGCGCCTCCGTGCCATCCTCATCTCCCCAAAGCGCCTCCTCATCCTCATCCACCGGCTCGGCCTCGACCGCTTGCTTGCCCTCGACCTTCTCCTCCTTAACAGACTGACTCGGCGTCGAGCCTGGCCAGCCGTCCACCGAGAGCGTCATGCGGCGATGGAGGTAGGTGGCGAATTCGTTGCGAGCGATGAGGAGCCCTCGGATCTCGTTGCGGGCGGCTTTGACGCGGAGGACCTGGTTGGATTGCGAGTAGAAGAGGAGGCCGGAGGAGATGGTCTCGTCTGTGAGTGGAGCGAGAAGTCAGTCGGAGCGCTCGAGGTAGACGGGGAAGGGGGTCATGAAAGCTAACGAACCGTAGCGATCGCTCATCAGCAGCGTGTACAGCATCGTCTGCGCTCGATGCTCCATCCCAGCGTTGGTCCTGCCCGTCTTGATTTCGAACGGCAGCGTGCCCTCGTGTCGAGCGATGCCCTGCTGGGTGGCATCTCCTCCATCGACGAGCGTACCCGATACCGAGACGTCAATCTTGCCCTTGAGACCGTACTTCGGCGACCAGATATCCTCCTCGACCGAGAGGGTTTCGTTGATGGCGAGGCGAGCGTCAGAAGCCGACGTGGAATGGAGGTCGGAGACGAGAGCGTTGAACTGTTCAACACGACGTGGGCGAACGCCACTTCGTCAGCGAAGCGCCGAGAGCGGGAGACACAAGTGAGGGCTCACCTTGGGCTGCTTGCCACCCATGAACACCTCCTTGAACTCTCCGAAAGCTTTACTCTTCTCCCTCATCGACTCCCTCGCCTTCTCCACTTGCACATCCATAGCCCACAAGGTCTGCACCTCCTTCGCAACAATCTCATCAATCTTGCTCTCCCTCCACGCATCCTCCCACCTTCCCTCCGTCATGCACGCCTGCATGAGCTCATGCAGCATATTACCGTAGGCGAGCGAGGGCGTAGAGCCACCGACGGTGCGGATGATCTCTTGTAGGAGGGCCTTGCGCGCGCAGTAGGCTGAATCGCCGACTTTGGTAGAGGAGACGAGGATGTCGGGGTGGAGGATGAGGAGACCGGTGAGGCGAGAGACGGTGAGCGATGGAGTCGATTTGGTGTCGAAGTCACCGATGAGGTTGATCGTGTCGCCTGAAAATGGCGAGCAGGCGGTCAGCGCTGGGTCAAACGGGAAAGCAAGCGAGTGAGACTGCTCACCTGCTTCAACGGGCGTCTCCATCCAGTCATCGCATAGTACGACTGATCGAGTATCTGTGAACGCCGACGACTTGACGGTGAGGGTCTGCGTTCGCGGAAGGAGCAGTCGCCGAGGTCAGCCTTCGAGCCTGCTTCTAGCCTCCTTCGGCCTACAGGACACTCGCTCACCTTCTGAGGTCTCCTAGTACCGTCTTGTACGCCAATTGTGATGCTTTCGACGACGCAGCGCGTGTATTGCTTGCCGAGAGGGACCTGCCATCGTGACCGAGCGCCGAAGGTCAGCTTTTCGAGGTCCGAGGCGGAGAGAGAGGTCGCGTCAACGCTCACCTTGACCTCCTTCTTACTCGGCTGTGATGAACTCCAACCAGCATCCTCCTCCCAGTCCATGCCGTCCATCAGCGCATCAAAGTCCACCTCCTCGCCCTTGACAACCACCTTCCCCATGCCCTTGACATCTCTAGCACTCTGCAGCTCCTTGGCGTTACTTCCGACATTCTCCTTCTCCTCCTCAATCTCAATATTGACGTGTTTCCTCGCCTGTACGCCAGCAGGCGACACGCGCTTCTTGACCGCGCCGCTCGCTCCATTTCCGACGCCTCCACGCTTCATCCCACCGCTCTGCATGACTGCGCCATTACGCGGAGGAGGCGTTCCAATGATGGGGCGAGAGAGCGGGTCGTTCCAGAAGGGGCTGGGCGGAGGAAGCTGAGGAGCCGGTCGCGTCGCTGTTGTTGTGCTGGATGGCGATGCGCGGGTGTGTAGCGGTACAGAAGGGCGAAGCCCAGGTCTCGTTGATGGTGTCGGTAGTTTGCTCTGTGAGGAAGACGGGCCTACGCGCGAGGAAAGCTGAGGCGAGGCGACGGCGATGGGCGGAGAGGAGGGAGGAAGGTCAAACACAGAGGCGTCGAGGTCGTCAAAGAGGTTCTGTAGGAAATCAGCCTCGTTGGCCATCCTTCTCCGAGTTGTCTTCGCTGAGAGGTAGTCGCCGAGGTGAGTTGGAGGAGCGAGAGCTGTGATCTCGAACTCGCGACTGTTTGCCAAGCTTGCGAAGCTGCCTACATGCTCTCGGGGGCACTTCGAGCACAAGGGATGGAGCACTATTACAAAGCTGATCTCAAGTATCGTCCCCTACTATCGTACAAAAGCGCGAGAGCTCGACCTCATCGTTCGGCGCCTTCGCCGAGCATGCTTCCTCCGTCTGCGAACGCCGAGAAGGATCAGGTATAGCCCTCAGGGAGAGAGAGAGACGTATGGACTCACTGTGTCTTCGATCGATCGTAGGCTCTACTTGTTGGTCGGTCGTTTCGCCTGCGAAAGGAGCAAGAAGGTCAGTCGCTCGGCTCGGTCAGAGCGCTAGAAGGAGAAGCTGGACCTCATGTCGATGGGCGCTAGTCTGGAGAGTGAGACGAAAGCTCAGCTACGATCACACACCAGCAAAGCGTCGTCAACTCACGCGTGAAGCGACGGCTGAGGTTACGAATCTCGATTCCTCGCTCGGCGCAGGCCTGCTCCCACTCGGCTTTGCCGTCCTCCGAAGCGCGGTTGGTCGTATACGAATCAACGCGCCATCTCTTGAGGCTTGCGAGTGCCGGCAGCGTCAAAGCAGCAAGAAATGCAGCATAACTGCCGATTCCATCGACCTCAGCTTTCATCCGCTCGATGGTGAGCACGGCGAGCTGCAATGGGAGGGCGCTCAAGACGCTTTCGAGGGCCGAGGCTCCAACACCTGCTAGGGAAAGGGTTCGGAGGGAGGTGCACACCGCCAAGATCCGTTCGAGTTGGAGATCATCTTGGAGATCGCTGGACCAGGGCTCCGACATGATCTCGATGCTGAAGTGGAGGAGCTTGGGGGCGAGGGCGAGAAGCGGAGGGCAGCAGAGCTCGAGGTCCTCTGATATATCCCATTTGGCGCGAATTGATGTGAGCGAAGGGGCTTGGTCGATCAGGGATTGGAGGAAAGGTCGGTGAGCGCTCGCTCTGAGGTAGAACTCGGCGTGAGTGAGGTGAGGAAGCTGTTGATCTTGATCGAAAGTGCCACGCAGGGTTTCGATGTCGAGGACGAGCGATCTGAGATCTTTAGTGAGAAGGAGAGTGAGATCAACCTGCGCACACTCAGGGAGAGACTCGGAGAGAAGAAGGGTGCTCACTGATCAGCAACTTTGGAGGAAGAGACTGCACATACATGATGTTGCCAAGAATGTTGAGCGATGTGAGTCCTCTGACGGTGTTTCCGAGCACGGTGAGGGATTCGGCGACGGGCACGAGAACCTGTAAGCGCTGGACAGTCGCGGCATCGACGGCCCCTCGGGATTGAAGGTGTGCCAGTACTGTTTGAGGGCGATAGCAGTGCATGCTGAGCACCAGCTCGTGAGTCATGAGCTCAACAGCAGGCGCGAACCAAGCGCGAGCGACGAGTGCGGCTCGGCAAAGGACGTGCTGGCGTTCACTCGGTGCAGCCTTAAAGCGGTCGGCGTAGTTATAGGCGTCGCAGAACTCGGCGTAGGGGTCGAGGGTGAGTTCGAGGATGCGACGGAGGAGTTCAGGAGGAAGGTCTTGGATGACGGCCATCTTGGCGGGCGACGAGCGAGCGATGGCGAAGAAGGGAGAGGGGGGAGAGCTTCGGCGACTGCGAGGGAGAAGGAACAGGTCAGCTCGCTCGTCTGCAGCGCTGTCAAACGGGGCTGTGCTCCCCTGTAGCTCGCTCCCTCCCTCTCTGCAGCAGCCGTCCCGTACAGCAGAGCAGTTTCATCACCCCTCTGCAGAGTATCAGAGAAGTTACTCACCTGAGCTTTCCTACGGCAGTACGAGAGCAGCTCCGAGTCCAGCAGCTTCCAACCAATCACCTCTTTCCTCGAGCGAGCAGCAACGGGTTGACGAGGGCGGGCGAAGAGGAGAGAGGGGGAGTAGCTGAGCTGTAGCTGATCCTGTTATGTAGCCTCTGTAGCTGAGCTGTAGTCGACGAGAAGCGAGAGACGAGTGAAATGCAGGAGAACAACAGACGCTCGAGCCCTTTGGAATCGTCCGTCTCTCGCCCACCAAGTCCGAACTCAGCCGTCTCGCTCTCTCTTGCTCTCCTCCGCCTCATTCGATTTGCTCGGCTCGACTCGCTTTCTGGGAAGCTGTAGCTGTAGCAGAGTACTCTTCGACTAGCAAGGTACGACTATAGCTCACTAGCCGTCTCTGCTCGACTACAGCTCATCCCAGCTTCCTCATCTCCAGCTCAAATCTCGTCGCTCTCGTCTCAACGGCTCCTTCTCCTCGTCGCTTCATTTCTCAGCACTCGCGATGGATCGAAAAGAGCACGAAAAGCCTCAGACAGCTGGAGGCATCCTCTTCCCCGCCGAGATCTGGCTTGACATCCTCTCGCGCTGCAGCTACTTTGATCTCAAGCGCGCGCAGAGGGTCTGCAAGAGCTTCAATGAACTTATTCAGGCAAGCAATTGTTACAACATTGAGTTTTGCAGCTTTCAAAGCTCACACTCGCCGCTCACACCCTACAGAACCCCGCTCTCGACGGCGCCCTCTTTCACGCTCCCCCTTCGCTCTCGCAGCTGCCTCAGACAATGCGCCCCATCACGCACCCTGTCTTTCGCCTCGTGAACTTGGTTGCAAGTTAAGCTGAGGAGATCTGCGTGTGGGGCGCCCGAGGAAAGGAGAAGGCTGTCGTCGAGCTCCGATCTCTCTGCCAGGAGATGGCGACCTACCCTTCGAGCAGCAGAGTCGTGATCCGGGGTCTAGGGAATGGAGGGTGGATCATCAACAGAGACGGAGTGGGTGTCAGCGTCGGACAGATCATCCACAAAGCGGCCGAGCTCTGGAACGAGCCTTACTTGCAGGATGAAGAAGGCCTCTCCATGTCGCACGCTTTCGCTCTCGACTCGGACGACGAGGGGGTCTCTACCTTCGTCAAATCGTATGCGGAGCACTTCAACCCTACCTGCCTCCAACAGCTTTTCGAAACCTCCGATCACGTCTTCTTCGAGGGCTGGACCTCTTGCTCGGTCGACGGCCTGGGGCGCATCGTCCTGGAAGTCAGCTGCTTCGGGTCCTGAAGACATGCTACCTGCTGTGAGCTGACGCTCACGATCTCTGAAGAGTCTCTACTGACTAGTCATACCTGGGCTTTCCACAGACGCCGACGGATCGACGAAAAGTCGAGCTAGCCTGAGGGGATGATTTGCTTTCGCTTGCTTTCGCTTTGAGGTGCAACGATGAGATCAAGTTGCTCGCCAATGGCATCAAAAGACTAGAGGGTTGTGCGACACGACATGCGAGCAGTCTGGAATATACGAAGAGGCGAGCAACCGGCGTCTCAGCCTTCGCCGAAAAACGTATGAGACGGCAAATGGCAGCAGCAGGGCGTTTCTCGATTTGACGCAGTCCAGCTACTCAATACTCCAGCAAGGAAACTAGAAACAGCACAGCTGTTCGATCCTCAGGTTGCCGACCATCCCTGCGAGTCGAATGATCAGCTCTCGGCGCTGACCGCTTCTTCGAGGCGAGAGAGACTCACGGTGATCTTGGCGTTCTTGACCGATCCCTTGGATCCGCCGCTGGTGCTAAGCTTGGACCAATCCCATGTGCCCGAGCAAGACGACGAGCCGCATCTGCGCGAGGAGAAGGAGCGCGATGGGCGATCGCCGAGAAAGGAGAAGCGGCAAGAACTCACAGAACGTAGACCTGCTGAGCCTTGCTACCGACCTTGACGGTCGACTTGGAGCCGGTGAAATTGATGTTCTTGATCGAGACCGAGTTGGAGGCCGAGCCGGTGGCACCCTCGTTGATGTAGTCTGCTCGGCGAAGATGGTCAGCCTCCTCCGGCCAAGCTGAGAGGGCGACAGGATTCGGGTTTACCTTGCTGGATCACAACACCGTACTTGCTAGCGTTGGTGACCTGTGAGATTGTATGTAGAGGAAGAGCAAGCGAGCAAAGTCAGCTCGGCGATCGTCTCGACCGAACGAGCGGGAAGTGACGACGCACGGTGTTGCCGCTGTAGGTGACATCGGAGACGGAAGCATCGGTAGCACCGACATAAGTCTTGATGCGGAGACCCTGCTGCGAGTTGGTAACGACGTTGTTGCTGGTGCGTGAGGGTCGGCACCAAGTCAGCCTTCGCCGAGCAGAGTCGAAAGAGGAGGGCTGACCTGATGGTGACACCCTTGACATTCTTGCCGCTGTAAGCCGGAGACGCAGAGTGGGAGGAAGATAGAGTCAGTACGCAGCTTGAAGAGCGAGCAAAAGCGGAAGACTGCGAGCGCCGAGGGCGAAACTCACGTCTTGATGGATCCGACAGAGATGCCGTGACCTCCGTTGCAGGTGTTGGACTCAAATACAAGGTTGGTGGCGTCGTTGATGGCGATGCAGTCCTGCGAAAGAAGGGGAGAAAAGTTGAGGAGGTCAGCTTGGCTGCTTTAACGTCGCCGAGCACGGATTCTCCTCATTTCTCGGCACCGTCCAGCGCTGAAGGAGAAGGGTGATTACTAACATCCTGATTGTCGATCTTGGAGTTCTTGATGGTCAGAGAAGTCGAGCCCGAGACGTCGAAAGCATCGGTGTTGTGTCCGAGCTCGTTCTTGTTGCCATCTGCAACATCAACGGTGACTCCAGAAACCGTCAAAGCAGCCTTGTTAGCGACAGAGAACCCTTGGACCGGCTGGTTCTGCGTCGAGCGTGGCAAATCAAAGGTCAGCGAGCAGTCCGGCGATTCGGCGAAGCTGCTTGACTGTCGCGCTGAGAGCCTGCCGCCGCGGAGGACTCACGAGGAGGTAGACGTTGCTCATCGCACCACTGAACTTGACCTTGAACATGGGCCTGGGCTTCGTGCGGCCTCCGTTGCTTCCCTATGAATCAAAGGAGAGAGGGAGTCATCGACCGAAACTGCGCCGACGACCGAGGAGGCAACACACCTTTCCGTCCCACCAGTACGCTCCATTTCCATCCATCTTGTGGTTGTTGCCGTTCCACGTGATGGAGCTACCGGCAACTGTAGACGCAGAGCGTCAGCGGCGCCGAGAAGAGAAGACGACGTTCGGCGCGCCTTGCATGAGGGGTCCTTCCCAGTCCTTGCCGGTTCCAAAGGTAATGTCGCCAACTGTCAATGAGACCCAACATCAGCTTCGCTCGATGTAAGAGCAGAAGGCCGCACTCACGGACGTTGACAACCGTGCCGTCGAGGAGGGAAAGGTCGAAGGTCTTGCCGACGGGGACTTTGAAGCTCTTGATGTTGATCTATAGAGACAAAGAGGTCAGCGAGGGAGAAGAAAGAGGAAGACCAGCGCATACCGTCTTGCACTTGACAGCCGCCGACACATCGTCAAGAGAAGCGATAGTCCCGGTGCATGAAGCCCTTCGCTCGATGGCGAAACGAGTGGCATCGTGCGCTCCTACATCGTGTGCCACGGCCAGCGTGGACAGCCCAATGACAGACGTAAAGAGCGAAAGAAGAGCTGAGTGGTGCATCGTCGTGAGAATGGAGAAGTGAGGATGAGGAAGGAAAGAGGCGAAAGCCGAGCTCGCCTTTTAGCTGCTACAGCTCGGGATTTCGTCAAACGGAGGGCCGCGCCGGTGATACACTTACACAGACGCTAAAAAAGCTCCATACTCGAGGGGCGAGAGCGAGAATGTACGCGGGTGGATCGGGTCGGCGCCATCGCCGACGCGTTCAACGGTCGCCGTTGGAGCTCGAGGTGCTGAGGGCGTAAGGTTGCGGATTAGCTGTCAAGATTTACGGAATTCGAGTCAGAGCTCCTCTTACCTGCCTCTGGTGCATCAGCGCTTCAAGGAGAAGCTCAACTTCAAAGCTCGGCGCCGGTGCTCGGCGCTGACTTCTGCTCGCTCCTTCCCATCACCTATTTGCGGCTACCTCTCCTCTCCCACACGGTTGATACTCACATCGCACACCTTCTGTTGCTCCTCAGACGTGTCTCGAGCTCGCGCCCCCAGTCACATGGAACGAACGAACGTCTCGAACCTCGGGTTTCGAACTTCGGGGAAGGCGGGAGGAAGAATTGTGGGTGAGTCGAAAAAGTTGCAAGTCTGTAGCTAGGCGAGAGAGCAGGACCTGTGAGCAAGGGTGATAGGTGCAGAGCCGCGTTGTCCGAGCACCCTGAAAGAGGCGAGCAGTCCTAGTCGAATCCGGACCGCTGTCGCCTCTCTCTCGGCCCTCTTCGCCGCCACGCTACTACTAGCTCGGAGCTGAATTGCCATCAGCACCTGACCTCGATCTCGCCCTTCCCCCTTAGCCGCACGCCCTTGTAAATCGAGTACCCCTCTCCCGCGACCTTGAGCGCCGAGATCCTCAATCCCGAGAACGCCGAGGAGGGGGAGTCGAAAGTGACTTGGAAGGAGGGAGGGGGTTTGGTGTGTGATGATCTGCACCGTTGAAGAGGTCAGCGAGCGAAGTAGAAAGGAGACAAGTGTGACAACTAACGTGTAATACTGCCCGCTCAGCACGGCCGGTCGGTCGGTGCTGACCAGCTCCTCGACCCACCACTCTAGGACTAATCCCTCTCCATCATTCTTGACTTCCCACCTGCCCGCACCGCCTCTCGCCTCTCCCTCCTTCGCATACGCCCCTCCACTCAAGGCAGCCGTCACTCCGCTCACTCCCTTCCCGAGCGGTAACCTCACTCGAAGGGCTTTGAGAGGACGAGAAGAGGGTGCTCGAGAGGTGAGAGTAATGTGGAAGGAGGAGCCTTGGGTGCCGTGAGTGATTTCGTGGGTGATGGAGAGGGGGAGAAGGGTTGTTGCGAGGGAGGTGGAGCGGGCGGTCGAGGTGGTTGATGGGGGAGGGGAGAGTCCGGAGAGGGAGAAGCGCATGAGAGAGAAGGCTCCGTCCGCTATTGTATGCCGACGAGAAAGCAGATCAGTCATCGCCGAACCCTAGGCTCGAAGAGGGGAAACCCAAACTCACGCGGCACGAACGAAACGACCCTTTCCTTGCCCCACCTCGCATACCGCACACTGCTGTGGAACGCGCAGTCCTCCAACTGACTCGCATCCGTGAAGCTCAACGTAAGATCTGGCATCCCCGAGAGCCGAGATCGACAGGCGACGTCGCCTGCGATGGAAGCGGTGGTGATCTTGCTCTTCGAGTCAAGGATGTAGGAGAGATGCTCAGTGAGGTCGAAGTCTGCAAAGGGGTGGCAGAACGTCAGTCGAGCCGAAGAGAAGGCGAGCCGAAGACGGACAGATCTCGTTCGAGTTGTACTTGATGCCTTGTCTCCGCCATGGCAGGGGAGAAGCAAGAAGGGCGTTGGCGGTAGACTGAGTAGCGACGGAGAGACTGTTGAGATCGTTTGAGCGGGTCAATTCTCGGCGCCGAAGGGGGAGAAGGGCAGAGGACTCACCCAGCGACGTTGGCCGCGCCGAGAGCAACCTTGGCGAGCAGCTGCGAAGGAGCGACGACCAATTCTCGTAGCTGAGCTGCTTCCGAAAGCAACGGTCGACCAGAAGCCATCATTTCCTCGAGGAGAGCGAGGACGATGTCGAAGTTGTCCTGCGGGAAGACCAAGTTCAGCTTCGGCAAGAGTGGGAGAACGGGGAGAGCACACCTTGAGGCTTGCTTCTGACACAGGACCGCCAATGTAGCTCTCGAGCACCTCGTGTAGCTGGTTCAGGAAGGCGAGCGGCAGGACGGGGTCGACTGGTGTACGCGGCGTCAGCTCGGCGATCTACCGTCCTACAGCCCCCGAGATCATGACTCACCATCTGCTGCTACCGGCGCTACGAACCTCAAGCCATTCCGCTCCACCTGGCAGACTGCCTGTCCTCCAGCTCGACGTGACGTTTGGGACCAAGGCTGCGCTGCTTCCTGCTTCTCTTCATCCTCGTCGTCGCTCGAGTCTTCTGTAGCATTGTAGTCTCCTTCTAAAGAGGGTACCCAGGCGATTGGATCTGAGCAAGCGAGAGCAGCGTCGATGGCCAAAGCGGCGCGGAGAGGGTTGGCGAAGTGAGTCGAGAGGATCCGCCGTCTGTAGGATGACAGAGCAGGGTGAGCTTGTGGGGATCAGCTGGTGTCACTAGCTAACTCACCCGTTCAAGTCGTTGATTGAAACTCCCTGCATCTCGAGCTGAACAGAGCTGAACGGTCAGAAGCCAACACACGAAGTAGCGCTCAGCTCTCTTTCCCTCCTGCGCTATTCTGCTCCTTTCTCGCTTCTGCATCAAAGGTCGATCGTATCAGACTGGAGCCTCCGCCGCTGCTCAGGCTACCTGGAGACATCTGGCTACAGATCTCGCTCGAGTCCCAGCTCAGCTACCTCAACTTACTCCGTCTCCGCGGCCTTAAGCGAGCGCTCAAGAGTGTACGACTGAAGATTCTCAGGGGAGCTGGAGCGGCGAGCGCACTTCGAGGCGGCGCAGTGGAGTCAGAGCGAGGGTTGAGGGCTCGGCTCGGCGGAGAGTTCTCCTGAGTGCTTTGCTGTAGACCGCTAGACGGGAATCGCACATGCGGTGGACGCTGCGGGTTTCGAAACACATCCTCACTTTCGTCAACTGAGGCCGAGATGAAGCGGCGAAAGAGATGAAATAGGCGAGCGCCGAGCTCCAGCCGAGGGCTCATTCGCCCAGCAGCTCGCTCGACGGCGTCGTTGAACACCTCTCGCAGGCTGGCGTCATTGAAAGTCTTTTTTTACAGCTATCACGAATCCGTCGCTGCCCCTGAATGCGAAAGTAAGCGCCACTGCCAGCTGCTCCTCCCAGAACGAGTCCCTTTGGCGCCTGTTGAGGTGGGGAAGGTGGGTCAGCGGCCGGCTCGGGTCAAGGTTGGTAGAGATCAAGCGTACCGATCCCATTTACGATCCGAGCGGCCTAGCTTGAAGCACGATGCATCCCTGGCCGTCGACCCTGGGAGCGTACCAGCCCTCGAAGAAGCTGTGGTCGGTGTTGCGGCGCAGATACTCGAGACACGACCTCGGCTCGAACAGCTTCCTCTCGGCTTCCATCTGCGCTTTGACAAAGGCTTGCTTGTCATTCAGGTCCACGCCGAGCATGGCTTCCCTTATGACTCGCATCGCTTCTTCGTAGCCGCAGCGCTCGGTGCCCGTCTCGGCGCTCCAGAGCTCGATGACCGCGTCGATAAGCTGTCCGACGGTAACTCCCTTCCCATCCTCATTGTAGATCAAACGACCCCACTGTCCGAAGTTCCTCAGCGAGACTTTGCTGCTCGATGGGAAGGTCGCCATTTCGGCGGTGACGTTGAGGTCGGCGACGATGTGCTCCTTGTCCTTGCCAAAGTAGAGGATGTTCTTGAGAGTCTCGGTGACGAGATTGACCTCCTTTAGGATGGGGTGGATCAGAGGGCGAGTCTTGTTCGCCAAACTCGAAGGGTCGGGCTGAGCGCGGAAGAGTTTGCCGTCGAAGTGAGGGTTCTGCAGGGCAGACGAGAAGGTGAGGAGCTGAGGGAATAGTTTATCCACTTCATACACCTCCGACTCACCTGTGTGAGCTCGTTGAAGCTCTTGCTGACCCTCTGCGCCGCTTTGAGATCAAAGTAGCTGCAGCGCGAGAGGATGTCGAGCCAGATCTCGGGGGGCAGGGTGATGTTGCTGGTAGGAGCAGCAGCTTCCTTTTCTTTCTGGTCTATCATGAGTGCTGTAAGCGAATCGACCAGACGAGACGAGGTTGTGGGAGGAAGCAGAGAAGCGGAGGCCAGTTTCGAGCTCGAGGTGAGGGAACGCTTGAAACAGCTCGCGAGCTTGGATGTCTTTGCTCGCCTGCAAGGGTGTTCTGAAACTTTCGCCGGATCCCTCCCGCCTCTACCAGCCCTCTAGCTCGACGTGCAGCCTCCTCACCGAAAGCTCGAAAGCCCTCAGCCGCCGAGCATGAACGACACACACCCGTTGCTGATCTTGATGCGTTGCAATACCGATATACTAAGATCCCCTCGCTCAGAGCCCAACAATGCCCAGCTAAGCGACCGGCCTACCCTCCTCATCCTCCTCGGCGAACGCGGCGGTGAACTCGTCGTCATTCTCCTTCTCCTCCTCCTCCCGCTGCTCCTGCACCACCTCCCCCGACTCCCCAGGCTGCAAATTGAGCGCTTCTATCTCCTCCTCTAGCGCCATAGGTACAACCACCTCCTCACGCTTCACCTCGCTTCCGACGACCGCTGCCTTCTCGCTCGGCGCTGGTGCTGCTCCTGCTCCTCCCGCTGCCTTGTTACGTTCGGCTTGCAGACTCTTGAGCTTGTTCTTCCTCCAGTTCTTGCGACGGTCGTGGAGGGAGCGGTAGCCTGGTTCGGTGGAGATGTGGGAGCAGATGGTGGCGAGGGAGGCGGGAGGGGAGGTGGAGAGGAGGCGGTGGGCGAGGGACATTTGCTGTAGTGGGGAGGACGAGGGTCACTCGAAGAAGTTGAAAAGAAGGGTAAATCGACGTACAGCCTGCAAAGCCTCAATGACATCCTCCTCGATGTTGCCCGCCGTATTTCTCGTGAGATCGAACGGATCCTGCACGACCAGCGGCCTCTTGCTCCAAATCCCTGGCTCCTCAAAGTCGTCGTAGTCGTAGAGGAAGGGCGAGGAGGAACGAGAAGCGTCGCGAACGTCCTCGGGCTCGGGAGGGATTTCGAGGTCCAGAGCGAGGTCGGGGTTGGCGGCGAGGGAGGGGTCGATAGTGGGCTCCTGCGAGAAGGCGGCGAGTAGTTCGTCCTCGTTCTCCTGCCTCTTCTGCTCCTGCGCCGAGATCTGCCCATCCGGCAAGCCCGTACGAAGGCGCTTGATCCTGGCCTTGACCGCCGCCGCCTCTTCCTCCTTCTCCCACTCCTCCCTCACTCCTTCAAACTTCTTTCTTCGCTCCATCGGCACGCCATTCTTGATGCTCACCACCTGCCCCCGCATGCTGAACCCTCCCTCCCCTCCTCCGGCGTAGTGCTCGAAGAACCCCCTCGCCAATTCCTTCAACTCGACCTCCATCACCTCCCACCCCAATTCCTTCAGCCCTTCCCCATTCTCCCTCTCCTCCACTTCCACAAACGTGGTGTCCCATCCAGTACTCCCCTTCAACCCGGTCATCTTCCCCCTCCTCAACCTCGCCTTGGGGGTACTAAAGAACCTCCTTCTCTCCGTCCCCATCTTCTCGATCAGCTCGGGATCCTGCAGGTTGGGAACGAGCTTGATGTGTTGGAGGTAGGCGATGACGAGGAGGATGAGCGTGTAGGAGGAGAGGGTGACGGGACCGGTTTGACCGGAGGGATCGTTGAGGTCGCGTTGGGAGGCCCAGAATTTGAGGAAGACGCAGAGGGGGCGGATAGAGGGGTGGAGGGAGCAGTAGGCGTTGAGGAGGCGAGAGTTGAGGACGCCTGTTGAGAGGGAGAGAAGGTGGCATTAGCCAGGGGCCGGCGAAGGGAAGCGCTGAAGACCGAGAAGCGAGGAGCTCACCGAGTCGTTCATTGGTGTTGATGTCTGCTTGGATGAGCTGTTTGCCGAAGCGAGCTTCGAACTTGACGATGGGGACGCCGGCGAAAGGACTGGGAAGGGAAAGGAAAGGAGCGAGCGAGCGCCGAGGGGAGAGCGAAAGGTCAGGTTAGGTGCGACGAGAGGAATCGGAGAGCGACATGGTGCAGCGAGAGGAGGGAGAGGAGTAGCTCGGAGGAGTGGAGACGACGCGAACAGGCGGCGAGGGCAGACAGAGAAACTCACATCGGATGAACT
The DNA here is from genome assembly GCA_003054985.1 of Leucosporidium scottii. Classification (NCBI taxonomy): domain Eukaryota; kingdom Fungi; phylum Basidiomycota; class Microbotryomycetes; order Leucosporidiales; family Leucosporidiaceae; genus Leucosporidium; species Leucosporidium scottii. The sequence goes on along the minus strand of MWVB01000036.1, from coordinate 60,861 downwards.
TTGCTGAAGCCGGCCTGCTTCAATTTGCTCCCGATCAACTTCATATCATAAATATCTGGCAGCTTGCTCTTTGCCACGCTTGAGCTCTTGCTGCTGAACCACTTGTCCTCGAAGCCATTCGGACGATACGGGTCGAAGAGGCAGAGGTCGAGGTCCGAGTTGGACGTGGCGAGCCCGAAGCGCACCGAGCCGAACGCTTCGATTTGGATGGGGTTGAGGGTGGTGTTGTGAGGGTGTCCCCAGCGGAAGTTCTGGCGATTGAACAGGGCTTCGAGCTCGGAGATGAGCTCTTTGCGAGCGGCGAGAGCTTCGGGGGAGGCGCGTTGGGCCTGCAGGGGTCGATGAAGTCGATTAGCGGAGCCTGGCGGAGACGTATAATCACCGCTCACCTTGTACAACCTCTCAACCTCCTCATTGAAACCTCCTTCCTCGCCTTCCTTGACCCTAATCCGCTCCAAAAGCTCCTGATTCCTGGCGACCTTCGCTCCTCCTCCGCCGACCTGCAGCGGGGGTTGTCTCCCTTTGGCCTTTGCTTTATCCTTCCTCGTCGACGGCGGGTTGCCCACTGGCGGTCCTTGAGTCCGCGGAGCCTCGAACACCGTCCTCGTCGTCGTCGAGAACTCGCGGCGAGTAGAGGGTGTAGTAAGGCTCGGAGGAGGTGGAATCTGCGCGGTAGCTGGCCGAGGTACTGCTGCTGCTAATTGGCGCCCCAGATCCTCCGTCTCGCCGCTTGATGAGGTGGTATCCCGTCCGGAGCTGAAGCCTCGCGTCGCTGCTAATGCTCCTCCGCCTCTCCCACGAGCGCTGCTGCTCCCTCGGCCCCGAGAGGCGCCTCCCCTACTTGATCCTCCCCTCCAATGGCCTTCCACCCGCGCCGGACCGTTCGACTCGGCTTGGGCTGCTCCTGAAGTCTCGGACGCGCTCGTTGCTGTTGCTGCTGCCTTCTGCGAGGCCGTCTTGCGGTTGCGATGGCGTTTGGAAGGTTGCGAGGATGGTGTTGAACCGCTGCTCGGTACAGGCGGAGCGAGCGAAGGAGGAGCGCCGGCGGAAGGGGTGGACATGACGAAGAGGGAGCGAAGAGAGGGCGGTCGCTGAGTGTAGCGTAATGCTGTTCTAAGCATACACTACAAGAAGCCTTCAGAAACCGAGCTGTAGGCGATTGAGGTTCGAGTTGAAAATGGACGAGTGGAATGTAGGAAGCCAAAAAGCTCGGTTCGCTGCTTGAGCTCTCTCCCCACTCACTTGTCGCGAGCTCTGCACCTCATTATGCCCTTTTCGGCTCTTTCGCCCGAGCTCATCGAGCGCGTACTCGAGTGTACTCTCACAGGCAACCACTCGCCGGATCTCCGCCGCCTTGTAGCCCTACAAACCCTCTCTCAGAGCTTCGCGGAGTGCGCGAGGTGAGTGGTGGCATTTCCGAGGCTGGTGAAGCAGCGGAGCAGCCGCAAGACTAAACTGTACCTCTACACAGGCGCATCATTTACCGTCACATTGTCATCTCGAGCCCCGCCGCTGGACAGGGCTTGCTACGCGCATTGCGAGCGGATCGCGAGCTCGGACCACGCGTTCGTTCAATCAGTGAGTGGCTGCAGCTGTGTGGAAAGGTGCAGCTCTTACAGAGCCACTACTGCTCCCGCGCGACGGGCTGTACCTTCCCGGCTTCGCTAACTCGCTTCTCGGCCCCCACCTCTCCAACAGCCCTCAACGTCTCCGCCTTCGCCGAGCCAGCCATCTTCAGCGACTTGACCTCGGACGACATCCTCCGTCTTTGCCCCGATCTTGTCTCCCTCGAAACCCCCGTAGCCAACTTCGCTCCCCTCGCCGACGGTCGCGCTCCCGCCGCTTCCTACCCTCCTTCGCTTCGCCAGTTCCGCTTGGCGCCGACGATGAATGAACAGGAGGGAGACCAGTCGATGGACGAGGATGGAGAAGATCAACAGGGAGATGCTTTGGGAGATGGAGTGCCGACCGTGCTCAAGAGGCTGGATGAGGTGCCGACCGAGTTGCAGAAGCTCAAGCTGGAGGGGATCACCAATCGCTCCCTGTTGAAGTGTGAGGCGCCGAGCACAGAGTTCAGGCTGGAGGGACTGAGGAGGCTCGAGATCATCTTCACCAGCACGAGCGGAGAGATGCTCGAGTGGATGACGAACAAGTCGGTTCAGGCGGGCACGTTGAGCGAGTTGAAGCTTTGGTGGGTGTGCTCGGCTGACTGAGAAAACCTGAACTGACGAGATCTTGTTCTGCTACAGGTGCATGGGCGGCGTTCCTCCCGCCAACATCCAAGCGCTCCTCGTGACCATCGGCGCGAACCTCAAGATCTTCGAGTACAAGCCTCAAACCAAGGACATGGGGGCTCTTGTCAAGCAGGTACTTCCGTGAGTCTGCGTGCAAGCTCTCGTCGTCCTCTGCGCGCTCCTCGTATCGTTCATTCTCGCGGGCCTCGGCGATGCTGACCTCGCTTCGGCGCGCCCAGTCACCTCTCCTCCCTTCGACAGCTCACTCTCGGCGCCGGAGGATCCGATCATCACATCTATCCCCTTCTCCCCACTACCCTCGAATCCCTCTGCATCGCCCTCCCGAACCACCACCAGGCCGCGAATCTCGACCCTCTCATCCTCGCTCTCGGCCCCGCCGGCAACCTCCAATCCCTCCGTCGCTTGGAGCTCTACTCCCAGATCTACTTCCCCGCCCCGGAGGGACTAGTCGAGTACGCCGACGACCTCGACTCTCGAGGATTCGCTCCCCTCCCTTCGCTCAGGGAGATCCGCCTCTCTCACATCAACGCGCAAGGCGGCCATTGGTCTCGCTTCTTCGCTCTCGTGGGACCCAACCTCCGCGCCCTCAGTCTCCACCATGTCAACGAAAGCAGCTCCAACATCATCACCCACAGCCCCGCCCTTCGTCGTCTCGAACTCGGCGTCTCGGGCTTCGCTGCTCCTGGCTTCCTCAACACTCTCACCAGCAACGGCCGAGGCGATCACCTCCACCTCCTCCGCATTCACTTCGTCTCCCAAATCTCCCTCACCGCCCTCCTCTCGACCCTCCGCCTCGACCCCTCCTCCTCGACGACGAGCAAGCACCTCCCCTCCCTCCTTTCTCTCCACCTCACCGGCATCTTCCCCGACAACCTCCCCAGTTCGACGACCGAAGGATGGGCCGACGGGAAGAAGTTTGATGAGCTCGTGCGCTTGTGTGGGGAGAGGAGCGTGGAGCTCGCGTTGAATGGATGGAGGATTGAGACGATCGGAGATTTGTGGAGCGCGGCAGTGAAGTTTGCTCTTGGAAGGCATTGAGGGATGTTGCTGGGTGTGGAAGCGGTGGGCGGGGAGATGTCGTCGAGGGGAGGTGAGGTGACGAGGTGCCGAGACAGAGGAAGGACCAACCTGCCGGTTGGGATGGTCGCCTCGCTACATACAATACTCGCTTGATAGCTTGTCTTCGCTGTTGATATGCGATCTCGATGTGCTCTCAACGGCTCAGGACCTGTAATCTCAGTGAGAATGGCGAGAACTCTCGCAGGCTCGCCGAAGCCTGATCGCCGAAGTCGACAAAGCCGTCCTCTCGCTTCTCTCCTTGGTCGAGGAATGTGCATAATGACTAGGAGTACAATGTTGCGCGCAGTGGCGCGAGAACGACATGCTATAAACAGGTGTATGCGAGCTATCCTTCCCTCTCTTTCCCTTTTGTCTCGTCCAGCTCCCCATCTCCGCCTTCAACTTTGACCGCTGGCGGCACCTCCATCTCAGGCTCAGGCGGAGGCGACGGCAGGTTGACCTCTGGGCTCGGGAACCTCATGGCTATCTCCACCGGCTCCACCGTAGTTTCCCGCTCATCCTGCTGCTCCGCCAGCCGACCCTCAGTGGGGAACGGCACCCTCTCTCCTCCCGCCAGTCCCGTCCCAGGTGAACTAGCCGGCCTCTTCCTCACAATCGGTCTCGGCGGCTTCAAGAAGGGAGAAGCTCCCTCCCTCCTCGGTGGACTCGGCGGTCGAGATGGATCGTCCTCTTCTTCCTCCTCGCTGGCGCTGTAGGTGCGGTAGCCTCCGTCCGTGTCAGTCAGGATGGAAGTGGAAGGGAGACCGTTCCTTCCGAGATAGCTGGCGGAAGCATTGTCGCTCGCCGAGTAGTCGTCGGGATCGCCGCCGAGTTCGGAGGGCTCGGTGTCGGCGTCGTCGGCGGTGGAGATGCGAGTGAGGTAGGAGGGCCGATGAGGGTGGTGGTGGGAGTTGGAGGAAGAGGAGCGGGCGGGAACGGGCGTGCCGAAGGAGGAGGAGGGAGCGTCGATGGCGAGACCGAGGACTGGCTCGCTGTTGCCGTGCCCGTTCGTCGATGGCGGGTGAGAGTACTTGGGCTGTTTACTTGCTCGTCGTCTCGCCGTGAGCGGGGTACCTTCCAACGCCGCTGAGAGATTCATCGCGAAGGGGTCCTCGGGAGGCGCAGATGAGTGCCGAGGCGGAGGCGTCCAAGTCCTCGGTGAGCGTAGGAGAGCCTTGGCGGTGGAGGATCCCGAGTTGCCAGAAGTGCCATAGTGCCTTCGAGGAGCGACCTTGGGAACCCCGGACGAGTGTCGCTTGATCGGCAGTTTGGCGATGTTGAGCGAGTTGGCACGGTAGGAGGGGTTACGCCGTGGACCAGCTATGTCGAAAAGGAAGAAGGAGTCAGCTCGGGTTTTTTTCCGAGGCGAGGGGGCGACAAGAAGCAAGCTCACCTTCGCTCGGCGACTCGTTCTGCTCCACCTCTCTCCGAGCTGCCTCTTTCCTCTTAGCATCCTCTTTGGCCGCTGCTCGCATCGCTTGCAGAGAAGTGAGATGAAGGAACGGCGATGTTGGAGAACCGCGAGTGAAGCCAGTGAAGAGGATGACGGCGAGGAGACCGATGAGCTGGGCTATGGAGAGGCGTTTTTCGATGCGGACCTACAAGCGCGCACGCGACGAAGGTCAGTAGCGGTACCGAGCCTGAGCCGGATGAGGAGAGGATGGAACGCACCTCTTGAGCTAGTAGGTTGACCTGAGCCGTTAGGGCTAGCCTCTCGCGCTCCAGCTCGAGCCGCTGCTTCTCCAAGTCGAGCAAGCTCTGTCGATAGACCTGGTCCTGCTTGTTCCTCTGCACGAACTCATAGCGTCAGTCCGTTTCGCGCCAAGCTCGAAGAGCTCAAAAGAACTCACCGCTCCCTCTAAATCGCCCAATCTCCGCTCCACTCTCCCAAACGCATCCCGCAGCATCCCGCTCTGCGCCTCGATATAATGCATCGCGAGCGTCTGATTATGCTCCAGAGAAGCCAGTCGCTTCATGATGGTACCGTAGATGGACTCGCCGGGTTGGGACTCGCGAGAGGGCGGAGGAGGGATTGGAGGAGGCCGAGGAATGTGAGTGTCGTTTCGGGGGAGGGGCCGTGTGGGGATGATGGGCGGCGGAGAGGGGTCGGAAGATGAGGTGGGACGAGGGGAAGGAGAGCTGGTGCTGAGAGGTGGGGAGGCGGTCGAAGAAGCCGAACTGGGAGACGATATCGACTCGGCGGAGTTGGAAGCGGCGGGCGAAGAAGCGGGAGTCGAGGAGGAGGGATCGCCTGTGGAAGAGAACGACGAAGCGGCGACAGAGCTCGTGGGTGGCTCGGGCCTCGTTGGCGCTGTCGCAGAGGAAAGCTCGGCCGAGTCCGACGACAATGACATTGAGAGCTCATTCGACTGAGAAGCGGCGGTCGACGTCGAAGTGGGTGTTGGAAGAGGAGGAGAGGCGTTCTCCTCGGTTGCAGTCGTCTCGGTGGACTGCGACGAGGAGTCGGCGCTCCCGCTGGAGGTCGGTAGCGGAATCTCCTCGGCGGTGCTCAAAGTGGATATGGGCTCGTTCGAGGCCGATTTGGAGGCGGCAGTACTGTCGGAGGGAACGGAGGAGGTGGAGGTGGACGCCGATGTCGTTTCGGTGGCGATGGAGGGCGAAGGTGAAGGCGCCGTCTCCGACGGTGGAGGAGCGTTTGTCGTCTGCGACTCGCTGGCTGTTGTCGACTCCTCCTTGCCCTCAGGCTCCACGACCTCCGTCGAGTTCCGACCCTCCTTCCTGCCCTCTACTTCCCATCGATCCCGCTCCTCCCTCTCCACTCGCTCGACATCGACCTGGATCATCTGCTCCAGCTCGTCCTCTTCATCCTCGTCGTCCTCCCCAGCCAGCGCCGCCGCCAAAGCTCTCTGCTCCTCTTCCTTGGCCTTCCGCTCCGACTCTCTCCATGCGTCGAGTTGAGTGTAGCCGTAGACGCGGAACAGCGAGACGGGACAGTAGAACTCGGAGCCGTAGTGGGAGAGGAAGTTGATGCGAACGTAGCGGCAGAAGTTGGGGATAGGGTTGGGGCGGAAGACCTGTCAGAGATGATCAAGAGGTCAGCTTGTCGGTCGAAAGGAGTGAAGGCAGCGAGAACGAACCTGGATCCCTCGAGCATTCCGCGCTCGAAACTGGCCCAAGTTGTGCCAAGTCTCAGGCCTGCCCGGATAGTCGACGCTACAGGTGACCTCGAAATGCTTGAACATGCTCGAGAACAGTTCAAAGTTGGCGAGAACGATGGTGTCGATTTGGATCTCGTCGCAGAGCTCGACTTCGACGAATTTGGGCTCGGCCGAGCAGGGAGTGAGCATGTAGCGATCCTTCTTCTCGACGAGGATGGAGGAGGCGCCTTTTGATTGAGGGGAGGACCGGTGGACCATGGCGGCGCAGACGAAGGCGGCGTAGTTGGGGCGGTCTTTGAGATGTAGGAGGGGGTCCGAAGGATCGCCGGTGCCGGCGTAGGGGAGAGGTTGGATAGGGGAAGGGTTGGATGGAGGGGTGGAGGCGGATGAGTCTACCCGTCCGAGCTCGTTGGACTGGCCTTGCTCCTGCTTGCCGTCCCTGCTCCCCGCCGAGGGAACCTCGCGCTGCTCGGCGCCCTCTCGTTGCGCGAAGCTGGCGGGATCACCTCCGGTCGCTTCGTGCCCCTCTTCGCTCGAGAACAGACTCCCCAGGTCTGCTCCATCGCCATCGAACGCTGCTCCTCCAGCTCCAGCGCCGGCCTGTCCATTATGCGCGTCCTGTCTGGCGCGCTGGCCTGCCTTCTTGGCCGCTCGCCGCGCCGAAGGGTCGGGGAGCACGACGTACTTCTCCCTCCATTCGTTGAATGAAAGGAACTCGGGCGGAGGAGAAGGGAGCTCGTCCACGGGAGGCAGGCCTGCTGGCGGCGGAAGTGGATCGAGGGAAGCTGTAGGCGTTTCGACGACTTCGGAGGCGGCTGAGGAGGGAGTGAGAGATGGTGCAGTGGTATATGGAGGTTGCCCGTCTGCTGTAGTGGAGCTAGGAGGCTGTGAGACGGTCGACTCGATTGTCGAGGATGCCGGCGCGCTCGACTCGGAGGTCAATACGTCGCTGCTGGTAGGCAGAGCTGTAGCCTCTGCAGTCGCGTTCAGAGCCTGCGTAGCATTGGCTACAACCGAATTCTCGGGAACGTCGACGAGAGAAGCGAGCGCCGGGTCGTCTGACGGCGAAGGCGCGGGAGTTGCGAGCGTCGATGCCTCCGCTTCAGGCTGAGCGAGTAATGTAGCCGAGTAGCTGAGGAGGAGTGGGATCCACCACGGGAACCGCATCCTCCTGCGCTACGGATCCGAGACGGGGCGACACGCGACAAGAGGTTGGGAAGAGCGAGAGCCGCGCGAGCTCTCTTTCCCTTCGTGCTCGGACCGGTCTCATGGCAGCTGTGTGAGTCTGTATAACTCCGAACTGTCTCTTGAGTGCCTCGTTGACGCCCCAAATCCCTACAGATCGCCCTTGAAGACCTCGTCAGCGCGGGAGCCGCCCCCACCTCCTCGAGCTCAATCGCCAGCCTTGCCTGCTGAAGTGCTCAGCAACATCTTTGAATGCGCTGTACCACCTCCTCACAGCCCTCGAACGTTCGTCAAACGCGCCAAGGTGCTGTGCCGCTTCTCCCTCGTCTGCAAGGCCTGGCATTCGACAGCGCAAGCCCAACTCTTCCGACTCGTCTGCCTCCCTCTTCCCAGATCGGCATGGAAACTCGTCGGGAGCGGTATGGGCAAGGCGTTCGGCCAACGCACGAGGTCCCTCAAGCTCGGCAAGGGGTGGAAGAGCGCCGAGAGCGACATCAACTGGCACAAGTCACCTGCTACGACGGCCAACTTGCTCCGGCTGATGCCGTTCATCACCGAGATGTGGCTGGAGGAGGTCACTCCTGCGGTACTCTCGTGGGCGCAGGGTGAGTCGAAGCTCGAGCTCGGCGTTGCCTTCGCTGACCCTTTTTCTGATGCGCAGATCTCAAGACGCTCCATCTGCATGAGGTCGAGCTCAAGCTCCGCAAGGATCGAGATTACTGGTATCTCCCGAAACTCCAGACCCTCTTTGTTACGGCCGTGACCGTCACCTCTGCGGACGAGGCGATCATCGCCGCTGGCCCTCTCTTCAAGCCACTCACTCTCCCGGCACTCACCAGGCTCACTTGGACCTGGGACAATGATAACTCCGGACCCGACATTCAGCTGCTAGGTCCACACCTCACCCACCTATTTCTTCACCGAACCGGCGTCAGCTCCTCGAACAATCCCAACCTTGCCTATCCCCTCCTTCCCGCCACGCTCTTCTCCTCTCTTACCTCCCTCCAGCATCTGTTCCTCACAATTTGCTTCTACGCCGACACCCCGCTCCTCGCCGATCTACCCCCCCTTCGCTCTCTCCACCTCTCGGCCCTGCCCGGCGCCGTGCGCTACATCGAGGCTCACCTCGTCGCGACTGGACCCAAGCCTCGCTGCGTCGCCTTCTTTCCTCCCGTGCGCAAGCAGGAGATGGAGAGGGATGAGCAAGGCCAGGGGATCGAGCCCGAGTGGCGAGTCAAGATGAAGGAGTGGGTGGGATCGACGAGGCTTTACGAGGTTGAGATGAAGATGGATGAGCACGATACTTTGGATACGGATGCGAAGAGGTGGCTTCACTATACCAGTCAAGTGTGAGTTTCTCTCCCGCCTTGCGCGATTCCGACGACGAGCTGACCCTCGGCGTTTCATTGCAGGGCTTCCCCTCCGCTGACCGCCGATGCCGCGCCACCCAACGACAACACATCGAGCTCCAAGCAGTATTTCGAGACGTCAGCGGCGGTCGAAGGCGTTGACGCCCAGCAGAAGCCACGGACCGGGACGGAAGTGACTAGCAGCGTCGAGGAGCCGCAGGAGAAGACCTCGCCGGTGGAGGTGGCGGGTAGTATTGATCTCAAGTAGCTCTAAGTGCCCGAGGGTCGCTGGTGGGGAGTCTTCTGTAGCTTTGTTAGCGCGAGGATTCGAAGGGCGATGTTCGCAGCGCCGACGGAGCACGAGCAGATGCTGATGATCAGCGACCGATATTGTATCGCGAGATTTCACTTCTGTAGGATCTTGCTGCTTATCCAACGCGAGCTCCAGCTGAGCTCGAAAGCGAGCGCGACGCCTTCAAACCCATCTCGGCCTCCCGCTCCTCTTCTTCCCGCCTCATCTCGTCTCACCTTCGACTCGACGGATGCTCGGAGGACTGTTATACACACTCTCGGCCCTTGTCTCGCTTCTCGCTCGCTGGAACGTCCCCGAGAAGCCGACCCTTCCGGTCGAGATCTGGCTCGAGATCCTCTCGAACTTGACCTACCCCGAATTGCAGCACGTCAAGCGTCTCAACAAGAGTTTTCGAGCACTGGTAGATGTGAGGGGTAGCTTCTACTCCCAACATGCGCCAGCTAATCTTCCCGACCTCTCCAACAGCAGCAATCGGCGCTCGCCGAGAAGCTCTTTCTCTCGCCGGTGCCGGATCAAGCGCGGGAGGGTACGCCCGTCTTCCTCCACCCACTCCTCCAGCGCACTCGGATCCTTTTCCTGGATCCCACCGCCGCCCCCTTCCCCGACATCTTCATCGAAACCGCCACCCGCCGCCTGCTCTTCTCTCACCTTCCTCTCGCCGTTCTGCGCGAGAATGCCACCTCGCCGCCCTTCTCCTCCTTCACCTCTTTACGCACCGAACCGACACAGTTCACTCTCGAGACGGGCACGCCTGGTACCCCTCTCTCGGTCGCCGACGCCATCGAGGCTCTCGCCTCGATTCGGCTTCTGTTCATGAGACGGTACCAAAGGGGGAGAATGCTCTCGGGCTCGACGGATAGGAAGGAGGAGAGCTTTGTTTGGGAGCTCGAATTCAAGCAGAAGGAGATTCCGAGAGAGGGGGAGACCCTGAAGCTGAATTTGAACCCTTTTCTCGAGCTGACGAAAGGTGCGTGCGCCGAGGTGTCGCCTCTTCTTTCGCTGTAGAGTAAGCCGGTGACCCTCTTTCCTCTCCATATCTTCAGGAGATGGGACGAAGCTTCTTCGCCCAATATGAGCTTGGAGACGCGATGGCGATGATAGCCCGGCGGTGGAGAAGAGTTTCGACGAGGAGCTTAGCCGGCCGAGCAGGATGTGCAAACCGTGTTCAAGAACGCCAAGCTTCTTGCTGAAGTGAGATGAACCGGAGGAGAGAGCTTTGAGCTATCAACGAGCTATGATCCGCAGACTCGCTCGCTTGAGAACTTTCGGCGATGAGTGACGCTCGGTTCACCCGGGCAAGTGCCCTGTTGTGGGGTCTTCAAAGCGGGAACACCCCGTATGTTGACTCAAAAGCAACTATCAGCCAGTTCTCCCCCTCAGTCGCCTTTGAAGACCTTCCTGCTTGACGACACTCGCTCAGCGCCGGGTCTCACTTTGCGAAGCTTCCCACCCCTGCTAGAGATGGCGGAGCCAGCTCCCGGACTGGCGAAGAAGTATCTATATACCAATTAAAGTGACTTCGTGTTGGTGACGGAGCCAACGTCGTCGCGGTGTCAGCGTCGCCTCCACTGTCCCGACCCAGTCGCCGCCCGAGCCGAGCAGCTGGGCGTTAGTTGGGAGACGGAAAGGAAACTGTACAGGTATTAGACCTGCCCACGGTCCAGAATATTGGAGCTCAAGCTGTTGCGAATGATAGGAAGAAAGCAGAGAGGGGGAAGAGGAGGGGGAGGAGGAGGAGGAGGTTAGCGAAGCCGTCGCGAGCGCCGAGGGCAGCGTCGCCACTCACGACGAGGTCCTTAGGGACTGTACAGGTGTAGGGAGCATGGAGAAGAGAGAGATAAAAAGAGGTGGAAAGAGGTCAGCTCGGTGAACACGAAATCAAGCGTATCGAGATAGAGACGAGCAGTGAAGCTCCTTCCTGAGGTGATCTTCGCCCGGACTTCGGCGCCGCTTCGCCTCCGAACGTCTCCAGCGGACTCTGCTCGAGGCCAAGACTCAAGCCTTTCGTTTCATGTATTTTGTGAGTGTCTATACAAGCGACTATCGAGCGACTCCTCATCTGAAAGCAAACGAGTATCTCCTCCTCCCGCGGCGCCTTAGCAAACCGAGTCGTGACCAGTGGGCCTCACGCCCTCGCCGTGCTTTGAAGCCTGACGCTCGCCCTTGCCGTGACCGCTGCTCATCTTCTCGTGAGCCTTCTGGTTGTCGCCGTGTTCGGGCTCGCGCTCGTGGGCGGGAACCTTCGACTGGGCCTCCTTGATGAGGTCCTCGGTGACGTCGACGATGTCGAAGACGAGACGCTCGACTGTGAGAAGGAAGAAGAGAATGTCAGTATAGAAGATCCGGAGCAGAATCAGCGGTGAAGGCCTCTAGCAAAGACTCACCCAGCTCCTCCGAGAACTGCTCGCGAACGACCACACGGAGAATCTCGACGTTCTCGACGTTGGGAGGGAGCTCGTACTGTATAGGCGATGATAAGGTCAGCTGGCGTTCTTCGCTACTGTCGACTGAAAGCTTCAAGAACGTACGTTGGGCACAATCCAGTTCTTGGCCCTTAAGAGCGTCTGCACGCTGCGCTGCTTAGCCGAGGGGAACTCCTTCTTGAACTCGTCGGTGAACTTGAAGGCGACAACGGGAAGAGAAGGAGTGTAGTGCTCGATGTCGTCCGAGAGGCCGACGGCGTGCGTCGCCTTCTCGGTGAGGGAGGAGGCGACGGGCTTGTGAAGGTCCGAGACGACGGTGTAGTCTGTACGACGGCAAATCGATCGAGGATCGAGAGAGTAGAGTCAGTGCGTGGTGGGAAGGGAGCCGCGTGCAAGGAAGAGGTGCGAGAGACGAGAGTGGGAGAGATGCGAGAGCCGAGACTCACACTTCGAGTTCTCGAGAGCACGGGCGAGAAGGCGGGCGTTCTTGGCGTTGTGAAGCGAGACCTTGCGGTAGCCATCAAATCCCAGCTTGAGCATGTTGTAGTACATTCCGATGATGGGGTGGGCCGGACGGGAGAAGTTGAGCGAGAAGGAGTATTCTAGAGAGGTCGGGACCGATTCGGCGTCAGTTGGGAGGCGAAACCGAAGTAATACAGGTGTTAAACGCACCGATGGAACCGAGGTAGTGAAGTTCAAACTGTCCGAGAAAGGTGAGAGTAAGGTGAGAAAGATAGGGAGAGGTAGAAGCACGTCAGCGAAGTCGTCCCGAGCGCCGAGGGGACCTCTCCCAACTCACGACGAGGTCTTTGGGGACTGTAGAGGTGGAGGTAGCATGGAGAGGAGAGAGAAAGAGAGAGAGAGAGGGTTAGTAGGAGGTCAGCCTAATGAACTCGAACAGCACACGAAGCATTCGAAACGCACGATGAGCCGAGTCCCTCCAGACGACGAATCCGACGCCGACGTAAGCCTGACCGAATTTGTGTCCCGAGGTATTGATGGAGACAACACGAGGGAGACGGAAGTCCCAGACGAGCTTGGGAGTAGCGAAGGGGGCGACGAAGGCTCCCGAGGCGCCGTCGACGTGAACAGGGATGCTGGTGCCGGTCTTGGCCTCGTACTCGTCGAGCTTCTCGCACATGCCCTTGACGTCCTCGTAGGCTCCAGTGTAAGTCGATCCCAAGATGACAAAGACTCCGATGGTGTTCTCATCGACGTACTTCATGGCGCGCTCGGGGTCCATCACGTAGTTGGTCGACTCGTCGACGGGGACAAGGCGCATCTCGACGTCAAAGTAGCGAGCGAACTTTTCGAGAGCGACCTGAGCGTTAGCTCCCATGATGATGTTGGGTCTGTGGGGAGGAGAAGAGCGTCAGCAACGCCGAGACGAGTCGCCGAGGCTCGAACCCGCAGAACTGACCCAGGGCGGTACTCGTCCTTGCCGGCAGCCCTCATGCGCTCCTGCCACTTCTTCTTCATGGCGAGTCCGGCGAGCTGGATAGCCTCAGACGATCCAGTGGTCGCAGTGCCGGTAGCGTTCTTCTGCTCGTCGGCGTGCCAAAGCGACGCCAGCATGCTGACCGTTCGGGTGTGGATGATTGTTGTAGCGGGGTCTGTAAAACGTCAAGTCAGCAGCTGCCATCGGTCTCAGTACAACGGCGCCACGAGCGCCGAGGCCAACGAGACGAATCCTGGTGAGCCTACATTCGTCCGAGTCGATGAGGTTCTTGCTGATGTTCTCCATCATCAACCTAGGTGATAGCGAATGAGTCAGCTTTGCTCTGATGTCACGAAGAAAAGCTGGCAGCCAGAGAGCGCCGAAACGTGGCTCGGCGAAGTGCTCCGCCGCTCGCCTCGATGCAGCTGGAGACTCACTTGTCGGCCTGAGGAGCCATGTGAGTGTGAACGAAACTGGCGAGGTTGAGAGTGGGGTTTCCGTCCAAAGTGAGCTCGTTGTGGATCAAATCGTAGGCAATGTCGGCCGTCGTTCCTGCGAAGGGAGGGCGGGTCAGCGAAAGGACTTCGATACACACCAAGGCTCTGCTACATCCTCCAGTCTGGTGGCCCTGCTCCCCATCTGAGAACCCCTCGAACCTTCGCGTCTCAAAAGTGGGGCCGACCGCTCTCGCCGAAACGCTGACAGCAAGGCTACAGCGACGACTTACCCTCGTGAGGCATCTGGTACTTGGGCAGCTCCGTGGTGCCGTAATCGGGGTGGGAATTCTCCTCGGTCTTCCTCTCCTTCTGCAAGAGGTGCAGCGCGCTGGTCCTTCCGCTCTTCTTCGCGTGCTCGTGGGAAGCAGCGAGGACCTTTTCGGCGTTGATTTGGCGAGAGAGCGTCATGGTGTACTAGACGGTTGATACGAGCGAGTGCGAGTACAGCGAGGGAAGCGTAGGAGAGAAAGAGCTGCTGGCCTGCTTTCGTCCTAAGTCGTCACCGGAACGAGATGCAGAGCTATTTGTATGGCCGAAAGTTCGGCGTGGTATACGGTGACGAAACGCTCTGCAGCGATCCCATCGAGCTGCACAGTCCGACTGGAATTCACCGCCGAGAGCCTCGAGCCCCTTGCGCCGACTCGGAGCTGAACTTGCCCGTGGCGCTCGCTGCTGCTCTTGACCTTCGACTTCATCACCGCTCGTCTCGCTATGGTGAGCAGCAGGCTCTTACAGAGCTCGCAACACAACTGACATCAAGCTACAGGCCCGCCGACAACGTCCTACACCAGCAGCTCCCGCTCTTCCTTCCGCGCTCGCCTCGCGCATCAACAAGGCTTTCGATGAAGCGATCAACGGGCCTTCACCAGGAGTCAGAGCAGCACCAGCAGCCAAGAAGAAACTTCGAAAGATGGTCATCCCCGATGACGAGGAAGAGGAGGACGAGCAGCGCGTCGCGAGCACCAGCGCGAGTCATGACGCTGGAGGTATCGAGCCGGGAGGATGGGTCGTAGAGGGCGACGGCGCGGCTCAGGACTACGGTGGAGGAGGATTCCTGCTGGACAACGACGATGCGATGGCCGGCGGCAGCGGAGGCTTCTTCCCCGAGGGCGACGGCTTGGGAGGAGGAGGAGGCTTTCTGCTTGACGACACCGCGCCGATCGACTACAGCGCCGCAGGAGGATTCTTTCCAGACCTCGACGCTCCCCCAGCCGGCGGTGGCTTCCTCATGGACGACGATATGGCCGGCGCTGGAGGCTTCCTGCCCGAGTTGCCCGAGCTGCCTGAACTCCCACCTCTCCCCGAACTTCCCTCGCTCGACAACGACGACCTCCCCGCTCCGCAACCTCCTTCCCGCATCCCCCTCAAAGCCATCCCAGCCGCCCTCGACGCCCTCTCCCTGCCCTCCGATTCTCACGACCTGATCTCCCTTTTCCGCGACGTCGCCTCCGAGGACGAGGATGGCGTGCCCAGCGTCAGGCGCGAGAAGTTTATTGAGGCGTGTGGGGTGCTGTTGGGCGATGTAGACGACTCGGACGACGCCGGCAAGCCCTCGAGCGACGATGATTCGGAGGAGGAAGCCTACGTCGAGGAGGGCGGCAGCAAAAGTAGGAGGAGGATCCCCACCAGGCGATCGACCCGCGCCAACCCAGTCAAGGACGACTCGGTACCCGCCGCCATGGAGCTCGACGACGAAGACTCGGAGCCCTACGATTCGGACGATTCGGAAATCGAGATTGTCGGTCCTTCCTCGTCGAAAAAGGGCAAAGGAAAGGCCAAGGCGACCAAGGGCAAAGCTCCTGCTCGTCGCAAGAAGGCGCGGGTATTGAGCAAGGCGGAGCTGCAGGAGGCGGAAGATACGTTCGAGCTCTTCTTCGAGGGAGGGCTGCAGGTGGGCAAGACGAAGGACAAAGTCATCGGGTTGGCGGAGCTTGAGAGGGTGACGAGGGTACTGAACGAGAAGATGACTGAGGACGAGGTGCGTTCTATTGTGTTTCGAGTTTTTGAGCCTGCAAGCCTTCGCCGAGCACCGAGCTGACCCGACCTTCCTCGCTGTTTCCTCACGATCACTCTACGTCACCCTCACAGATGCGCGAGATGCTCGAGTACGCCAACCGCGACAATGGTGCCAGTGTAGGAGGAGCGGTCGACTTCACCGCCTTCACCAGGGTGCTCGCCGAGGCTTTGTGATAGTGCTTCTTCGCTTCGCTTGTTATGAGCTGTTATCAAACGTTCAATTTACAACAACCCACACCGGGGAGGAACCGAGAGCTACGAGATGGAGGAGAGCAAGAGCGAAAATTCTGACGAGAGCAAGGGAAAGGCGAATTCGAACGCTAATCCTCATCCATCTTCTCGCTTCCGTCTTCCTCTTCCTCCTCATCGTCCTCCAGATCGCTCACCAGCTCCGCCCCTTTGCCCAACTTCATCGCCTTGGGCTTGCTGAGCCCCTTCTTGGCCTTGCCGCCCCGCATCGCCTTCTCGCCATTCGAGCCTTCGGCGACCTTGGCCTTGGGATCACTCCTCAATCCCTTCCTGCTGCTTTCTGGCCTCGGCTTGGCGGGAGAAGACTTGGTCGCCGCTGCCTTGAGCTTTTTGGACTTGGGCTCGCCGTCCGAGTCGAGTTCGTCGTCCGAGCCGAGTGAGTCGTCCGAAGGTGGATCGGAGGAGTCGTCCGAGGCGTAGCCGTTGGTCTTCTTCTTCTTCTTGCTGGCGGAAGCGCGTTTGGGCTTGGCCGAGCTGTGGCGGAAGGGTGGAGATTAGCGACGGAGAGTGCCGAGAGCACCAGGGAGAGACGAACCCTGAGCGAGGAGCGCGAGGCTTGGGACTCTTCCGCTTTTGCGCCGTGCCGTTGGTCTGCAAATTGGAGGTCAGCTTCCTGTGTCTACCGTGACTTCTGCTGCCGCTTGAGCTCACCTTGACCTTGACCGCCTTGCCCTTCGCACCCGAATAGCTAATCTTGTTGATCAGGTCGTCGGTGAGGTAGGCCGTGTCAGACACCTTCTTGGCCGTCTCCTTGCTGGGAAGTGGTTTGAAGATGTCGGAGGGTAGCGTAGTCGAGTAGGGGTTGGCCGAGAGAGCCCAGCCTTCGGAGCGGGCGCGGAGCTTGAGGAGGTGCTGGGCGAGCTCGGAGAGGATGTAGAGGTTCTGGGCGGCGAAGAGACTGGGGTCAGCGGCGTTTTGAGTTGGCGGAGAGCACTTCGAACTCACGATATCGTACGAAGCGTCCTCTTTGTCCCGAACTGTCTTGATCTTGAGGGCGAGATGGTAGAGGTAGGGGATGTTCTCGGCAGTGGCGAGGCAGTCGATGTACATCTCGAGGTACTTGGACATGGTGGCGATGTCGTCGTCGTCGTGCTCGGTGCCCTCGAAGTCGGGGTGATGTGCGAGAAGGTGGATGAGACGGAGGAGGGGCTGCTCGAGGATGCGTTGACGGACGTCTGTTCGTTGACGAAATCGGGAGAGCGCACAAGAGAGAAGATTAAGCGGTCAGTAACGATCGAGCGGCAGTAGAAAGGGGACTACTCACCTGGAGAGACCTTCTTCGCCCTCGCCGAGACGTAGTGCACCACCTTCAGCCTCAGCTCCTCCTCAGGATCATGAGCAACGAGGAACAAGACCATGTTGTACCTCGGCAGGACGATGCGGTTGCTACGAAGGTAGCCGAGGAGCTTGTCGATGAAGCCGACTCGGACCTCGAAGCACTCGTCTTGAGCGGTGCGGGCAAAGAGCTCGAATCGCTCGGAGATGGAGTTTTGGAAGGCGGGCGAAGCGGCGAGCTTGAGGACAGAGAGAGCGGCGGCGAGACGGAGGCGGGAGCTGGTGGATGGGCTGTTCGACGCGGAGAAACGAGGTCAGCGCCGAGCTCGCTGAAAACCGACAGCGGAAGATGGAGCTCACCTGTACAGCGTGTGATCCTCGTGCGGTCTCAGCAGAGGCCACAGGAGCTGGAACACGGGCTGAGCGACCTTGCTGGCTTCCTCGGTGTCGGCGTAGGCGAGACAGCGGTTGGTGAGGACCTTGACGGCGAGTACGCGGGCGAGAGCTAGAGGATCCAGCTTGTCGTCCTCGACCCAAGCGTCCTCGTGTTCAAAGATCTGAGGAGGCAATTGTCAGCTAGAGTAGGGGCCCCAGGGAGGAGCAAAGACGAACCTCGCCGGCCGCTGAATCGCGGTTGAGAATCTCGAGAACCGACTTGGTGATCTGCTCGCTCTTGCGCTCAAAGCTGTCGCGGGCGTGGAGGGCGAGGCGAGCGAGGGCTGAGAGGCGAGGAGCAAGATCCTCGTCCGAAGCTTCAGGGAGCTCGTCGGCGAGGAACTGCGAAGGCGAGCACGAGAGGTCAGAAAGGCCGGGGAGGAGTGAAAGATGATGCTGCTCACCTCGACAAGATCATCGGCGACACCAGGTTTGCCTTCGTCGAGAGCGATGATGGTAGCGGCGTATTTTGCCTGGTTGACGGTGCCGGTTCTTGCGAAGTGCTTTGCTCGGTCCGAGAGTTTCCTGCAAGGGAAAAGCGGGTTAGCTTGGCTGTGGGAGCGAGACAAGAGAACCAAACTCACTTGTCAACACTCGTCGAACTGTCCCCCTTGCACAGCTTGCTCGCCGCATGCAGCGCCGTCTCCACCACGCTCTCCTCTTTGCCCTCGCCCTGCAGCGCCTTGGTCAACTCGGCGACGTGCGATTTGTACAGCGCCGGCTGATGCTTGGAGACGTAGTTGAGCACGATCGTCGCCTTCTGCGCCTGCGACTCGGCGTCCGCTCCCGAACGGCCGCCTTGCACGCGTTTGAGGAGAGTGGGGATAGAGGAACGGTTGATGAGGAGGAAGACAGAGTTGCGGAGGAAGAACACGAAGGTTTCGAGGATGGTGCTCGAGATCTGCTCGACTCGGCGGAGAGTCTCCTTCTGCTCGGCGAACGAGGTTAGCTCGGCTGCGAGACTCAGAGAGACGGGCAGCGGTAGCTCACGTAGTTCTTGAGCTGGGTCTTGAGGTCTGTTTGCGGGTCGAGGAGCGTCCTGATGAGCTTGTAGAGCTGCTTCTCGTTGGCCTTGGCGAACCGGTTCAAATCCTCGGCCGTCTTGTTGGGATCCGGCGATTGAGCTACGAGGAGGGGAAGGTCAGCTTCAAATAATGGGTGATGCGTTCGGTCGTCTGGAGCTCACCAGAGATGGCGCGAACGGTCATCTTGAGGAAGTCCTTGATCTTCGTAGCGTCGTTGTCGATGATGCCGCCCTGCTCGTCGATGTAGGTCAGCTTTTGCTTGCGCCGATCAGGAAGGGCGACTCACATTGTTCTGCTCGCAAGCGGTGATGAAGGCGTCGAACATGTTGGGTCGGCTGTGGACACCAAAGTAGAGGTCAGCATCGCCGAGCGCTCTCACTCCACCACTCCACCACTCCACCACTCCACCACTTCCATTTCCAAGTCAAAAGCACTCACGTCTCTGCGAGCCTCGTTAAGCTGAGAACCGTAGCAGTTTGATCCTGATTCAAATACCTCATCATGAGGAGGAAACGGTCGACCCAAGCGGCATCGTCGTCGTCCTTCTTGGGCGGGGGGACGATGTAGGTAAGTAGCGAGGTGGTGATGGCGTAGCGGAGGGAAGGGCTGTGGTATAGAGATGGATCGACGGAGGTGCAAAAGGAGAGAGGGGAACGGGTGGTGAGTCGAAGAGCGAACGAGAGGCGCGAAGGATGACTTACACCATGCTCGGGTCGGCGACGAACTTGATGTTCTCCAGCACACTCGCCGGGATCCAAGCGAACTGCTCGATCGCACGCTCGTCGCGGCTCTCGCTGCAGGAGAGCGGGAGGAAAGGTCAGAGCGAGCAGTCGAAAGGGGAAGGGAAGCCAGCTCACATCTCGGAGAAGGCGAGGTTGTACAACCGACCAAGCGACTTGAGCGAGACCGAGCGGACAGCGTTCTGCGATGAGCGAGATCAGAAAGCGACGTCAGCTTCACCCTCGGCGCTCTCTGGCCGTTCAGCTTCGACGCACCTTCCTGTCCCTACACCTCTCCGCCAACGCAACGAGGACGCTCTTTGGTACATGATGCGAAGCCGTCTCGTAGTCGATCTCCTCAAAGATGGTGCAGGCGGCGAGACGGACCTTATCGTCGGGGTCGCGGAGGACTCTGAGGACGGCCGCTGTGAGAGAGGTGGAGAAGCTGGTGGATCAGCAAGAGTCTCGAAAGGGAAACCAAAAGCGCCGCCGCAGAGCTCACCCTCGATATCCGCGACCAGCTCGGGATGCTCGCTCCAAATCTTGCCCAACGCCTCCGTCATCGCGACCCTCACCACCACCGCCTTATCCCTCCCCCTAGCGAGCCAATTCCTCCAAGTAGCCGGATACTTGGCCGCCAAATCCCCTTGCCCCATCTTCTCTCCCAACATCTGCCCCAGCACCTCGGTCGCGAGTTTACGATACTCGGGTCCCTTGTCCGTGACGAGCTCCTCCTCGAGTTGTGGGATGACGTTGGTGAGGAGGGAAGGGACTGAACGGTTGATCTGACGAATGAGCGAGTGGGCGGTGATGAATGGCTGAGGAAGGGCAGGGATCCCACCCTTCTTGCCCCCGCTCTTCCTCTTGCCATCCTCACTCGCCGTATCCTCATCCTCACTCCTCTCCCCCGTCCCTTCAATCTCACTCGTGATCTGCTCGGCAAAGTACTGGCACACGTAGCGTTGGAGCTTGTCCGAACCGCCGGTGCAGACGTCCACGGCGAGACGGAAGGCTGCTGGTCGCTTCATGACCGAGGAGGGGAGGAATTGGGCGAGAAGGGTGTCGACGACTTCGGTGGTGAGAGTGGTGGCTTCTTCGAGGAGTTGAAGGAGGATGTCGGCGAGGCAGATTTCGACGTTCTTGGGCGAGGCGGAGCTGGAGGTCGGAGGGAGTCAGATCAGCTCGGTCGGTTCGGCGTCTGAACGGGAGATGTTTGGCTGAAAGAAGAGGGTCACCCACCTGATCACATCAAAGCACGTCGCAAACATGTCCTTCATCAACTCGTCCCCTCCGTCCAGATCGCAGATGAGGCAGACCGACTTGACGTTGGAGAGCGATTCGATGAGGTAGAAGTACTCGGCGAAATGAGGGTCGTTCGGGGTGGTGAGGTGCTTGAGTTGGCGGATGAAGAAGGTGAAGATGTCCTATTGGTGTGGCGAGGTATGGTGGGCGAGCGGCGGAGAGGTCGGGCGATGAGGGGGGAGGGAGAAGGCGTAAAAGACCGGGTCAGCGAGCGTTTGAGGCCAGCGATGGAAATGAGTACAATCGTAAGAGTCCATAGATCCACTGTGACACAGAGAACCATCTGCAAGCCAGCAGCGCGATCCCCAAAAGCATCCCGTGCGGTGACCATCTCGCTCGGTCCCTGCAGCATCTCCAAAGGCTCTGCTACCTCGCAGAGCATCTCCATACATCTATCCTCGTCCAAACTGCAGCACAGCCGTTTGCTCGCCCATTTGAATCCACCTCCGACGCGTCTGACGGCCCTCTTGACGCGTCTCTTCCTCAGCAAAGCAGCTCGACTCACCTTGATCTCGGGCTCGGTGTAGGGCGCCTCGGGGGCGTACAGCCTCAATACATCGGCCAAGCAGCAAGCCAAGTAGGCCTTGATCCCCTTCTCCTTGTGCAAGAGCAACGAGTGGTTGATCAAGTCTTTGGCGACCGTGTCGAGCGAAGAGGTGACGATCAACTCTTGGTCAATCTCGGCGAGCTCCTCGTGTAACGCTCGGAGTCGTTTCTGTAGCTCGGCGTTGCTGCAGCCGCGAAGGGCTTGCTTGAATTGGAGGCGGACTTGGCTGGGCTGACCGCGCGCCATGCTGGTCGAGTTTGGCTGCTGTAGTCGGACAGGGCGGGTGAGTCAGAGTGTCAGAGTACACTGAGCAGAAGTCAAGACCTACAGAAGATCTAGACGAAGCGAGAAAAGGAAACGAAGCGCGTCCCGAGCTGAGAGACGCGTCTCGAGTGGGAGAGAAGTGCTTGTCGAGTGAAGTACTACTCTGGTGTAGTAGAGCAGCTGCTTGATAACCTCCTCGTGTGAAGCGGCGAGAGTCAAAGTTGTAGCCGAGCAGAGCGGTCGAAAGTCAAGCCTCCAAGTCCAAGTCCAAGCTGCTCTCCCTTCTCCCTTCTCCCAAAGCGCTCCTCGTCATGGCTCCTCGCAAGAAGCCCGCCGGCAAGGCTCCCGTCAAGCCAGCTGCTGCAGCAGCTGCTGTACAGGCTACAGCTCAAGCTCAGCCCGTTGTACCAGCTCCCAAAGGCCCAGTCGACAACCGCGCTCTGCCCAAGAAGGAGTCTGAGCTCTTCCGCCAAGTCCTCCAGCTCTACGAGACCAAGCAGTTCACTACAGGGCTCAAGACGGTCAATCAGATCCTGGAGAACTTTCCTGATCATGGAGGTGAGGATGCTGGCTTTGCTACAGCTGCTGCAAGAAGCCACCGTCGCCCGACCTTGCCGAACCTCAGCGCTGAAACGGCTCGTCTCGGCCCACAGAATCGCTCGCGATGAAGGGAATCTTCCTCTCCTGTACGGGACAGAAGCCTCTGGGCTACGAGACGGTCAAGCGCGGTGTCGCAAAGGACTCGGGATCCCACATCGTCTGGCATGTCTACGCCTTGATCCTCCGCGCCGACAAGAACTTTGAGGAGGCGCTCAAATGCTACAAGAAGGCTGTAGCTATCGAGCCTGTACGTCTGATCCCTCTCGTGCTTTACCGAGCTACAAGAGCTCATCTTTCTTTCCCGTCCGCGCACAGGATTCCATGTCCCTCCTGAACGACATGGCCATGCTCTCGGTCCACCTACGCTACTACACGGAATACGCCGCCGCTCGGCTCTCGATCCTCCGCTCGCAGCCCCGCGTCCGTCGCAACTGGGTCTACCTCGCCGTAGCTCAGCATCTCGCGGGCCAGCACTGGGAAGCGGATCGAACCTTGACGCACTTTGAGAAGATGCTGAGGGACGTGCCCGACCGCGAGTACGAGTATGGAGAGATCCTCATGTACCATGCGATGGTCCTCGAGGAGTCCGGCGATTTGGAGCGCACCCTCGAGTTCCTCAGCGAGCAGTCGGGTCAGATTGTCGATAGGACCGCCTACTCGGTGCAGAGGGGTGAGTGGTGCTTTCGGGCGTGGTTGTACAGGAAGATTGAGAGCTGATCATTCGATTCGGCTACAGCTCACATCCTCCTCAAGCTCGGTCGTCTCGAGGCCGCCGACTGGGCATGGGAGGTCATCCTCGAGGAGAACCCCGACAGCTACGAGTACATCAAGGCTTCCGTCCTGGCCAAGGGAGCTGATTGTGGTGCGTTTCCTGTGATCTTGTGGTCGCGCTTGATCCCCG
Organism: Leucosporidium scottii; assembly: GCA_003054985.1. Taxonomy (NCBI): domain Eukaryota; kingdom Fungi; phylum Basidiomycota; class Microbotryomycetes; order Leucosporidiales; family Leucosporidiaceae; genus Leucosporidium; species Leucosporidium scottii. Next base: position 37,890 of record MWVB01000036.1, on the reverse strand, counting down.
AGCTGACCTCTTCGCCTCTCGCAGACGCCAAGACCGAGGAGGGCCGCGCGAAGGCTGTCGAGATCCTCGACAAGCTTGCTGAGAAATACCCTCGCTCGCTCGCCATTCGTCGCATCTGCCTTGAGCTCGTCTCTGGTACGTCGAAGCCTCTCGACCAAGCTGATCCTTGCTGACCTCGACCCCTTCCTCTTTCGCCGAACTCTACTTCCTCTTCCATCACGACCTACAGGCGCCGATTTCCGCAGCCGCGCCACCACTCATCTCACCAACGCTCTCTCCAAGGGTATTCCTTCCGTCTTTGCCGACATCAAATCGCTCTACACCGACAAGGAGAAGTGCCAGATCATCGGGGAGCTCGTTGAGGCGTTCCGGAAGGGATTGGAGGAGAAGGGCAACTTTGGTGCTGAAGGAAGTGAGGGTGAGTTGCTTTGTCCTCGCTTGAGTTCTGTATTCGAGGCCAATCAAAGCCTGAGCGAGCAGAGGTGACCCCCCCTCCCCTCCTCGCAGACACCGTCGAGTCCTCCACCACCTACCTCTGGACCCTCTACTTCCTCGCTCAACACTACTCAGCCCTCTCGCAACATTCCACCGCCCTCTCCCTCCTCACCCTCGCCCAAACGCACACCCCCTCCCTCCCCGAGCTGCACATGCTCCGCGCTCGTGTCCTCAAGCGCGCGGGAGATGAAGTCGGAGCTATGAACGCTATGCAGGAGGCTAGGGAGTTGGATGGACAGGATCGATTCTTGAACTCCAAGTGCGCGAAGTACCTTGTGAGGGCTGAGAAGGTTAAGGAGGCGGAGGAGGTGCTCGGACTGTTTACCAAGGTACGTGGCTTGTTTTGCTCGACGTCCTGTGTTGTGAGAGAGCATTCGAGCTGACTTCCTCTCATTCACGACGAGCAGAAGGACGCTCCTTCGCCTCTCGAGGACCTCATCGACATGCAGTGCCTCTGGATCCTCGAGGAGGAGGCCAAGTCGTTCATCAGGCAAAACAACCACGCTCTAGCGCTCAAGAGGTATCACCAGATCTACAAGGTGAGCTCACTTCGAGGAGAAGAAGGATCGCCGAAGCTGACCTCGGCTCGACTTGAACAGACCTTCCACGATATTGAGGAGGACCAGTATGACTTCCACAGCTACTGCATTCGCAAGGGCACTCTGAGGGCCTACATCCAGTGCGTAGCGCCTTCCCATCTCGCTTTCCCTCCCCGCTGACGAGCTCTCTCTGCCGCTTGCCCTCGCCTCCCTTCCTCACGTCCTCCCTCTGCGCCCTTCACTACCTGCTCTACAGGCTCCTTCGCTACAACGACACCCTCCGTTCCCATCCCTCCTACGTCGCCGGCGCCAAGGGCGCGATTGAGATCTACCTCCGCCTGCACGACGACCCTTCCTCGATTCAGCCTCCTGCGCTGACGAACGGTGAGGCCGAGGAGGAGAGGAAAAGGTTGGAGGAGGAGGAGAAGAGGGTGAGGGAGAAGAAGGAGAGGGAGGAGAAGGATCGGTTGGAGGCGGAGAGGATTGAGAGGGAGAAGAAGGCGAGTAAGCAGGTTGCTAAGGATAAGGGGAAGAAGGGTGAGTTGACGTGCTTGCTTGCTACCTTGTCTTGGCGTCGTGCGAGCACTGACCCTCTGCGCGTGCACCACAGTCGCTGACAAGAAGCCCGAACCTGAGAAGGAGGTCGACGACGAGCCCGCCTTCGACCTCGATCCTCGGGGTCTACAGCTCCTCAAGGCTGAGGAGCCTCTCGTTGAGGCGCTTAGGTTCCTTCGCCCACTACAGAAGGAGGCGCCCAAGGAGGTCGAGACGTGGTTCTTGACTTTCGAGATCGCCATGCGTCGGGGTGAGCTATTCTCCCGCTCCACTCGCATTGCTCATTCACTGACTCTCTCGCCTCGTTGCGCCTCTCACCACCGCCAACAGAAAAGTACCTCCAAGCCCTCCGCGCTCTGCGATCCGCCTACGCTCTCTCCCCCTCCCACCCCTCCCTCCGTCCCCTCATCACCCGCTTCGCCGTCCTCGTCCGCTCCTCCACCTTCACCTCCGCTCAGAACGAGTTTGTCCTCTCGACCGTCACTGCCGAGCTCCCCGAGCTGCTGGGTGGACTCGAGTTGGAGCAGTTTGTCGTTGATGGTCTGCAGAAGAGCGAGGGAGCTGAGCAGGTCCTTGGTGCTGCGAGGAGTATGTTGGAGCTTAGGGGGAAGGATGGAGAGAAGAAGGAGGTTGAGGAGTTGGTGTTCCAGCTGTTGAGGGAGGAGGTGGCCGTCAAGGTCAAGGTGAGTGCCCCTCCTCGGCGTTGCTTCGCAATTGTCGCTAACCTCTCACGTTTCTCCCTCCACAGCCGACAATTGACGGTCTCCGCCTTCTCAACTCGTTCTCCTCTTCACGAGCTGACGAGTACCGTCAAGTCGCCTCGCAACGGTTCCCCCTCGCCCGCGTGTTCAAGACGGCCGAAGAGCTCGCTGCACTGGACGCCAAGGCCGAGGTCAAGTCGGAGGAACAGGCGGGGAAGGAGGTTGTGGAGGAGTAAAAAGGCGGCGCTGAGCTGTCGACTTAAAGCAAGTATAGAAATGGAATCTCAACCTCCAGTTGAAGAGGACTAAGGTTTGAGCTGAGGGATCTCGTCGTCTCTCGACTGGGCAAGTTCGGCCAAGGCAACGGCGAGGCGAAGACAAATGACTTCCCAACAAGCGAAGCGATCACAGCAACACCCTCCAAGTTCAAGCAGAATCTTCACATCCAGCTGTTCAAGGGTTGGTCAGCTGTTTGCTAGGAGAAGGACGAGATGAACGAACGGGAGCTTGGCCGAGAAGGGTTGTGCCAGCGAGTAGAGCCCACCTTGTATCCTCCCGTGGCTCCCTTAAGCAAAGTATCAGATTGTCTTCTCTCGAGGGCGCCACAGAGAGCTCACCGCAAGACTGCTACCCATGACGGCGACGTCGGCCCACCCTTCGGCGTTGGCAGCCTCCGCCAAAGCAGCTCGTAGGCGTTCTTCCTCGGACTGAAGCATAGGGGAAGGCTTCTTCGACGTCGTGATACGACGAAGGAGGCTCTCCGGAGGAGAAGGAAGCGGGGAGGACGTGAAGGGACCGCCGAAGCGAGCCTGCTCGAGGAGGCGAGTGAGTGGACGCTTGCCTAAGGAGGCAAAGGCTTATACTGCTCACCTCCCAAGCAATGGAGGTGACCTTGCGAGACTCTGAGAGGTGTCTCGGATCCACGTTGTCCGTTCTGGCCGAGGAGAGATGGTCAGCTCGGCTCGACGTCAGCGCCGAGAAGGAGAGCAAACCGATCCAAAGCGTATCCGAGGGCAGCAAAGCACTCCAGGCTACAGCATAGAGGTTAGGATAAGACTCATGTCGTGGTGAACGAACAGCGTACTGGTAGGAGTAGGGGTTCATGAGGCGGGAGAGCCAGCTACGGAAGCGCCGAGGTTAGCTTCGGTCCTTGCTCGAGGACATTAGGTGATACTCACACGACCTCCATGTCCAAAGTGGGCGTCATTGAGGCCGAATTTCGGTTAGTCGGAGTCAGGAGGCGCATAAAGCTGAGGCATAGTCAGCACAATACCGGGAAGTTCGACCGAAGACGAGTCGACTCAGCTCACCCCGTGTAGCGAGCCGCAGCTAGGTAGAGCAGGGTATCATCCTTCTTGAACTTTCCTTTCGACAACCACCCAACCTGGTCGAGCTTCCCGATGAGCTCGCATTGGCGCCGAGCTGACACGACGAGGTCGACCGAAAACGGAGCGCCGGTCGTGTAGGCGCCGAAAATGCGGTCGAGGCTTCGCAATAGAAAGAGTGAAGTCAGTTAGCTATAGGTCTAATCCGCTTTGTCAGGAACCAAGCACTCACGTCTCTGTTTTAGCTCCCGCCGAAGCTACACCCTTCGCCCACCCCTTCTTCGCGCCGGCCAGCGACCAGCCCCAGCTGTCTCCGGTCTCCCTCACAGACGAGACAGAGAGTCTCAAGTGCTGCTTGAGTGTCCACGCACTGACGCGGGCACACTCCTGCTGCTCGCTGGTCCCTTGGGGAACGAAGAGTGTACCGCTGTCGAGCGCCGAACCAACTCAGCCCCATTTCTCGAGAAAAGAGGGAGAAAGTAACGGACGCAAGATAACACTGGGCCTCTGAAGGCGTCAGAGGTGCTGAACCAAGTCGTCCAGGCATGTCCCGAGATGGTAAAGTGAGGTTCTGAAGAAGGCGACCAACGCCGAGCACCTCGTGAGTGAGCTTGAGGCTGCAGGTGGGGCAGGGGAGGGCAAAGTTTTGAGTGAGGCCAGTCTGGTCCACTTTCTCGAGCTCTGTAGGCGAAGGGGAGTGAGCTTGAGTCGTCTCCTCAGATTGCAAGAGCTCACCGACGAGAATGCTCGACTCGCAGCGAGGACAGACCTGCTTCAAGGCGTGTACCTCCTCCATAGCCATGAGCGGATCGAAAGGGGATCGTGATTCCTCTTCCCAATTGTGCTGCCCTGCGAGGTGCGAAGGTCCCCCATCGCCGAGAGACTCAACCTTTTCGTTTCGGCGGCAAGTCAGCAATCTCGAGTTTTGCCAGCATCACTGCAACTCACCAGTCGCCACACGTCCTTCAGCTTTGAGCTCCTCCTCAGCAACCATTCTCCTTCACACACATTATCCTCTAGCAACGTCCCGTGCATTCTCCAAACGTCCTCGGCGAAGAAGCCTGGGCTGCTCGTCACCCACACGCAGAACACGAGAGCAACATCGGGCGGCATGGTGTCCCAAGGCAGATGCTCTCGACCTCCAAATATCTTTATCCATTGCTGGAGTCTCTCGACAGCAAGATGCAGACAGACCCTCCATCGTTCGGCGGAGGAAAGAGCGCCGAGCCGCTCGTTGTCGCCCTTGTAGCTCTCGACTTTGGCCTGAAGGTCGCGAAAGTGGGAGAGTAGAAGGAGGTATCGCTTGAGGGAGGGGATGTAGGATTGTAGGTTGAGGGACGAATCGCGAAGAGGCGACGAGGACGGCGGGCACGTGGGCTGAGCGGACGAGGAGGAATTCGGCTGGAGGGCAGGAGAGGACGTCGTTGATGCAGGCGTGTAGGGTGGAGGAGGGTCAGTAGTAGTCATCCTTTTGAAGGGAGAGAAGTGGAGCAGAAAGAGGGAAGAGGGAAAGAGCGCGAGACGAGCAACCGGCCGAAGACGTCCTCCTCGGACCAGCACCGTGCGCGCGAACGCTATGGATGATGATGAAGTACAACACAAGTTCGACATGCTACAGCCTCAGTCCCGTTCGTCAGGCAGCTCACTGTGTGAGGGAAGAAGGTCAGACGTGAGCTTTCGAGGAGGCGAGACCGAGCCCACCTCTCCTCCATCCGCTCCTTCGCATCGACCATCTGCGGGTAGTAGGTGCTCCAGCCAAACCTCCTCCTCGCGAAAGATCCGGGGTTGAAGACGAGGCAGTCCTCGTAGACGAGCTTGTAGGGGTCGAACTTGTCGGCGAGAATGAGCTGCGAGAGAAGGGGTCAGCGAATGAGCGCCGAGAGCCGAGAAGGAAAGAACGAACAGTGGTGGGCATGGGATACAGGCGAAGGGAGTGATCAAAGTCCCAGAGGATCGGTCGGACGTTGAGTGGTAGTGGTGCGAGATGAGCTTGGTCGAGGATCGTTTGAACGAGCTGCGAGAGGGGAACATCAGTCTCGGCGTTCAGCTCGCGAGGTCGTCCAAACACTCACCGCCTTCCTCAGATCCGCACCGTCTGCATTAGTATCTCCCATCCTGACCGCATTTCTCATCATCCTCCCCATCATATCCTCGCGGAAGACTACAATCTCCTGGGAGAAATAGCGAATTCGACACGGATTGCTGCCGAAGGTGATGTAAGGGATCTTGGCGAGCAAGGGTTTGACGAGGGATTCGGGAAGAGCGGGACGGGGAAGGAGGTTGGACGACCATGGGTCGGTGGGGCCGGGGACGAGGAGGAAACGGGCGTGAGCGAGGAGGGAAGGGAATTTAACGAGAAGGCTGGCGAGGGAGGCGAAGAGCTCTGTTGGACATTGGACAGTAGGGTCAGCAAGACGTGTCACGGTATGTGAGAGATCAGACGCACCTTGGTACTCCCTGGTTGCCTCGCCATCGAACAAGAACGGCCGACTGCGAAAGTTGCCGCAGAGGACAAACAGCGACGGCTTCTCGTTATCATCCATGTCCTCATACGCCGACAGAAGCTTCTCCAAGGCGACCATGATCTTGTGGTTGTCGAGATGAATGTCGGAGAGGACGATGAAGGAAGTCTCGTGCTGAGGCAATCGCTCGGCGTTCACGAGCTCCTCCTGTAGAGTGAAGGGCGTGAGCGGAGGAGTGGCATGAGGTGAGTGGTTCGACGAACCTCCTCCGCTAATGACGTAGCACCTGTGCCGAGGAAGTCGTGGTGGCCGTAGATCTTCCTGTGAGGGGAGCAGGGTCAACTCGGCTCCAATGGATCGACGAGATCGACGTACCGAGCAGCAGCACGACGTTCGCTTGGTGGGTGACCCATCTCGTTGACCTTGAAGATGGAGTCGACGGTGTAATCTCCATCGACGAGGACGAAGGAGCCTTCGGTGAAGAGACCGGACTCGGGGGTCTGGGAACAGGAAGCGTCAGTTGCTGAGCCTGATAGTGGGGTTGTACGAGGAGCCTACAGCTTCCGACAGATCGAGCTCGACCTTGTCATCCAGATCTTCGAGGTACAGAGCTCCGTCCTGCATGCGAGTGAGAAGACCGAAGATGAGGAAGTGACCGCCTTGTCGACCGAGCAAGTTCTTGATGGATGTGAGCTGTTACCGTGACAGCGGAACGTCAGCAAATGCTCTTGGATACGTACGAGAAGATCGACACACTTTCATGTAGTCCTGCCTCTCCTGCCCGACCAGTGTCGGCGGTGAGAAGTGCTCGTTGCGAAGGATCACCTGCTTGATGACGTTGAAGCGGTCGCGAAGGTAGCGCGCTTTACTCGTAGCTGGTGGTGCTAGTGATGGTCCTGCTTCTGCTCTGTAGCGTGATGAAAGCAGGTCAGCTCCCTCCTCACAGCGGTCGCTCCTTCGCAGCCAGTCCGAGCCAGCTCCCAGCTTCCAACGAGACCACTCACTTCTCGAATCCTTTCCTCTCATCACCCCACCGCCATGCAGGCATCTCAAACGCGTCGACAACCTTGAGAAAGTGCGACGACTCGAGCTCGTCGCCTGCGCCCGTGTGGGCTCCCTCCGCACCGGGCTGCTCTGCAGTAATGAGCAGCCGATTGTACGTCTCGTCCAACATGTCGGCGGTGACGAGTTGAGGACCATCTGAAGCGCAATGCAGCGTTATTAGCTCCCTCAAGCTCGACGCGTTCTCCTCTCCCTCGTCGTGAAGCTGCAGCTCACCAAACCCATCCCCTCTCATCACCAGACCCTTAGCCAATTGCCTAAAAGTATCCTCCATCACCTGCTCATCGTTCTCGAGCTCAAATTGGCGCGCCAGCTCATCCATCCATGGAACGGCATCGGGGGCGAGGTTCAACGCCATCTCCGTGACGAGGATCTTGCGAGCTACTTGAGCGGGCGTACGGCTGGCATTTTTCTTGAGACCGCGCCGAGCGGAGGAAGCGGGCTGTGAAGCGAACATGAGTTGACGAGATGAGCGGAGGAGGAGGAGGAGCAGGAAGAGAGAGCGCAACGCGCCTCGGCGAGCGCGTCGAGGCTCGTTTGTACGGAGAGATTCTGACAGCTCGCTGTGCAGGGCTAGATGGCCAGATAATAGTGTAGGTAGATCACACTCAACAGCCCTGTCCTTTACACCCATTAACTTTACTCTAGATTGAAACCTCGGCCCTTCCCCCTTCGGCTCACTGCACCAGGCAACGATGGTCGGCGAGGCCCTGTAATCAAATATCGCGGTCAGCAGTGGTAGAGAGAGGAATGGAAGGGTGAGACTTACCATCTCCTCCAGCTCCTCCTTGGCCGTTTCCTTCTTGTTCTGCGCTTGCTTCTCCTTGACCTCCTTCGGGAACCACAATTGAAGGTACGACTGCATCGCCGTGTCGAGATTGCCTGTTCGGTGATGTGTCAGGTCAGCGGAAGCACGGAGAGCGAGCGTGGAGCCAGAAGAGACTCACTGGCATTGGCGCGGAGGACGACGGGACTTCGGCATTGAGGGCAGTTGTCCTGGCCGCGTTTCTGCATCTTGACGAGACACCGTACTATCGATGGGATTAAGGTGAGTCAAAGAAGGAGGAAGCAGACTGAGCTCAAACGTACCACAGAACTTGTGGCCGCACTCGAGTCGAACTGCAAAGTGGCGGAGGTAAGCTCGGCGCTCTTTTCAAAGAAGACAAGACCAACTCACTCGGCTTGAAGGCAACATCACCACAGATGGCGCACTCGTAATCCTCGAGTTGCGGGATGATGGGTAGCAGAGTCGTAGTGAAAGTGGAGAGAAGGATATGAGGTAGCGAAGGGAAGCCAGGAAGGCCGAGCTTGCGTGAGACGACGCCGTTGTTGGAGCCCTCTGCTTCCGTGAAGAGGTCGGAAGAAGAGGCGATGAACTTGGGGAAACCGAGCGAGGCGGTAAGTGCTGTCCGCTTGTCGTGCTTCTTGAGCTGGGAGCGAGCGGCAGGCGGGGTCAGCTCGGCGCTCGGACTGAGAGCGAGGGAAAGGTACTCACAATCTTCCTCGCTGCTTCCTCGTTGGCCAACTGGAACTTCTTCATCTCCAGCAGCTGCACGTTGAGCTGAATAAACTTCTCCAACGCCGCCCTGCTCTCCTTATTCTTCATCCTCTTGGCCAACTTCCTCTTCGCCACCTGATCCACAAACCAATCCAACTTCTTCTCCACCTCCTCCGTCGTCCTCTCTCCCCTATCCCGCTCCCTCTCACTCTCAAAAATCTCGGCTTCGATCCACAGCGAGAAGATCTCGCGCCAGATGTAGAGGTCCGATTTTGGTCGAGAGGGAGAGGACACGTTGGAGACCTCGCGAGCGAGGAGTTCGACGGCTTGAGTGAATTGGAGCTTTTGGGCGACTTGGAGAGCGGCGAGAGAGGCAAGAGCGTTGGCGAGGAGGGAGAGGAATTCGTTGTCGGTGGAGAGGGGGATGAAGACCTCCTTGCGATGTTGTCGATGATGGTGACGGCGTCTGTCGGGAGGAGAGTGAGTGTCAGCGATCGTGATCAGAGCGCGGAAATTTGGACGACTCACCTTCGTGGCCTCTTCTCGCCCTCGTCGTCGGCATCCTCATCTCCGTTCGCCGCCTTCTCCTCCTTGACCCTTTTCTTCTCGGCCTGCGTAGCCTCCTCCACCTGCTCCTTGGCGCTGAGTCCCTCCCATCTCAAGGTCTCATCGCTCTTCCTCCGTCCAGCAACTCGAGGCTCGACGCGAACGCCGATGCTCGCCCAATCCTGCTCCTGATCCTCCTCCTCCTCGTCGTCCGAATGGGCTCCCACTCCGTACATCTTCTTGAGGAGCTTATTGGCTTGAGGTCCCGCACCCTCAAAGTCTCCCTCAATCTCATCGCGGTCGTCGGCGCTGGCGACCTCGGAGGACTCGCCCGAAGGTCCATCCAGCTTCTCGTCCTCGCTCGAGTCGGGTAGCTCTTGGAACCGAGGGCTGCTGTCGCTACCGCTCCCAGTTGATGGGCTACGACGGCGATTTCGACTGCCTCGACCGTTGAGCAAGTCGGGTTGGAAAGACGAGTCGGTCGAGTCGGAGTAAGAGTCGGAGCCTGACGAGGCGGAGGAGAAGACGATGCGGATGCGAGGTTCGGGATTGTCGGTCGTTCCTATAATGATACAGAGGGTCAGATCAGCTTCTGCGGGGCGCCGCGGCGGGCAAGAAAAAGGTCGGGGGACTGGGACGCACCTGCCAGCTCGTAACTCGCTTTTGCTCGGCGTTTGCTGGCCTTGTGTCGCTTACTACGCTGCCGAGCGCTGAGACCATCCTCCTCGGGCCCGTCGTCCTCGCTGCTGTCATATGGGTCGCTCACGACCGCCTCGATCCTCACGTCGGCTTCCTCCTTTACATCGTCTCCCGCTTCGGCGTTGAGCTCCCGAATCGTGTTGCTGCGAGTTCGAGTGGGACTGGTGGATGATCCTCGACGGTTGCCAGACGAGTCGGCGCTGGCTTCTCCCACCGCAGGCTCGCGCTCCGCAAGTAGATCCTTGAGCACCTCAGAAGTGAGGCCCAGTTCCTCCAGCTCCGAAGCAACACGGTTGATGACCTTTTTGAGCTGTAGTACGGTAGATCCCACAGTCAGCGACTGCCCCTCCAAGCTGTCCTTCTGCGCCACTGCTGTTTCCAACCTCCCTTCGCGAGCCTCGCGCTCACTCACCTTTCGGTACTCGATCGCCTGGGCTCTCCATTCGGCCGGAATCCCCTGCAAAGTCTCGAGATATGTTTTACCAAACTTCATCGCTGTTGCTGTTCAGCAGGACAGCGATGAAGCTGGGAATATGGGGGAGGAGGACGCGGGCGAGGCGAGAGGGGGGGCGGTGAAGGCTGTACGTGAACCGAGCCGTTACCTCCCTGCTTATGCACGCCGTAGCCTGTAGCTTCCTTGCGCGACCTTGAGGCGAAAGATGAGGTTGGTTCTCAAGATGCGAAGTACACGTTCGTGCGCGCCCGCTGGCAGCTGCCTCGCCCGAAAAAGCTCGAGGTGCACGGAACAGATTGCAAGGATGCGAAAAAGCCTTCGTTGGAGGCTCTCGAGGTGTGAGAGGTTCACACTACTTCGCTGTTTGCTGTGTAGCTGACCCATCCTGAACGACTCGTCTTTCGGCGCTAGGCTCGGCGGAGGGGAAGATGGTCAAAGAGAAGGGCCTTTTCGCCATGAAGGGTTTTGCAGCCACTGCAGCCTCTGTATGATAGTACTGCTAAACCCCTGAAGCTACTCACGAGCTTGCCCAAGCTTCTGGAACTGCTCTCGAAATGTCAACCAGCGCCGAACTCCCTTCTCCGAGCAGCCGGCGGCCCTCAACTCGACATGAGATTACGGAACTTACGATGGATGGATCGGATTAGAAACGTTTGGCAACCCGTCCCAGCTCACATTCACTGCAAAAAGACGGCATCGATCATGTGGCTGGCGAGGGAGGCTGGCAAGCCAGCGCCGAGAAGGGAAATGCCGCCGACCAGCCTACAGGCTGAAATGGCCACTGAGCTTGCGTTTGACAATACAAAGGAGCCTGAAGTACATTGTGGGTCCCTGCCGCGTCCAGCAAACCTCGGCAGTCCTTTTGACCCCTTCGCCAGTCCTTCGCCCTTCGTCGAACAGCTCGTCACGCCGCTTGGTTGACTTTCTTCCTCCTCGGTTCACCACGCTTCTTGCACCTCATCAGCTTTTCGACTGCAGCTCAAGCGGAACAGGAGCAGCACCTCGATCTACCTACGCCTCAGCCCTCTTCTCTGCACCTCGTTCACGCTTAGCTTCGTGACAGCGAGTCGCTCTTCTCCTCGTCTTTACAAAGGTGCGCCGATGGCTACAGGTCCTGAGCGTTGTATAGAACAAGCTAACATACTCCTTTACAGTACCTTCCTCTCGTCCCTCAACATGAACCCTTACGCCTCAGCATCCTCGTCCCCGCTGGACCGCACCAGCTCGCTCCCTTCTCGTCATTCTTCCCACGGCTCCATCTCGTCCAACCCTTTCGAACCACGCGATACCCGCCGCGCTTCCATCCCCAACGCCCCAGCGCCCGAGTACCGTCGCTCGTCCATCCCCGCCCATCTCCAACGCGGTCACGGATCAGGCCACGGGTACAGCCCTTCGCAAGGAGGCCACACGCGCCGTGGCTCGGTACTGGACATTGCTGCAGACTTTCTGGGACCCGCCGGCTCGGAGAACTTGGAGCAGATTAGGAGAACGAGCGGCAAGGTTGAGGATGCGATTGATGGCTGGACCAGGCCGGTCAGGCCGTATCTGCCGGGGTTGGGCAGGTTCTTGATTGTCGTGACGTTTTTGGAGGATGCGTTGAGGATTCTTACTCAGATGGCCGGTGAGTACGAGCTTGTAGGGCCGCTGAGAGCCGGCAACGGGAGCTGACGTGCGTCTTGTGGGGGTCATTTTGCGCTGCATCAGATCAGAACTATTACCTCCAGGTGTGTAGCTCTTAGCTTTCGTCATGGGCTCTCTGCTTCCTTAACGCTGACCTTGACTCTTCGCTGTTCTTCAGAAGCACCGCGGATTCCCCTGGGGCATTTCGCACGTCTTCCTCTACGCCAACGTGATTGTAGGTCGTCTGAACGTGCAGATGTCGCTATGTAAGCTTCTCGCTAACCCTCTGCCTTTCTCGCGCCGCTACAAAGGCCATGCTTGTCTGTTCGACGCTGGTCATCGCCAAGCGCTCTCCCCTCTACGCTACCGGCGGCCTCCTCACCGTCGTCCTCGCCCAAGGCTTCGGCTACGGCCTCATCTTCGACCTCAATTTCTTCCTCCGCAACCTCTCAGTCATCGGCGGCCTATTGATGGTCCTCTCCGACTCGCTCTCGTCCAAAAAGGTCCTCTTCGCCGGCATCCCCTCGCTCGACATTAACGACAAGGAGCGCAAGAAGTACTTCCAACTCGCTGGACGCGTCCTCCTCGTCTTCCTCTTCATCGGATTCGTCTTCAACGGACAGTTCAGCTTCGCGAGGGTGTTCGTCTCGGTCGTCGGACTCGCCGCCTGCGTTATGGTGGCAGTCGGCTACAAGGCCAAGATCGCCGCCGTGTTCCTCGTCGTCGTGTTGAGCATCTTCAACTTCTTCGTCAACAACTGGTGGGCCGTGCACGCTACGCACCCTCAGCGTGACTTCCTCAAGTGAGTTGCTTCCTTTGCGCCGAGCTACAGCGAGCGAGAGCTGACTGCCTTCGATTTTTAGATACGACTTCTTCCAGACCCTCTGTGAGTGCAGCCTGCCTTCTCTACAATTCAGCGACGCCCGAATCGTCTCACCTTGCGCCGAGCTGACCGTTTTCTCCTCTCTTCCCTGCAATCTTCAGCCATCGTTGGTGGTCTGCTGCTCCTCGTCAACCTCGGACCAGGAGACTTCAGTGTCGACCAAAAGAAGGTGAGCGTCCCTTCCTCCCTCACTTTTCAAATCGACGCTCGCCCAGTTCCCTTTTCGAGTCCTGCACTGACTCCTCGATCTCTCGTTTCGCAGCGCATGTAAACGACCCAATTTAGGATTGCAGGACAGAGCGGAAGATGAGCGACGTGCTTTGTACCGGAGAGGATTAGGATGGAGGAGACGGACATGCTCGTAGTGCCCCTTACTCGACAACACAAAACCGCTGCGCTGTAACACGTGGACGACCTCTTTTCACGAATCTTGCTGACCTGCGTCGCGAGAGCCAAAAGAATCCCTCGGCTCGACTTCGAGCTGCTCGGCCAAAGCGGTTTGGCGCGAGTTGACCTCTCGCGAGGATTCGAGGTGCTTCGCGCCGCGGAGGAGCAAGCGCAAAGGCCCTCACAGCTGCTTGACAAGGCAAGAGCAGCCAGCGAGCCCCAGGGTCGTTCTCTCGCTACGTCGCTTTCCGCACCCGAAATCGCCTCCCCCGCGCCGTCAAGCGAAAGACCGAGTTGCAGACATACAGAAAAGCGGACAGCAACAAGCGAGGAACATGCAGAAATACGACCACCGCCACGCGACCTCCATCCTCGCTACCTCAGCCCATCTTCAATCCCTTGGCGACGGCGCGAACCAGCTCAAGCTCAATGCCCGTCTCCTCGGCAACGCGGCGCATCTCCTCCTCGCTCTTTCCTCCTCCACCCTCACCCTCATAATCAGTCTCCTGCTTATCTTGACTCCCCTTGACGTATCCACGCATCGCGCCACCGACGAAAGGCCTCCTCACGGGGCTCGGCGAAGGAGGGCTGGTGGGCTCGGTTCCGGGTTCGAGGGGAGGAGGGGAGGTGTAGTGCCTCAAGGGCGAGGGGGAGGAGGGAGAGTTGCGAACGCGGTCGAGGGTGGGGCTGCGGAGGCTGTAAGGGAGCTGAGAGGGAGGTGAGGAGGGAGGAGTGGTAGGCGCCGTGGAGCGGGAGGGGGAGAAGGTGAAGGCCTGCGAAGGGGCGAGGAAGGTCAGCTGTGGGTCGTCAGCAAAGGATAGGGTAAGTAGTCGATTCACCGAAGGAGGTGAAGGAGGATCGACTCCCATGAGACGGTAGAAGGTGGCCTTTGTGCCCTCGCCGAACGCAGGGCAAGTCGTCGCGGCGTTGAAGACGATCTTAAGCAACGACTGCGCCTCATCCTTCTGCATGATGTCGTCTTTGAGGTTGATCAAAGTGGCGATGGCGACTGGTGGAGAAGGGAAACAGTCAGTGAGGTGCGGTAGCGACGAGAGAGCAGCGCCGAACTTACCTTCGACCCCCTTGGCGAGCAGAGCGACGAGCTTGCTGTCGTAGGTCGATTCTTGGTGGAAAGGGAACTGGGATACAAAGGTTCAGTGAGCTGAAGACGGTACTGGAATTGCGGGGCGAGCGCACGTGGAGCAGAATCGCGAGAAACTGGAAGAAGACCCGCTCGGGGACCTTGAGGATGTGAGGCGACTGCGAGGAGGAGAGTTCGATTAGCCTTTGCTGCGATAGAAGAGTACAGAATGACCTCTCACCTCCATCTTACAAAGCTCCATCAACCCCTCAACGTCTTCAATCGACAGAACTTGGCCTTCGCGCCAAGGCTCGCGAGCGTCGGCGCCTTCGAAGCCGTGCAGCCAGTCAGGGAAGATCTGTCGGCGTACAAAGGGTCAGCTTTGCTAAGACGGGATAGGCTCTCAAACTCACATGCTCGAGAAGCTCGCTCATCGTGGCCAGCACGACCGAGACGGGCCTTCCCCTCAGCTTCCTTCCTTGCGCGAGCCTGACGAGCTTCTGCGCCGCTTCGAGGGAAGGGAGTTCAATGTAGAGTTGACTGAGAGTACGACCATCGGACCTGGAGGCGTGATAAAGGGCGAGCGGATCAGCTTGGTGCGGTGAGAGAAGGCTGTGAAACGAGACGAGCAACGGAGACGGACCTGCTGCAGAGTATCGAGATGGGCGCGCATTGCTCGGGAAGGGTAGGTACATCTTGAGAAATCCATTCGGCTACTTCGCTGAACTTGATGTCCCAGGGGATCTGGCAAGTCGCGAGTCAGCTTCGGATAGAGCTCCTCGCCGAGCAGCCCAAAGCTCACGTTGTCGACACGGACGACACCACGACCTTCGAGCGAGCTGAAGTTGGAGGTGTACGAAAGAATAGACCTATGAGGCGAATAAGAGCGGTGACGAGTCTGTAGCGAAGGAGGTGAGCAGTAAGCCGAACTCACCTGTAGCTCCTCACGCTGCCGGGAGTTGCGGGAGGGGTGTCCAGACCTCCTCCCCCCTCCACCACATCAACACTGAAGCTCAAGCCCGTACTCTTGACCCACTCCCTCACACCATCCCCCTTGACCGGCTCCTCGCCCGCTGCATCTCCGAATCCCTCCTCTCCCCCCTCCTTCCAGACGACTCCCTCAAAGCTCTCGACCTCGATCCCGTCGGCGAAGCACATGCCTGGCCTAGGAGGATCGTTGCTGACGCCGTTGACCAGCTGAGTGAGGCAAGCGGGGCAGAGAAGGTGATGTCCGCAGGGGAGGAGCGAGACCCAGTCGAGAGAAGCGAGGGTGGGCTCGGCGCCGCAGGAGGAGCAAGGGATGAGGACGTGGGTCGAGGTCTGAGTAAGGGTGACGGGGGAAGGTGAGGGCTGAGCTGCAGGGAGACGTTCGAAAGCCGAAAGAGCCTGTAGGGAGAGCTCGGTCAGCCACGCCGAAGGGAGGAAGCTTCGCTCTGTTCCGATGCAGCTCACCTCGTGCTGTTGCTCCTGAGCCAGAGTACTATCGATATTCACAGACTCCCTCGCCGCCTCCTGATTCGGCTGGTCCCTCCCCGAGTCCTGCTCGAAGCCCTTGATTTCTCCCTTGTCTCTCTCTCCCTCGCTCTTCTCGTCTGCTCCACCTCTCGCCTCGCTCATCCTACCAACCAGCTCCTCCCCGAACGAGATGCTCGTCTTGGAAGTAGTCTTGATGCTGCTCGTGCTGGGAGCGGTCGAGCTCATGCGAGTAGCGAGGAAGGAATCGAGCGACTCGGGTGATGACTTGTAGTAGGTGCGAGGGCGACCTGTAAGAGAGAAGGAGGGAGTACGAGAGAGTGAGTTACCACTACTGAAAAAAGAGCCGAGCGGGACAACTCACCAGGAGAAGCACAAGGCGAGGAAGAAGACGAGCTCCTGCTGGAGCTTCGAGGCAAGGCGACTCGAGGTGAAGAAGCGGGGGTGCTGTGACTAGGGTGCATACTGATATGGATGAGGTATAGATACTAGGGGGATAATCGGTTGAAGTGAGATGAGATGAGATGAGAGGAGGAAGAGGGAGGAAAGAGAGAGGCGAGGCGAGTCCAGCTCTAACAGAGTCGGCTCTCGAGTGCGACTGTGGCTCAGAGCTAATGAGAAGTCTGTAATACATAAAGACTGATGCTGTAGCTCACCTGTGGCTCAGAGCTAATGAGAAGTCTAAAGCCAACAGATGATCATCTCTCCTCCGCCTCAAGTCCACTCGCCGCTCGTCCAAACTCCTCCTCCGAATCCTCCGAATCCCCCATCCCGCCTAATCCTCCCCCAAACCTCCTAATCTCTCCATACCGCACGGTCGTCCTGATCCGTCTCCACCGAGGTCATCGAGGTGGGAAGGAAGGGCCGAGCCTGGTCGAGCGAGAGTCGAGTAGGGGTGAGGCTGAGCGAGCGAGAGAGGGAGCGGAGATGTCGTCGTAGCAAGGTCGAGAGATGAAGGGATGCGAGTCGATAGTCGTACATGAGATGATGGAATGGTACATGGCGACGAGGATCCCTCAGGCTCGGACAAGCTCGCCTCTTTGCTCGGTCGCTTCTCTCCCTACCAATCTGCTCCTACTCGAATTAGTTGGTCGTGCAACAGTATAAATTAGACGTGCTGTACATGCTGAGACTGTTCGCCAACGGCAGCCACGTCCAACGGATTCTCCAGCTCCGAACTCTGCGAAGCGAGAAGAAGTCAGAGCTGTCTCTTTGAGACGGTTCAGCGGGGCTTGGGCAGGCAAGTAGCAGGGCAAGCTTGAGCTCACCGGTGTGTCCTCCCCCGTTGAGGGCGCCAAGAGACTCCTTGATCTCCTCCCTTTGCGTTGCTCCGAACCTGACCACTCCAAATCGTCCTCGACAACATCGTGGTGCACATCTTGAGTCGTCGTGACCTGCAGAGGAAGGTCAGAGTAAGTCAGGAGGTTCTGAGGGGAAGACTTGAGCTCACCAGGATCACCGTCCCTCTCTTCACTTCTCCTGCCTCGGCGTTTCTGCTCCCCCCTTGCAGTCTTGCGCCCATCCCGCTCGCCACACTCTTCCAGGACCTTCCGGCCGACCCCACAGGCTCCTCCGAGTCGCGTTGAACGTATCGCTCAGCACTTCGGCTCGTAGTAAGCTTGTTTCGGGCGTTCACTGGGCGAAGAGGGAGGGGTCAGCTTGCGCCGAGCTTCGGTGCCGGTGGCTGATCTCGACTCACAGCTGGCGAGGAAGGACAAGGTGTAGACCTTTGGTAGAAGAATGTTGATGGCGATGTGCCAGTTGCCGTTAACTTCGGCGAACAACACGGCGTCGAGCTGAACGTCGCCAGGGTTAGCTTTGCCGGGGAGAGGCAGGAAGCAACGCCACAACTCACCAAAGCCAGAACACTGGTGATGAAGTTGTTCTCTACGGTACTCCTCATGATCTTTTTCAGAAGTGAAGCCGTCTCCGAAAAGCCCTGCATCAAAAGTCTGTCAGCCGCCGCCTCGACGAAGCAGCCGAGAGTGGTAGGACTCACAGAGGTCTTTTGAGCCTTCCTTAAGTGCCATACGATGCTTCCCATGATCACGAAATCACCAGCGCAAGCCAGCGACAACCAGAGCATCACGCCGTATCTGTCGGAGTGGGGAGAAGACTCAGCGCCGAAAATGGGGACTGAAACGTCGACTCACTTGTAGTTGGGGAGAAACTCGGCGTATGTTAAGGTATAAGCAATGTGCGTCCCACCTGTAGCAAAGCCGAGCTGAAGGAGAGCGAGGAGTAGAATCAAGCCGGGGATGAGGTAGTTGCGGTTGCTGACGACGTAGACCCGGTCTGTTTGGTAGTTACGGGTCAGTCCAAGCGCATGAAGAGCAAAAGGGTTGCCCCAGGAAGACCGCCGACGAACAGGAGTAGACTGTAGAGCAAGAACAAGTCAACGCCGAGGACGGGGGATTGAGCCGGCCATGACAGCGTACAGGCTTGAACGATACACGTAACGAGGCCGACTAGCACTGGATTGATTGCCTGAAGGGTAGAGCAGGGTCAGCCTAACGCCACTCACCTACCGTTGCTCAATCTCGAGTTCTTCAACGCCGAGAAGCGAGCTTACGAAGGACCACGGTGCACGATCAGGGGGTGGGAGCGTTGTGACGGACAGATGGTAGGATGATATTGCTGCAAGGATGGTGGTGATGATGTCAAGCCCCAGTAAGACGATCCTACGGGAGAGCAAGGGTCAGTTCGAACTTCGGCGCCGACATCTGCTGAAGAAGCACTCACACTCCCCAGCGGAAGGCGGCTTTGTCCGAAGGGAACAAGTCGAAGTATCGGCGGCCCTCGCCAAAAACGAGGCCTGTAGGTGAAGAGGTCAGTTCAGCCGACGCCGACTGGGTCGAGTCGCTCAGCCTCGACGCACCACTGAGCCATGCCTGTGGAAGCGGGGATGAGCAAGACAAAGAAGCTCAAGCACATCTCATACTCACTGACACCAGTGCGCCTACCACGAAGGGGCCCAACGAATTGGTAAGGTCCGGAGACTGTCCTTGGGAAGCCATCCGCGCCTCCGTCGTAGATGTGCGTCCTTCGGCTACTCCCGAGTCAGAAGATGATGAGGTACTTGCGTCCACCGAGCACGTGGCGAGAGCGAAACAGAGGAAACGCCGCGAAGCAAGCGGTGGGCGAAACGAGGAAGCGAGGTGTAGTCGTGCAAGAGGCAAGATTTCCAGCGTCGACGAGTCGACGACGTTTCCCCCATGCTTGGCGTGCAATTGACTTTGCGCAACCGAGCTCCAGTCCGGTTTAGTAGTTGGAATCGGGAACCTGGGCCGAGAGCCTGGCGGTCGGTTTCGGAACCGGCGGAGCGGCCTTTGAGTGGCCCCTATGCGACCAGCAGACCCTACGGGATGCTACACGCATCAACCATTCCAAGAGGAAGTGGCAGGAGAGCAAGGGAGGAAAGGCGAAGCTCTCTGAAAGCTCGGCGCTTGAATTTCAAGCTCGTCTCACCTTTGCTGTGACCATGAGGTGCAGTAGCTCACAAGGGGGACTCGAAGCTCCTCTATGCATTGTCAGCTACCTTTCCAGGGCTTCGGCATGAGTTTCGATCCCAAGGGAGGTCTTGAACGCTCGCCGGAGCCGCCGACTGGGAAGAACGGCTCGCCAAGTCCGCTTCTCTCAGCTGCATCAAGGGGAGAACGGTGATACATGCGCGTATATTGTATGGAAGTAGTCTACAGCTCGTCGAAAGTCTAAGCCTGCGGAGGCGGGTCGTGAAGGTCAAAATGCGGTTTGCTCGACGCCGAAGGCTGCAAAAGAGAAACGTCAGCTTGCCCACCCTGAGGAGTGGAGAGAGTGGGACGCGATCCATACTCACAGTTGATGATGGTTCCGCGCTCGGAGGGACGAGCATCTGCTGCTTCCTCGCCTCCCGAGAGCAGAAGTCGTGGTCGTGCGCCTCGCCGTTTTCATGTACCACCGTTCGATCCATCGTTACCTGAACGAATCGGAGGATTAGTAATGAAATTGCTCGGGCTCAGAGAACTCACCATAATGACGCCACTATGCCGCACGTCGCCGATTCGGCTCGAGGTTTGGGGCCCTCCGCCCATCTCGACGTCCTGCCAGCCGTTCGTAGTGCGTCCGCCGCTCAGGCCTCCCAGAGCGCCACCGCGTCCTGAGGAGCTGCCTTCGACACCGGCGAGCTTGCTCCGAGCGGTCACTAGGGCGAACATAAATCAGCGAAAGCTCGGCGCTGCTCGGCAGAAGGCCAGCTCACGAGAAGCGAGGAACGAGATGGTGTAGAGCTTGGGGAGCGCGAGGTTTAAAGCTACATGCCAGTTTGTCGTTGAGCGAGCAAAGACGACAGCATCAACCTGCACCGAATTCCGTCAGCTCGGCGCTTCCGTCGACGGCAGACGTGGTTCAACTCACGAGGGCGACGACACCGGTGAGCAGGTTGTTCTCGATGGTAGACTTTATGATGATGCTGAGTATAGTGGTGGTCTCAGAAAAGGCCTAGAAGTAGAAGGTATGGTCAGCGACTCGCCGAGGAGAGGGGTAGGCTGCATGCCAACAGAGGACTCGCCGAGTTCTTCTTTGCCTTTGACAGGTAGCAGACGATGGCAATGGTGATGAGACCGTCCGCAGCGCATGCGGAACTGAGCCAGATGCTGACGCCGAAGCTGGGAGAGGTTGGGTCAGCGGAGAGGAACTGAGGCTCGAGAAGAAGTACGACGCACGAATACCGAGAGATGAATCCCGAAATCGGTACAGTGAAAGCGATACCAGTCGCGCCAGTGGCGAAGCCTGTCACCGAGGGAAAGCGGTCAGCTTTCGTTCGCCGAGCTCCGTCAAGCTCCGAAACTCACCCAACTGGATGCAGCTGAGGACAACGATAACGGCAGGGATGATGTAGCGCTTCTTTCCAACGATGAAGACTCGGTCTGGGGGCGCGGGGGTCAGCAGCTGCCTGTTGAGCCGAGAGAGCTCGAACCTGCTCACAGGCGTAGACTGAAGAGCGGAGCGGGTCAGCACGGGACTTCGGGCAAGCTCGGGGGTCAAACAAGATACTCGCAGCTCTGCACAATCAATGTGACGACACCCAGCAGCGTCGGATTGAGCGAGAAGCCCCACGGCGCGTAGGCAGAGTAGGTCGTCGCCACGCCGAGCTTGTACGCCGAGTAGCAGGCGCAGATGGTGGTGAAGATGTCGAGAAATAGGAGTGTGATGCTATGTTCATTCAGATTTAGCGAGAAATGAGGCAGTCGAGAAGCAGCACTCACACTCCGTAGCGAAACACGGCGCGATCACTCCCTGCTGGCCCCCAAAGTCGAAAGTAGTGTGATGCCTGTCCCCAGACGAGCCCTGCACGAGAAGAACTGTGAGCTCTGTACCCACGATCCGCCCCTGAGCAATCGCACCCGAAAGCCAGCACTGCGAAGGAGGGGAAGTTAGCGGGCTTGATCTTCGTCGCGCTCGTCGCTACGTACCGCTATAAGAGCACCGACGACAAATGGACCAATCGCGTCGTCCAGTGCAGCCATCGTACGCCTGGTGTGCTGTAGAGGCGCGAGCTGGGTTGAAGAAGATGAGAGTCTCCCGCTTGCCCTTGCGAGGTTGGGAATGCGACCAAGCGATCGTTGTTGGAGGGCAAGTCCTAACGCTTGATGCCCTAATTTTCCCGAATATCCTACACCAGCTGATGACTCTTGGCGGAGGCTGTAATCAAGTCCTGTCCTGCAGCCTTGCAAGCGGGGGGGGAACAAAAGGATGGAGGGCGGAGAAAGCAACCGAGGCACCTGGGTGGGGAGGCGGGCGGAGGAAGCTACAGAGGCTGCCGAGTGGGGTGCAGCAGGCGCTCCAATCTCGTTGAGAAGGTCCAGAAGAGCGGTTCGGAAGGTGAGGCGCGATGGGACGGGAGATGAAGGAGGAAAGGACGAACCATCGCCGAGAAGGGAACCGACGACTCCCCCGAGTCGATTGCTGACGGCGTAGGAGGCGCGTAGAGGAGCGGAGGAGGTAGCGAAAGGAAAGACGACGATGTCGAGGACTACGGCTCGAAGAGAGCGAGCCTCGTCGGCGACGAGCGAAGCGGAGGTCGATAACATGGTCTGGAGATCCCTCTCGTCAAGCGTAAAGCGGCCGGTAGATCATATGGAGCGTGGATGAAGCGTCGATTGTCAAGCGTCGATTGTCATCAGTTGGTGATGGGAGGAGGTTGAGCGATGCCAGACCGCTCGGCGAGTCGAAAGGCGATCTCGATAGATTTCTTTGAAAGAGAGGGTGAGCGGGGCTCGACATGAAAGTGAAAAGCGCGACTCACGGCACTCCTATCCCACTTGTACCTGGCCAACGCCACCTCCTGCTCCGCTTCCCGCTCCTCGTCGCTCTCATCCGTCTCGCTCCCACTTTCGCTATCCTCCTCTTCCGCCGAGCTCTTTCCTTTCCGCTTCCTCCTCCGCTCAGCCTCTCGCTCTCTCCTTTTCTCCACCCGCTTTTTACGCCTCTCGGCGCGAACCTCCTCGGCGGCTGTCGGCAGCTGAGCGAGCACTTTTCCGCCGCGGTAGAGACGAAGGACGGGGAGGTCGAGAGAGGTAGGGTGGATGGAGAGGTTCAGGTCGTAGAAGGTGGACGGAGCATTGTCGGGGGTGATGAGATGGAAGGAGAGGGTGGGGGAGTCGTAGCTTTGAGAGAGAACAAGTCAGCGCCGAGCTCTCGAATCACGAACGAAAGACCCACATCCAGCTAAGCCTGCTAAGAGTGATCTCCAGCTCTCTACTCCGCTTGCTCCAATCAGCATGGAAGAAAACGACAGAGTACTTGGTCGACGTTCTCCGCCGAGCATCATAGGCGGCGGCAAGCTCGGCCTCGGAGGGCAGCTCGACAATCTTGGGCGCCGTTGTAGGTTCGGCTGAGGTGGTAGAGTTGGAGAAAGTCGTAGCGGGAGGGATAATGGCGATTTGCTCATCAAAATCCTGCGAGTTGGGCGACGGAATGGATCAGCGGCGAGCAAGGAGGAGAGCCAGTCGAGTTACCTCGCTCGTCAGCTCGGTCATCTTTGATGGACCGAGGTAAGGAGGTTGAGGGTAGACAAAGCTGACGACTGGTGGTGAGCAGAGAAGTCAGCTTGGACGTGCTCGACCGAGCTGGGGGCCGTGCAGAACTCACCGAGCCATACACCGAAGTAAGCTGCAGCGTGCCAGCTGTTTAGGCTCAAACCACTCGAATCCCCTCGCAGGAAGACGAGGCCGCACAGATTAAATAGGCGAAGCTGCCATGTCGCTGCTTCTACGACGCTCTCTGAGGGTTCGAGCGCGAGATCAGCTCGGGGCGGGCAAGGGCAGGCTGGAGCTAGCAAAGAGACTACACACCCAAATCTCCGAAGCCTTTCAAGCCGTGCAATTGTCCTACAAGAAGTAACGGCGCGAGCGCGAGCACGAGCACCGTCCTCCAGTCGAGAGAAGCGATCCGAGAGACGAGAATTGGAAGGGGCAAGCAGAGAAGCGAATTGAGGATGTAGTGAGGGTGAGCTAGCCGTGCTATCAGGTAGCGGTCCTCTGTACCCTTCTCAGCCATGACGACGAGCTCAACGCGACTTGGTCGAAGCCAGAAAAGGGTCTAGAACCGCTCGCGAAGTTGAAAGGCGGAGGAGCTGGCCAGCCAGCCTCTCTCGCTTCGACGTCCTCCTGCTTGTACTTGCTCGGCTACAGCAATGGTTCGAACGACGACCAAGGTGGCACCGCCAGTACTGGCACTGCTAGCTCTCTTCCTGCTCTTCCGCAACCGAGAACCGCCAGAGTGAGTCGCTCCTGCTCCCCCAGCTCTCGCGTTGCCAGCTAGCTAATCTCGTCGATTCTCCTACAGACCCGTCACGCTGGTGGAACCAGATCCTACTCTCAGCGCACTATGCGACCCTTTCGCAGAACCTGGATTCCTGGTAAGTTGCAGGCCATGCGCTCGAGCCTGGCGACGAGCGAGCTCTCGAAACAGCCCCCCGACACGACGCGAATCGAAGCTAACCTGCTCCTCGTCGTCCCATACAGCACTATGATCCAGATCAACCAAAAGCGGCGAAATGGATCCCTTACTCGCCATCCTGCGAGCCAGCGCCCGACTGGCTCGCCGCCTTCGCTACGCAGGACAAGGAGCAACTCTCCTTCCTCGCCAACCGGACCATCCTCGTCTTGGGCGATTCGGTCGATCGCAACGGGCTCGAGCATCTTGCTGTCATGCTCGGATTACCTCGCTACCCGGTCCCGTATGATGATTTCAGCAAGAAGGGCTTCGTCCCGCCGGGATGGGACGAGAGGGGTATCCCCTGGGTTGTCGAAGTGCCGTGGTTGGGCACAACGTTCACGAACGGATTCATGTACGGACTTGTGAGTCCTTGCGCTTCTTTGCTAGCAAAGAACCAGCTCGGCGGACTAGCAATGGCTCTCCTTCTAGTTGGCGCCGAGGCGCGACGCTTGACGTCGATGTGCGTACTCGAGCTCTCACTGATCGCTTCGCTCTCAACGCAACAGGACGACGAGGACAACTTCCGACAACAGCCCGATTGGCATCCTCCAGGCCAAGCCGAGGAGCGTATCGACAAGCTGTTCAAGGTCCACACCGACCAGCTTCCCTATCCTCCTTCTTTCATCTCCCTACACTCTGGTCGTGCGCTCTCGATCTTCTCTCTCTCTCCGCTTTTGTCGCTCACACCTCTCGCTCCACAGTCTGGGATCTCGCCTTCTTCGGCCGACAAGACCGAGTCAGCAAGCTCTCGACCGAGATCCCTCTCACGCAGGAGAGGATCAAGTGGTGGCAAGCGCGTATGACTCATCTCGTCAACCATGTGCGAGAAACCTGGCCTGGCGTGCCTGTTTGGATGAGGAAGCTGCATCGCGTCGGTCCCGTGGGAGGAGCAAGTTGTGAGTCGTCCTTTCGGTTCTTTGCAGGGCTCGTTGGAGTGTGATGGGCAGAGAGAGGAGTAGAGGTACTCTGGATGACGAACGGAGAAGGCTGGGCGGGCGCCAAATGTCTAGAAACCTCGTCTCTGGCCCCAGCGCTGACCTCGCCTTCCTCCTTCTCTCTTCCTTCGCAACAGACGACTGGCGTCACACCGGTTCGGGAGACCCAGGGGCAGTTGAGAAGTTCAGCAACTTCTTCACCAACGCGCGCATCCACCAGATCCGCGAGATGCAGGAGCAGGTCGCTCACGAGACGGGCATCCCGGCGTTCGACTTTGGCGAGATTTGGGAGGGATGGCAGAGTCATCAGCAGATGGTGCACCCGCTACTGGTGAGCGGTTCTCGTCCTCGCTGTTTCTCGAACCAGAGCTGACTCGTGCTCTCGGCTCCTTCCCCTTCCCCTCTGCCTTCTCATCCGCCCTTCTTGAAACGCTCCCTCCTCTTCTCTTCGCATCGCGTCGCTTCTCTTCACCACCAGTACCCCGGCGGACCCGTCTTCGCTCAAGCCCTCATCCACCACATCTGGATGGAGAGCGTCGGCCGAGATTCATGGCGGCTCTCAAAACGTCGGCCGCTGACGGCCATCAACAAGGTCGACATTGACGCATTGGATTCATGAGTCGAGTAGAAGCCCTGTAGTACGCCCATCTTGTATCCCTAAGCTGCATCATACCCCACCATCGCATCTACTCGCGCGCGAGCAAAGACTGTTCGGCGAACGCTCTCCACTGCTCTCTACTCTGCTCGTTGCCAAGTCGGTGATGAGCTATGGACACCAGCCCGCTCCCACTTCCAGGCTCGGCGACGCCGGATGAAAGGTTGGATCCGAACATGGGCATGGGCGCGCAGGAGAATGGCAGCTCGGCGAGCTTGGGAGATGATGTTGATTACTCGAGGAGGAGGGTCCTGAGGTGAGCTTTCGTTGTGGGGCGAGCGGGGCGAGTGGAGAGAGGCTGACTTTCGCTTTTCTTCGCATCGCAGGGTCGCCAATCCTGGAAACGACGAGTAGCGCGCTCGCTTCCCAACCTACATCAATGTACACACTCGCTGCCGCCTTGTATCTACACGCCCACCCTCCCTCTTTCCGCATCGAATAGACCCCCTCCTTCCGCTCGCTTTGGCTCATACACTTCGCCTCGCTTCCTCATCAGTACATAGGTTCCGCTTCCACCTCCCAAATCAGTAACCCCTCGTCTGTGCATAGCTTGCCTTTCTCTCTCTCTCTTTCTGTGCCTCTCCTCCTTCCTCCGCCTTTCTCAAAAGGAGCGCCCACCCCGCGCTCTACGATCCCTCCTTACGATACCGCTGGCAGATGGAGCTTAATACTAGTGCTCGATGGAGCATGGTTTCTCTTGGGATTGCTGGTGCCGTGGTTTTAGAAGAGAGAAAGCGAGCGACAGAGCGAGTGCACAGCTGCCCGGCGCCGAGAATGAGGCTGAGAGCGTGAGGCGAAGAGCTTGAGGAGTGCATAGGGACAGCGACTGAGAGCGTTTAACGTCTCGTGAGATCGATCCTGAAACGTACTCACAGCGGGAGCACTGAAGCAGCTTCGAGTAGGCGCCGAGGAAGACACTGCTGGCCGGCGGGAGGAATCACGACTTGAAACTCGTTCTGCCCGCAAGTAACGGTGGATCCACCCATGGAATTGACGAGAAGTCTCTCGATGAGGTATCTGTAGGGTGTAGGTCGTGTAAGTGAGCAGAACGGGACCTCGGCGATCGTTCGGCGACCCCTCGCGAGCCCAAACGCCCCCAAGAGTCGCCCCCGAAGTATATTGACGTACGTGAAGGGGGTCAAGTGATACATCCATATCCAAAAGTGCGGGAGCTGCGATACAGGCTGCACCACGCCGTTGAAAATGATGACGAAGCTGAAGAGGGTTGAGAAGAGCTGCCCGAAGGAAGAAATCAGCGTTCGTTCGGCTTCTTAATGGGGAGCAAGATAGCTGTAGTCGTATAAAAGACTATAGAGATGCTCTACTACAGCCCAGCCCGCCAAGTCGACTCACAATGGACGCGGCCATGGCGTTCGGCGAGAAGGCCGAGACGAATTGGGCGAAAGTGGCAAAGTAGAGCTCAAAGAGCATGTACATCAGGTAGGCGTATCCGACCCCATTGGTATGTTTAGCGCGGGAGATGAGAACAGAACATGAGCCTCCTGCTCTCAGCCAGCTTGCCGCTTCTCGCTCGCCGAACCCATCGCCGAGCTTCGAACTCTCTCTCACTTCGCAGTAGGCTTGCTCGTTACTCGCCCTCGGGATAGAGGGGTATGAGTGCAATTGATTCAGTGAGGTTGCAGGAATCCTTCTTGTGAGATAACAGTGAGGACGTCGTGAAGTCAGAGAGGAGATTCACGGGGCCGAGCCGAGCAGGTGTTGAGCAGCGTATATGACAGTGGACGACATGGAGAGGGTATGAGCACCAGATCATGGCATTCCCTCCACTGCTCCAGATGCGAGACCCTCCCGCTAACGATAGAAGTGCATACAAGTGGTGAGGCGTCGAGCTGTTCGGCGATGCGTTCAGCGACGGTTGAGGTCCTGTAGCAGATCAGCTGGATCGGGCAGAAGTTTGGAACAGTCTGTAATGTTGATCAAGCTAAACACTTCACCAAAGTACCCACCTCTCTCCTCTTCCTGCTCACCTCCCTTCGACTTGCATCTTGGCGGCCCTCCCTCCTCAACTTCGCTCGCTTCGCCTCTCGCCTCTCGACAGCTCGGGTCAGCATGCGCGCACCTTCATTATTCACTTGCATGCGCCCTGCTGTTGCTCTTCCACCTCGACCGCCGCCGCACGCCTCGATTCTCAGCACACGACCTCGTCATTTCACTACGAGCGGGTTCCGCCGGGCTGCAGAGCAGGATCACTACGCTGTGCTGGGAGTTGGGAAGGATGCATCAAAGAAGGAGATCAAGGAGAAGTTTTACGAGGTAAGTGGGTGCAGAAGACGAGCTGCTGCTGCTGGGAAGAGAGAGCTGACCTTCGCTCATCGCGCTGCAGCTCTCCAGGACCTACCACCCCGATGCGCCCTCCACCTCGTCAACAGAAACTCAGGAGACGCGCACTGCTCGCTTTCAGTCCATTTCCGAGTCCTACGCGACCCTCTCGGACGACAAGCGGAGGAGACACTACGACGCCGTCTCTGGCGACCATCATGGCCGACGACCACGATACACCCATGCCGGGCCCGAGAATTCGCCAGGATCTCGCTACACGGGAGGCGCAGGAGCCTGGAGCAACGGCGAGAACGATGCTCGTCGGCAGCGAGCCAACTACGCCTGGCAGCACCCTGCTCGGCGCTCTGGACCTCAGCCCGCCAACCGAGCAGATCCCTTCGCGCAGAGAAAGGATCCAAGTCAAGTGCGATCAACCGACGACCACTTCCGCACTTTCGCCAACCGAGATGCGATGGCTCGGTCGCGAGCGGCGGCTCAGCATCGACACGGTCACAGCAACCTCTCCAACAAGGGTGCTGCCATCTTTGGAGCCAAGGCAGAGGAGGAGAGTCGGTTGATCAACGACTCGTCGACCGTGCGAAGTGCGCAGGTGAGTCGACTAGGGCGATCTTCTCGGTTCGGCGCTCGCAGCGTTTCCTCGGGGAGCTCATTTCGTGCTTCTTTGCAGGTCATTTTCGTCTTTTTGGGTGGGATGGTGCTTGCTGGCATGCTGGTAGGAGGAGACCGAGACAAGAACAAGAGTAGTAGTAGACATTGAGGGAAATCTTAGAGGACGTCGCTACCAACTCGGCGCTGTCCGTTCATCGCTTCTCCGAGAAGTGACCTCCTGCAGTACTTGTGACTCCTCGAATCTTGGGCTCGTATTCCCTCCCCGACCCGACAAGGGCGGACTTGCTTCTGGCGTGAGCGAAAGCCCAGCAAACGACTTGCTGCTGACCCCCGAGACGTCGGCGCCGAGCGCTTGCGAAGCTGGGTTTCATGCGCGCGCGCTCACGCTCCCCGATGTCAGTCGCGTTCGGCTGCTTGCGCCCGCTCCCGCTTGTCAGCATCCCCAGCTTTTTCTTTGAGCGAGACCCGTGCCTTTGCCGAAGACTCCCCGAGATTCGGAGTGAGGGGGCAAGGAGGGAAATCCGACGACGACCGTTCGGCCTTGCTCTGTTTGCCTCTAACCACATCGCAAAGCTCTCAGCTCTCGACTTCGAGCTTCTCGCCAGCACCAGCAACAGCTCGCCTGCAGCTCAAGAAGAGGCTTCTTCCCTTCGCCCTTCGCAAGCTCACAAAACACCAAGATGGCTGGCCCTTCGTCGTCGTCCGCCTCGAGCGAGGAGACTCGCGCGCCCGCTACCGAGTCCAACCAGAACACCAACTCTTCCAAGCCCGTCGAGACCGAGCACGTCAGTTTGAAGCACTTTGACAACGAGGGTCACGATGAGCTGTCGAGGCGCCTCTCCCGAACGCAATCTCGAGCTTCGGCCTTCTCTACGCACACCCAGGCAAGTTCCAGCAGCTCCAAGAGAGTCTCAAGCTTGCTTGCTAACAAACCGGGGGCTTGCAGGATCCTACGGCCGAAGATTTCGACTACGAGCAGCACCTTCGGCACGTCTTGCGAAAGGGCGAACGCGAAGGAGTGCTCCGCCGTGAACTTGGTGTGGCCTTCAAGGACCTCAAGGTGAGTTTGATCTCATAACGTCTCTTCCCGAGCTGACGGCTCTTCCCGGCGCTTCTGCAGGTCACTGGCGACGGTTCTGGTCTCGCGTATGGGCCGACTTTGGGTGACATGGCTACAGGAATCTCTCGCCTCCCCGCGGCCATCAAGGCAGCTCGTCACCCTACTCGCAAGAACATCCTCGTCGACTTTGAAGGTACCGTCAAGCCCAAGGAGATGCTCCTCGTCCTCGGCCGGTGAGTTGGTCGAAGGGGATGACCGCATCCAGAATTTCTCGGCGATCGGGGAGCTGATGAAGATCTGCCGTTCGCCCTGCAGTCCCGGAAGCGGTTGCAGTACATTGCTCAAGGTCCTTTCCAACAACGTCGAGGCATACAAGAGTGTCGAGGGTACCAGGTCTTACGATGGGGCCACGCCCGACGAGATGGCCAAGCACCACACCGGCGACATTGCCTACCTCCCCGAGGTCAGTTGGACCCTTTCTAGACGTCCAGAACGGTCGCTGATCTTCAATACACCTTACAGGACGACCACCATCTCCCTCACTTGACCGTCGGCGAGACCCTGACTTTCGCCGCTGCTACTCGTACTCCTGCCGCCGGCGCTCGTGTCGGCACCCGCGAGGAGGCCATCGCCGAGACTCGCGACGTCCTCGTCACCCTCTTCGGTCTGCGCCACACCCTCAACACCAAGGTCGGCAACGACATCGTTCGTGGAGTGTCGGGAGGGTGAGCTCGGCCTTCGCTTTCGGCCCCAATCTTTTCTCCCTACTGACCCGCTCTGCTCCTCTACAGAGAACGCAAGCGAGTTTCGATCGCTGAGATGATGTCTGCTGGAGCCAAGCTGGCATGCCACGACAATTCGACTCGTGGACTCGACGCCTCTACCGCCCTCGAATACGCTCGCGCGCTCAGGTGCGTCTACAGCAGCCTATTGCTACTTCTCAACGCAGCACTGACCCTTCTCTACATACAACAGGATTGGAACCGATGTCGCTTCGCTCTCGACCATCCTCTCCATCTACCAGTGCGGAGAGAACATCTTCACCCTTTTCGACAAGGTCTGCGTGATCTACGACGGTCGTATGGTCTACTATGGACCAATGGGCCAAGCCGTCCAATACTTTATTGACATGGGATACAAGTGGGTCCTCCTTTCCTCCTTTCGCTCCCTCTCCAGCCGAGCTTCGTGCCTCGGCCTCGCCGAGCTATAAGATCCCTCTCAAACGACTTTCGGTCGTCCCCAAGATGCTTCTGTCGTGCCGTATGCATTCTTCGAATCTTGGGCGCTAACACGACCCCTTACAGGCCCCAACCTCGTCAGACCAGCGCCGATTTCTGTGTCGCCGTGACCGACCCCAAGGGACGTTTCGTACGCGAGGGGTACGAGGGCCGCGTCCCCAAGACTGCCGACGAGTTCGCCGAGTACTGGAGGAACAGCGAGCTCGGCAAGAAGAACGCCGAGGAGGCTGCGAGGGCCATCGCCGGCGCTTCCGACTCGTCCGAGCACTTGGAGCACTTCCGCCAGTCGGCCAAGGCGGAGAAGGCCAAGCACTTGTCCAAGGACAGCAAGTTTGTCATCTCGTACCCGTAAGACACTCTCCAGCTTGTTTCTCGAGTTCGACCTCATTTCCCGAGCTCGGCGCTGATTCTTTTCCTCTCCTCTTCACATTCACAGCATGCAAGTCCGCCTTGCGATGAAGCGTCGCTTCCAGATGCAGATGGGGGAGATCCCTACACTGGCTATCACAACCATTGCCGCGATTTTCCAAGCTCTAATTATCGGTGAGTGTCGTGATCGTCTCGGCGGATCCTTGACGACAGCGTGGCTAGCTAGGCAGTCATGTACATTGCCCTTCGAGTGACAGCGCTGAACTGGTTGCCACCCCTTAGGCTCCGTCTACTTCCAAATGCCCAAGGACACCTCCGGATTCTTCAGTCGCGGAGGAGTCATCTTCTTCGCCATCCTCTACAACTCGTTCACCGGAATGGCCGAGATCACCAACTCGTACTCTCAGCGCCCGATTGTCGTCCGCCATCGCCAGTATGCCATGCTCCGCCCTTCGGCCGACATCCTCGCTCTCAACATCGTCGACGCCCCCTTCAAGGTGTGTGGCTCGGCTTTGCGCAGCTTCCTCGCCACAGCTCGCTAATCTCTTTCTCACGATAGCTCATCACCGTCTTCTTCTTCGATCTCATCCTGTACTTCATGTCGGGACTGCAAGTGAGTCCGACCGAGCCCCGCCGTTCGAGCTCCACCGAGCCCTCGCCGTCTTCTCGACGACTGCTGACCGACTATCTATCTATCAGGTCTCGGCGAGCCAGTTCTTCGTCTTCATCCTCTTCACCTACGTTAGCAATCTCGCCATGCTCGCCATCTTCCGCTCCCTCGCCTCGGCCAACCGCCACGAGCCCAACGCTACCCTCGCGGCCGGTATCCTCGTCTTGATCATCGCCATCTACGTCGGTTACTCGATTCCTCGCCCTTCGATGAAGGTGTGGTTCCGCTGGCTCAGTTATGCTCAGCCGGTCTCGTTCGGTTTCGAGGCGCTCATCGCCAACGAGTGTAGGTTGCGATCAGCCGACAAGGTGCTTCATGAGCTGACTCACTCTCCTTCTCTAGTCCGCACTCTGAACGTCCCCTGCGCCTCGCTTGTCCCCAGCGGCCCCGCTTACCCTGGCATCGACATCGCCAACCAGGTCTGCTCGGTCCAAGGAGCTCAGACTGGATCTTCCATCGTCATTGGAGCAGACTACCTGCAGGCGACCTTCGGTTACACCTGGAACAACGCTTGGCGCAACCTTGGCATCATGTACGTTGTCATTTCGCGCAGAGCTCGGTTCTCAGCCCCGTCGCTGACCCTCTCCCCTCCCCCAGCTTCGGCTACCTCGTCTTCTTCCTCGGAGTGAACCTCGCGACCACCGAGGTTCAGCGCGACGAGTCGGCTACTGGCGGAGTCATGATCTTCAAGCGCGGCGCCGCCCCCAAGGAGCTCGAGCAGGTCATCGCCGGCGGTGCTGGCGACGAGGAGAAGGGTCAGGTCGCCCCGGCTCGCATCGAGGGAGGCGGCGCTCCCGAGGGCGAGAAGGAGGCCGCCGCCAAGACGTTGGAAGCCGCCTCGGACATTTTCACCTGGCGCGACGTCTGCTACGACGTGCAGATCAAGGGAGAGACTCGTCGCCTCCTCGACCACGTTTCGGGATACGTCGCTCCCGGCAAGATGACTTGCTTGATGGGAGAGTCCGGTGCAGGCAAGACTACACTCCTCAACGTCCTCGCTCAGCGCGTCACCACCGGAGTCGTCTCGGGTGACATGCTCGTCAACGGCAAGCCCCTTCCCGTCTCCTTCCAGCGTCAAACCGGTTACTGTACGTCCTTTCGCGATCCTTCGGTCAGTCTTCAGCGCTGACATTATTCCTTCAACCCACAGGCCAACAGCAAGATACCCATCTCGCCACTGCCACCGTCCGCGAGGCTCTCATCTTCTCGGCTCGTCTTCGTCAACCCGCTTCCGTCCCCGATGCCGAGAAGCTCGAGTACGTCGAGGAGATCATCACTCTACTCGAGATGGACGCCTACGCCGAAGCTATTGTCGGAGAGGTCGGCATGGGACTCAATGTCGAGCAGCGCAAGCGGTTGACCATTGCCGTCGAGCTCGCTGCCAAGCCTGCTCTTCTCATCTTCCTCGACGAGCCTGTGAGTACCTTCTTAGTCCTCCACCATCACTTTCCCGGCCTGCTCTCTCGATAGCAAGGAAGGCTGACCACTTCGGCGCTCCCCTCGCAGTCATCGGGACTCGACTCGCAATCCTCCTGGTCCATCATGCAGCTTCTTAGGAAGCTCGCTGACCACGGACAGGCCATCCTCGCTACCATTCACCAGCCGAGCTCCGAGCTCTTCCAGGTCTTCGATCGTCTGCTGCTCCTCAAGAAGGTGAGCTCGTCGCCGGCGAGCCGCTCTTCTTCCCTCGCCGACAACACTGACTCGTCTGCTGCAGGGAGGACAAGTCGTCTACTTCGGTGACCTTGGCGATAACTCAGAGACCTTGATCAAGTACTTCGGCGCTCGTTCGGAGCTTCAGTGCGGTGAACGCGACAACCCTGCCGAGTACATCCTCGACGTCATTGGTGCAGGTGCTGGAGCTACTGCTAGTGAGTACTTTCATCCACTACTCTACGTGAGCCATCTCGGCGCCTCTAGCCTTGCTGATCCTGTTCTGTCTCGCAGAGGAGGACTGGCACGGACTTTGGAAGTCTTCCGACGAGTTCAAGGCTACTCAGAAGCAGATCGACAACTACCACCAGCAATACGTCGGCCGTGAATCGGCTGCCGACGCCTCGGCCGACTCGGGACGGGGCTACGCCGCCCACTCGGTCACTCAGTTCTGGGTCGTTACGCAGAGGATCTTCCAAAACTACTGGCGCGATCCCACCTGTACGTCAAGCTCATCTGCTGACTTCAATCGAGCTCGCCGGACTGACTCTCCCTTCCCGCAGATGTCATGGCCAAGATCGGTCTCAACGTCGTCGCCGGACTCTTCATCGGCTTCTCGTTCTGGGACTCGCCTGGAAACGTCGCCGGTACTCAGAACAAGCTCTTTGCCGTCTTCATGGCGTGAGTTTGACCTTTCGGCTCTCGATCTCGTTCATCTCGCGCATCGCTGACCACCTTTCCCCCCCCTCAGCGTCGTCCTCGCCGCTCCTCTCTCCCAGCAGCTTCAACCCAAGTACATCTCGATCCGCACGCTCTGGGACGCTCGCGAGAGGCCTTCGAGGATGTACAACTGGCCCATCATGGTGGTAAGTCGAGTTTGAGATCGCTCCTTTGATCGCTGAAGCTGATCCTGCTCTTCGCTCACTTTCTCCAGGCCTCGAACGTGCTCGTCGAGATGCCTTTCAACATTGTCGCTGGAACCTTGTTCTTCTTCTGCTGGTACTGGACCGTAGGATTCCCCTCAGGTGAGTCGAGTCTCCGATTTCTGGAGTTCGGCGATGGTTTTCGAAGGGCTCGGAGGCTATTGTGACCACGAGGCTGATCTTGTCTTCTCCCGCACTCCAGACACCAACCGTGCCGGATACGCCTACCTGATGTACATGCTCTTTGAGCTCTACTTTGCCACTTTTGCCCAGTTCGTCTCGGCCTTCTCGCCGAACGCCATGGCCGCGTCCATTGTGAGTCGACTTGGCGGGCTGAGCTGTAGTAGAGCATTTCTGTAGTCTTTTAAACGACTACAGCTATCTTGCTGCCCGTCAAAAAGCCGAACGAACGCTGACTTCTTCCTTCGGGCAGCTCTTCTCCACCTTCTTCAGCTTCGTCATCATTTTCAACGGCGTGGTGCAGCCTGTATCGCAGCTCCCGAAATTTTGGAGTCAGTGGATGTACCACCTCACGCCGTTCACGTACGTCAATATCCTTCGGGGGCGACTCTTGGGGGCGTTGGGGCTCGCGAGGGGTCGCCGAACGATCGCCGAGGTCCCGTTCTGCTCACTAACACAACCTACACTCTACAGATACCTCATCGAGGGACTTCTCGTCAATGCCATGGGTGGATCCACCGTCACTTGCGGGCAGAACGAGTTTCAAGTCGTGATTCCTCCCGCCGGCCAGCAGTGTGTCGACTTCCTCAGCGCCTACACCTCGTCGATCGCCGGATACGCTCAAATCCTCGACAACGGAGACTGTGGATTCTGCGCTGTAAGTCATTCGGTCTTGCTCCCTCACTCCCCTACCCCTCGAGCTCTCGTCTCTTGCTCGGCGCTGACCCTTTGCGCTCCCCTTGCAGTACGCCAGCGGCGACCAGTTCCTCGGCGCTCTCGGCATGTCCTTCAGTCACCGTTGGCGCGATATCGGCCTCATGTGCGCGTACATTGTCTTCAACATCTTCGCCGTGTTCGCCTGCACCTACTTGGTCAGTCAAACCTGGCCGAGCTTTCGCCTCTTCTCCTCTGACCATCGTACTGACCCTCACTTCACCTCTTCTTCTCTCCGTCAATAGTACTCAATCTTCGACTGGAGCAAGCTCACCTTCAAGAAGGCAAAGAAGAGCGAGGCTTAAGCTCGGTCGTCCCTTCCCTTCCCTTCCCTCCCCTCCTTTCGCCTTTCGGACACTTTCACACTCGTTCCCCTCCCCCTGTAGTCTCAATACTTAATCAGCTCAAAACTTAGCACCTCAGTAGAATTTGTATACTGACAATAGACGAGCTTAGCCTCACTGACCTCGAGCCGAGCGAGCAGCGAACTCGGACTCGGTCTGCCCCCCCTCTCCTCATTCCTCGAAGCATTTGGAGCTCGCGAATCAAGATGCAGATCTCTCTGATTCCCCGCTTCAATGAGATTTAGCGCAGAATCACGAGCTCTGTATGTTGATAGAGCACTGCTGGAATCGTGCACCTCTTCTCCCTTTCACGCTCAGCTCAAGCGCAAGCAGAGCTCGGCGATGCTTCTAGGGCGCTGGGAGGTGTCGGAACATGTATATTATGCGTTGCTTGCCAAGGCAAAG
Organism: Leucosporidium scottii; assembly: GCA_003054985.1. NCBI lineage: Eukaryota > Fungi > Basidiomycota > Microbotryomycetes > Leucosporidiales > Leucosporidiaceae > Leucosporidium > Leucosporidium scottii. The sequence goes on along the minus strand of MWVB01000036.1, from coordinate 2,077 downwards.
CGTCTATAAGAGTGTCTACTATACAATCTAAGCACCAGCGATAGTCGATCACGAGCTGTAAGCCTTGCGAACCGAAACTCCGAGCTCTCGGCGGCGTTGAGCGTCGAGCCATTGCATGGCTTGTCGGTAGGATCGCGGAAGAACGTGGCGCTGGAGGGGCGCTTCGGAGGCGAATGTGTAGTGGAAGGTGCTGTAGAGGGAGAGTGGGGCAGGGCAGGAAGGATGGGGGAGAGAAGGTCAGTGGACGAAGCGAAGGGTCGAGGCGCGACAAGTGACAGCACTCACTTGGTGACCTTCTTCTCGCCAGTGTACAGATCAGTGGTAGATGCCGTTACCGAGACGTGGAAAGATTTATGCTCGCCTACGAAGCGAAACAGGGTCAGCTCGGCGGTCGCTGGAGGCGCCGGTCGTCGTTCGACCTTCGGAGGTCGACTAGACGACCAGGTAATCAAAGAAGCTTACCTTGGATCGGCGAATAGGTTACGCGCGAGTCGAGCCTCAGCAGGCTACCAATCTCTACGGGCTGAGCGAAGCGAAGTTCGCTGCCGGGGGGAGAGAAGCGGATCAGCGGGCGTCGATGATTGAGGGGGGGTAACGAAGGACTGACTCGAGGGCAATAAAGGTGACGGGTGTGCGAGCGAAGAGGCATGCGGTCGAGTAGGCGGTCTCGCTGCAGAGGCGGGAGAGAGAGGGAGGAGCGAGGGGGAAAGGTTGAGGACGGAGGGAAGGGGATTAGCAACGCCCTAAGGAGATCAGTCACGGCCCAGAAGCGTACTATGATAGCCTCATCAGGTAGCTGTAAGGAGAAAGAGCAATCAGCATTCGAGTTTCGCCGAAAGCGAAGGCGACCCAACTCACCCTCCAAAGATCTTTCCATGTACGTTCGACTCTTGGGGATGCATCAGCTGCGCCGAGTTGACATCCGTGTCCGACATCCAGACGACGTCGGTCGGAGTAGGAGCGTTGCGCTCTGCGAACGGAGAGAGAGAGAGAGGCGGTCAGCTCGGCGCTCACGATGGGGAAGGGCAACGCGAGAGCTCACGAAAGATGTCCTGCTGTCCGATGAAGAGCTCGTGCAGCATCTTGGCCTCATCCGCATTTGGCGGGCTCTTCTCGAGGCTCTGTGAGCTGCGAGTCTTCCTGCGAAGGCGCGGAGAAGGTTCAGGTCAGTGCTCGGTCTCGGAGCCTTGACCAAGGGGGGTCGACAATCCTCCTGTTCGAGCCAAGAACTCACTTTCCCTCCTTCATCTCCTTGCCCATCTTCCACAGCTCCTCCTCAGCCGCTCCCACAACCTCGAGCTTGGCGATCGGCTGCTTCCCTCCGCTGTACTTTCGGCAAGCCATCGCGAATCGTCCAATAAGGACCGTCTCGCTCTCGCCCTCTGCCGGCAGCGTCGACAACCTCACAAAGACCTCCAACGAGGACTCTGTGGCGTAGGCGACGTAGCCCGAAAGCCGCAGGTCGGTCTTGCCGTCGAAGTGGGAGAGAGGCTTGAGGACGTCCATGCGGTCGACGGCGGCCGTGACGAGGTAGATGCCGTAGTGGTGGGCGTCCGAGACGGAGCAGCCGTCCGGGAGGACGTATTTGTAGGCTGCTTGGCCCGCTAGGCTGTCGAAGTCTGGTCAAGGGGAGAGCGCCGAGGGGGGTTGAAGAGGGATGTGAGGGTTGTGAGGGGCGCGGGAAGGGTCGAGGAGGGAAGGGAGGATGAGTGATAGAACTCGAGGTCAGCAAGCGCCTACAGGTGAACAGCGAAGCGCCGAGATATCTCACCCTCCATCAAACGACCCATTCGAACCTTGCTCAGTCCGCCGACGTACTGCTCCCGAAGCTTGGAGTCCTCTGAGAACTTGAGATCTAGCTCAACATACGAGTCCTGCGCACGAGCAAGCCAGAGGTCAGCTCGGCCCTCACTTGAGACCCCAACCCCCAACGCGACGCGAAGCAGCGCGAGCTGCCTGGTTTTGCACGAGCTCACTTTCATCCTACGAGTAGTAGGCAGCGGTTCGAGGTTCTCCTTGACGGGTTGTTCATCGGCGTGCTGCAGGACATCAAGAGGTCAGCTCCCCAAGCCCATCT